>SJYR01001484.1:203518-246055 GCA_006410655.1 Kobus ellipsiprymnus | reverse complement strand
GGGGGGGGGGCCTCTCTGGCTCTGGGAGGCGGTTGGCATTAGACGGTGAGCACCAGGTGGGCAGGCACTACACAATCTTGGCCACTATTCCTAATTCCCCAGGAAAATAGCGGGGAGGTGTCCAATAAATATTTGGTGACTGGATGAGTCCATGAGGGAGTGAAAACTCTTATCATCGGTAGGCTGGAGTCTGCCTTCCTTTCGCACGACTTAATTTAGAGGCAGCCCAAGTGGCTAAGAAAGCTGGAGAGGAGAGAACCTTGGGTTTTTTCTGAACTTCTGGCCCTCAAGAGAGGCTCCGCATGGCTTAGATGTCTCTTAGGTGAGACCTGGTATAGACTGTTCAGTTCGGGGTAATGGTGGAAGAGAAAGGAACTGAGGCTCAAATGAGGGGACCGCCTTCAGAGGTGTGGGTGGGCGTAAGGGAGCCCAGAAGGGAGGCTGAGAAATTAGCAACCCCGGGAGCCTTCCTCACCCTGTGCTTGAGGGGGAAGCGGAAACTGGATCCCGGGAGAGTTGGGACTGACCCAAAGCAGATAGCAACCCCAGACCACTCCAACCCACTTTTCCAACCCAACCATCTACTGGCCATGCCTCCCCTGGGCCAAACCCCACTGGAAGCCAGGGCAAGGGAGCTCCCGAGGCAGTCGTGGGGGTCAGCCCCTGGTTGAGTGAAGAACTGGGAACTAAGAAGGGTTAGCCCACCCGTCCAGAGGCCCCTCGTCGTGAGCTGCTAAGTTCAGATCTTCTAGTGGTCTTTGGACATTTGGTAAAATAATGGGGGTTGCTCTAGGGGAAGTCACTGAGGTGTCAGCTCAGCGGAGCAAAAAACCATCTTCTTCCTCCCATGGAGTCACCCTGCCTTGTCCCTGTTGTCAGGTTGTTCAGATCTTCTAGTGGTCTTTGGACATTTGGTAAAATAATGGGGGTTGCTCTAGGGGAAGTCACTGAGGTGTCAGCTCAGCGGAGCAAAAAACCATCTTCTTCCTCCCATGGAGTCACCCTGCCTTGTCCCTGTTGTCAGGTATCCAGATAGCACAGTTCAGAAATGGGAACTTTTTCCTTAAACACAGGAGAACTTTAACTTTTTGAAAACAATTTTCCAGCAATCTGCTGTGAAACAGTCTGTATCCAGAAGCTCACTCTTCTGAAGAAGCCCGGCCCTGTGCACACAGTGAGAAGTGCCACCAGGAAGCCCTTTCACTCCACCCGTCATAGCTCAGGGGGTGCCTGGTGTGTGCCAGGCCCTGTGCTTGGTGCCCCGCAGGGCATGAGACAAGCTGGACCGGGGAGAGGGGGGCCGAGATGGAGGAAGCCTGGTCCTTTCCTTCACTCTCTTCAGGAAAGACTGGCCTCCAGCACCCCCAGACACAGCCCAGTGCTCTGGAGCAGATAGTCAGGGCCTGGCAGCCCCACCGCCGGGTCCCCGAGAGGCCCAGGAAGGGAGCAAACTGCATCCAAAAGGTTGCAACCAATGATAGCAGTTCTGGGACTGCAGCACCCGCAGTGGAAACGAGCTCAGGCCCCCACTGCAAGCCTGGGAGCGCTTAGAAGGGCGTCATCCCCGCAGGCTGGGAGAGCAGGCTTCTTGGGGGTGGTGAGTTAGCTGAGCACCGTGGACTAGGGTCTAACAGGGGCTGCTGCTTTAAACAGACACAGTGCCGACACAAACAACAGAGACAGCTGACACAGCTGATCGCCAGAGAAAGGGTAAAGAACCAAGGGATCAGAAAGGACAGCAGGCTGGACTCACTTCTCGAGCTTCTGTTCTGCGTGTTGTCTGCAAAGGCACCACTGACTTGCAGCTCGTTGATGGGTCGGCACCGTGATNAGAAAGGGTAAAGAACCAAGGGATCAGAAAGGACAGCAGGCTGGACTCACTTCTCGAGCTTCTGTTCTGCGTGTTGTCTGCAAAGGCACCACTGACTTGCAGCTCGTTGATGGGTCGGCACCGTGATAAACGTGAATGACCCAGTGAAGACTGTGGAAATTGTGTTCACTTTATTTTGCTTAAGAAGGCAGAGACGTGTCAGGTATATTAATTTCTATTGAACATAGCCCTAAGATAGAAAAGTGTCAGAAGCCCTAACTTTTGGTGTATTATCTCAACCCTTGCCGGGTGAGAAACCACCATAACACTCAGCGGCTGAGCAACAGTTGTTTACTGGTGAAGCTCATGTGTTTGTGGGTCAGCTAAGGGTCAGCTGACCTGGCTTAGGTCTGGCGGGCCTGGCTGGAATCCCGGTGGTCTGTGCACTCACTCAGCTCAGGGGTCCATCCACAGACGTGGCTCCATCCCTGTACAGTTTCTAGAATGTGGTGGCACAGACTCAAGGATGGTGATATTTACAGGACAGGCCTGTCACACACTTCAATCTCTGCAACTTTCACAGCACCTGGGATGGGTGTGGTCTCATTCCTGCTTTTCAGCAGGAGCAATGAAGGCTCAGAGAGGTTAAGTGACCACCCAAGATGGCACAGCTGGTGTTGGGAGAGCTGGAGACTGGAAGCGACCCACTGACTCTAATTCCAGGGCTCTTACCAACATAGACCAAATCTGCTATGGCCATGGATAAACAGTGATACTAGCTTTTAAAGTCCTATCTATACCCCAGCCTCCAAAAATCCAGTTCCGGGTCTGTATTCTCCATACTTTCCCACCTTCTCCTCAGGATGTCAGTGCATTTAGCAAAAGACTGACATAATGAATTCATACTAAAGTGTGAATGACTTGCCAGGGAACGGCTTTATCTTTCTTCAGAGGTATCTGTGTCATATGTGTGTGTGTGTGTGTGTGTGTGTATAGTAAGTCATTACAGTCACATCCATCTCTTTTTGACCTATGGACTGTAGCCCACCAGGTTTCTCTGTCCATGGGATTCTCCAGGCAAGAACACTGGCATGGGTCACCATGCCCTCCTCCAGAGGATTTCCCTGACTCAGGGATCAAACTCGTGTCTCATATCTTCTGCATTGGCAGGAGGGTTCTTTACCACTAGCATCCCCTGGGAAGCCCATTTGTGCTATAAGAGGAGTTAAAGCTCTAAGCCAAAGTGTGCTTTGGTCAGGTGGGCATCAACCAGGGCATGTGGGGGATGAGGCTTTCTGGAGCCAGAGCAACAGCATTTCACAGACATTCTCTCCAGGGTGTGAACCACGTGGCTCTGCCCAGAGACACGTGTGGCTTCCCTTCTGCATCACAGGATTTCCCAAGCAGGCAGGAGCTCACCAGGCAATGCTTGGGTCCAGGGTTCAGGACAAGATGGAGAGAAGGCCCACATCCAGTCCTGAAAAGTGAGGCCACAGGGACACTTGTGAGGTCTGTCTGGCTGCCTCAGTCTTCTCCTGTGGGTGCTGGGACGGGACCAGGGCAGGCGTTCGTGGCCTATAGGACTGGTGTCCAGCCCTGCACTCCCCTGCCTGGAAGCCAGCCAGGCCACCGCTCGGGACCGATTGTGTTCTTGGCAGTAGATTATGGGCCATTTATTTGTGTCTGAAGCTGGTCGACTGTTGTTTAATGTTCTGTAATGTACTTCCCAGCCATCTCCTCCGATTTAGCTCCCCATATTTCCTCTGGATAATATAATCAGAGAGAGTTCTTAAATTAGAGGGCCCTCCAGGGGTCCCAGCTTGCCCACTTCGCCCCACCCTAAGCCTCCTAATGAAGCAGTAGATGCCTCTCAGCTCAGAGAGAAGTGGGAGTGAAAGATGACGACTTCCTCTCCAGGTTAGCTGGGTCAAGCCCGACACTGTCATTCACCCTACCCAAGCCTGCTTTCCACAGATCCACGTGCATGCATGCATGCTAAGTCACTTCAGTCCTGTCCAACTCTTTGTGACCCCATGGACTGTAGCCCACCAGGCTCCTCTGTCCGTGGGATTCTCCAGGCAAGAATATCTGAGTGGGTTGCCAATCCCTTCTCCAGGGGATCTTCCCAACCCAGGGATGGAACCCACGTCTCCTGCATCTCCTGCACTGGCAGGTGGGTCCTTAACCGATAGCACCACCTGGGAAGTCCCCTCAGACCCACAACCATACAAAAATGACAACTCCAGGTGGAACAGAAATCCCTATGACGTCCGTGAGTCACGATGTAGGCAGGTGACCAGTCTTCCTGAAATGCGGTTCACCTGGTAACTGCTGCTTGCTCTCGTTGCTCTTAGAACTGGTACCAAGCGCCCCAGACCCTTCTTTTGCCAGACTTTTTCACAGCTGCAGTGTATTTGCTCTTCACGGTTGTCCCTCCTGAGGGGATCTTGAGTTTGAATCCTGTGTGATTGTTGGATGTTCACATAATAATTGTGGTGCGAGCCCCGATTTCCTCATCTGTAAAGTGGGTACAATAATCTCACAGGATTGCTATAAGACAATAAATTTAAATGTATTCATTCAATAAACAGTAAATAAGCCCCAACTCATACCTGGAGCGGGAGCAGAAAAATACTTTCTGCCCGTGGAGTTCCTGCTGTCATCCTAAGAACACTAGTCTCCTGGGCCCAAGGGTGAATGAAAGACCCCTGCAGCAAACCAGCTGCCTGAGGACCACATCCAGTCCTCATGTGGCACTCTTCCTCATCTGTAAAGTGGGTACAATAATCTCACAGGATTGCTATAAGACAATAAATTTAAATGTATTCATTCAATAAACACTAAATAAGCCCCAACTCATACCTGGAGCGGGAGCAGAAAAATACTTTCTGCCCGTGGAGTTCCTGCTGTCATCCTGAGAACACTAGTCTCCTGGGCCCAAGGGGTGAATGAAAGACCCCTGCAGCAAACAAGCTGCCTGAGGACCACATCCAGTCCTCATGTGGCACTGTACCCAGCCTTTGTGTTGCAGTACCAATACAAAAGAAAAGAGAGAAAAATTTTTTAGTTGCCTTGTTTGCTAACATTTAAAAATCAAGTTATTTAACAATTTTTAAAAATTATTTCTTTTTTAAAAGTAATTTTATTCTTGGCGGTGCTGGGTCTTCATTGCCGCGTGCGGGCTTTCCTCTGGTTGTGGAGAGAAGGGGCTTCTCTCTAGTTCGGTGCGAGGGCTTTTCATCGCGGTGGCGTCTCCTGTTGCTGAGCACAGGCTCTAGGGTGCGGGAGCTTCAGGGGTTGCAGCACGTGGGCCCCATAGTTGTGGCACACAGGCTTAGCTGCTCCACGGCGTGTGACATCTTCCCAGATCAGGGATCGAACCCACGTCTCCTGCACTGACAGGCGGGAGATTCCTTACCACTGAAGCCACCCGTTCAGTGCAGTCGCTCAGTTGTGTCCGACTCTTTGCAACCCCATGGACTGCAGCACGCCGGGCTTCCCTGTCCATCACCAACTCCGGAGGCCCCTAAAACTGTATTTCTGATGTCTCTTAAAAACCAAAACCCCTCTTGGAAACCAGGGCATCCTGGCCATCCTGACCTACATCCTAATACCAAAACAACTGTCGGCTCTTGAGTCCCCACCACATGCTCCCGTCTCACAACTGGGCTGCCTTCCTCCTTACCGCGCCCCCACCACCGCCCCGGTCTGGCCCCATCCCGCTGTTTTGGACTTCGCTCCCTCCTTCTTTATCCGTCTTGGCATTTTCCCAGAAGTCCCAACTCTGCAAAGCTCCATCTGAAACTTAACGTCCGGGGTCGGTGGTCCTCAAACTGCAGCACTGGTTCCCCTGAGAGACATGAGACTCACCTGGGACGTATTACAGGTACCCAGTGTCCTGGCCAAACAGACCAATTGCATCCGACTCTCTGGGGTATGAGATGTATACGATCGGGCATGGAGAGTGAGTGGTGAGTGATCCCCAGCTGATGCTAATATCTGGCCATGGTTAACCATTACAGCCAGCACCAGAGTCACTGGGAAGGTTAAGCCAGGCTGCTGGGCCCACCCTGGACTTTTTGCAGTGGGGCCCGGGTGTTTGCAGATGCCAGGTGCTGCTAATCCTGCCGGCCCCTGGGCCGTGCTTTGAGGACCGCTGCCTGTTTGCCTCTGAGTTCCTGCATTCGTTTCCTATGGCCACTCCCAGGTCACACGGCCTCCCACCTCTGTGCCGGTCTTCCTTGACCTCTCTCTTATTAGGACACTTGTGATTACATCTATGACCCGCTCAGGTAATCTCCCTATCCTAAATTTCCTAGTTTAATCCCACCTGCAAAGTTCCTTTTGTCATATAAGGTAACCTTTACAGGTTCTGAGAATTAGAGTCTGGACCTCTTTGGGGGCCAATAATTGTTTTTTCTCCCACAATTTCCTTTTCCACTGGGTAAAGCGTCTTCTGAGGACCTTCTTTAAAGACATCAGGATCAGAGGCATGTGGATACTATCGTCATCTGGATCCCTTGAGAGGGATCCAAAGCGTCTGCCTGCGGTGCAGGAGACCGGGGTTCAATCCCTGGGTCGGGAAGATACCCTGGAGAAGGAAATGGCAACCCACGCCAGTACTCTTGCGTGGAAAATTTCATGGACGGAGAAGCCTGGCAGGCTACAGTCCATAGGGTCGCAAAGAGTCAGACACAACTTGAGCGACTTCACTTTCACTTCTAGAGCTGACCCTGAGACAAGGATCTGGGTGCAAGTGGTATGTTTTGGGGGAAGGGGTAATCCCAGCAGGGCACTGGGAATCCAGAAGGCAGTCGATGCTGGGGGAGGTCATGAGCAGACTCCAGCTGGGGGCAGCCGGGGCTCAGACCTCCTGGGACCTCAGGGAGACAGGGGACTGGATGCTCACCCACCAGCTCCTGGGGACGTGCTTCGCAGGTGACATCCACGGCTGGAGAAGCCCTCCGGCATAGGTCCAGGGGCTTGTGGCAGGAGCTGGAAGCCCGCAGGCCTGGTGATTGCCGAGAGCTATGGCACTGGACTCGTTAACGCAGCAGCCATGGTCCTGCTGGCCCTCGTGCAATTGCCTGCCCGCCCACCCCTCTAGACAGTAGCAGCTATGGCTCAGCGCCCACTGTGGCGATACCAGTGCTGGGGTCCAGCTGCCAAGGGAGCCCCACTAACACCAATAAAGCTGCCTTGCATAGAGCACTACTTATCTGCTAGACTCTTTACATACCTGACTTCTGATTACAAGTTCACAAGAGGTTAGCAACCCCGTATTACCAAAAGGGGAACTACCACTCAGAGAGGTGCAGACACTTCCCTGAGGCTGCACAGGGCCAGGGCCAGATTTCCAAATCAGGACTGTCTGGGCACAGTGTTGCAGAGGGAGAAGGGCCCATCGATTAGGAGCGGGGCATCTGGTGTCACACTGCTTAGGTTCAAATCTTGTGTCTCCCTTAGCTTCGTGGTGTTGGGCAGACCAATCACCTTCTATGTGCCTCAGTGTCCCTAACTGTAAAATGGGGCTCAGTAGGATTTCACTCACAGAGCAGCTGTGAAGATCAAGTGGGCTAATTATGAACACAAAGAACTTTAAGAAGCGCCTGGTGTGTGATGTGTCAGTCTTTCTCTCATTATTTCCAGAATCTCACAGTGACTACACTCGCCAGGAGATGACTGTCAAAAGACAGAAGTCCGAAATACAATAGAGATGATAAGTTTCTGCTTAAACTATCCAGTAGGTTAAAGCCATGCAAGAGGCCCAGCGTTTAGCCGTTTTGCATTTGTGAACCAGTCCCTAAAGCAGGGACCCAGTGACCAGAGAAGGAGGCTCTTCTCGTGCTGACCAGCTTTAAAAATACACCTGGCCCTATTCCATCTCCCCGCTGGGTGTGTTAGACTCCATTCAAGCCTGCACTTAGGTCTCCAGGGCAACTAGCACAAGCACAAGTGGGAGGCGTGTGCTGGGAGGTGAGACAGCTGAAGGCTGGGGGGGGCTGGTGGCTGCTGGAGGGTTTGCACCAGGAACCAGATCTGCAAACAGAGAGGAAAGAAAAGAGGGGACTGTGAATGGGACTGGGACAGGCTCTTCCCCTTCCGGGCCTCCCCAGGCATCCTGCCGCCGCTCACCTGGCCTTCTTGGTGTCTTTCTGAGGAGCCTGGAGAAAGCCCTGGAGCTTTCCTGCTGCAGCTGGTAGTTCTGTCTGGGGCTACATGCTCCAGGAAGGACCTTCGGGGTCTCAGACCTGGCATGGGGGTCTCGGCCAACCAAGAGGGTAGGGGATATAGCGATGATGGCCGTCCTACCTGGAGAGGCCTACCTGCCAGACGAGGGCTTTCCTACCTCACTGTGACTCTGGGCTGAGCTTGTCTCTGTGAGGGGCCTGTAGGCGCGTCCTTACCTTGGACAGTTGAAACCAGGCTGCCTTCTGTGCCCAAACGGAACTGGCTGGTTTTCCGAGATCCTCTGTGTTGGGGTGGAATATACAGGGTTCCACGCCCCGCCACGGGCCTGGGTGGCGCTCCCTCACGCCTCGCCTCCGCGTGTGACAGGAGCTCGGGAGGCTGTCAGGAAGACGTAGGTCCTGGAGGCGCTTTCCTCAGAGCATCTGAGTACACGGTTTCCTTTCCTTTTTTTAATTATGGGAGTTGACTGCCTAGCCCTCACCTCCTCTGTCGCACAGGACACCTGCCCGACCAGCTTGGGGCCTGCAGCTCAGCTTCTCTTGTCCAGGCCCAGCTAGAAGGTGGCGGCTGGGGGAGAATTAGCCATCAGCCCGTTTACACTCAGGTTCCCCTGAGAGGTGCTGCAGCGTCGCGCCAAGGCCCTGAGGTCGAACTGGGGGAACCCAGGTTCTCTCTCTGACCTGCCACCGCCTCTGGGACACGTGTCCCGTGAGACCAGCCATCTGCTCTGCGTGAGACTCAGTGTCCTCAACGGTAAAACGAAAGAATGGACCAGATTCTAGGGCTCCTTCTTGCCGTAGACTTTGAATCGGTGGCTCACAAGTCACTTGCTGATTTACAGAATTAGCTCCTCCACAAAGAAGGGGTTTCGGTCCACGTTTCTCTTCAGAGCTTTGGCACCTGAGAGCTCACTCTTGGCAGGAAAAGCCTTGGGGTCCATGTACAGACAGCTCTGGTCTTGAGTGACAGCTTCGTGACCCCAGTAGCTAAATGATCTTGGTCTAGTGGTCTTGGTTTTGGGAACACTTCAGTTTCCACCTCTGTAAAATGGGATTAATAAGAGTAACTGCCTCTGGTCTCTGGACTTGAAGATGCTCTGAGACCCTTTTTGTGATTAGCAGAGACCATTCTCCTTATTTCCCAGAGAAGAAATGCCTCTCTCTGAAGCAGCGTTTCCCAACCTCAGCGCTGTGATATTTTGAAATAAATATGTGCTGTGGGAGGTTGTCCTTGAAGGGTACTTAACAGTGTGGCAGCTGAAAAGCATCCCTGAACATTCATATCCATCTGGAACCTCAGAATGTGACTTTGTTTGAAACACAGATCTTTGCAGATGCAATTAGTTACGGATCTTGAGATGAAGTCATCTGGGATTTAGGGCTGACCTTGAATCAAATGACTGGTGTCCTTGTACAAAGAGGAGAAGCCACTTCAGACCCAGGGAAGAAGGCCATGTGAAGACTGAGGAAAAGACTAGAATGGTAAAGCTAAGGGCAGGGAATGCCAAGGATTGCTGGGAGCCATGAAACGCTAGGAAAGCGTCTTCCCTAGAACCTTCAGAAAGTGTATGGCCTTGGCAACATCTTGATTTTGGACTTCTAGCTTTCAAAATTTAGAGACAACAAATTTCTGTTGTCTTAAGCCATTTTTTTGTGGCCATTTGTCATGGCAACCTTGGGAAACTAATCAAGCACTGTCTCTGGCTTCTGCCCTCTAGAAGTCAAGAGTACCTTTCTCAGTTATAACAAAACTGTCTCCAGATGTTGCAGACGGTCGCCTGGGAGAGGGGCAAAATAGCTCCCCCCACCCTTTGCCCTTCATTGAGAAGCACAGCTCTACTGTGAAAAAATGATGAGAAGAACTGAGCAGAATGGGAGGAACCTGTGTTTCCATTTCAACCCACTCAGAACAGCTCTGTGACCTTGGGAAAGTTGCTAAACATCTCTGAGCCTCCGTGTCCGCATGAGTAAAACAGGGGTTAAAAAGGTACTTGGGGGACTTCCCTGGTGGTCCAGGGGCTAGTTTTCATTTTGTTCATCTTTCAAAGCATCCTCTTCCTGCTTTATCATTGTGATCTCTGCTTTATTTGATTTCCCTTCTCTTGGGAATTCCCTGGAGACTCAGCGGTTGGGGCTCCTCATTTCTATTGCAGGGGCCATGGGTTCGATCCCTGGTCCGAGAACTAACATCCCACATGCTGTGCGGTGCTGCAACAACAAAAAAGGTACTTGGATCTCTTAAAGCCATCACAATGAAGCAATGACAGAGTATGCTGAGTGTGCATAGCACTGTATCCAGCCCCTAGCAACCACACAATAAACAGTAACTGAAAAGTGGGGGAGGGGAAGAGTACCTGCCTCTCAGATGGCAGTGTAGTAGGTACAGAGCTTTGCACTGCGCGTGGAACACATTTATGTATGTGCGTGTGTATGTATGTGCAAGTCGCTCAGTCATGTCTGACTCTTTGCAACCCCATCAACGATAGTCTGCCAGGCTCCTCCATCCATGGGATTTTCCAGGCCAGAATGCTGGAGTGGGTTGTTATTTCCTTCTCCAGGGGGAACATAGTTAGGCTCTCAGTTACTGTTTGCAACCGTTATTCCAGACGGCAGCGAGAGAGTTGGAATCCAGGCCACTAGCCTCCTCCTGAGTTGCTTCATTTCTGCCCTATTCCTGCCTGCTCTTGTTTGGTGGCAAGACGGATTTGCTCCTGGCACTGGAGCCCAGTCTCAGCCTTCAGTCTCCATCAGACCCTGGGTGGAGCAGGGACCGTCACAAGAGTGTGGGCTATGGAACCGGAGGTCTGGGCTTAGACACTCAACTCCACAGGACCTTGGCTGTCAGAGCCTCAGTTTCCCTCACCTGGAAACAGGGGGCAGAGCAGAGGATAATTCACGGGGTTGCAATGAGCATCAAAGGAAGAAACATGGGAGGGCATGACCTCAGCAGGCCCACAGCGAGGGTAGGCCTTAGCTACTGAGTCCTGAGCTGATGGGCAGAGTCCACCTAGAGGCACCCCCCTGAGCTGTGAGTAAGAAAGCTCTCAGTTCCCTAGACCGGGTGAGCACTCTAGGGGCCCCCAGGAAACTGAAGGCTCGAGGGGATCCCCCCCTCGCTTTGGGAAGTTGTGTGACCCCATGTAGCCCCTAGCTGGTAGACAAGTCACTTCCTGTATTCAGTTCATCTAAGTCGGGAGAACTGGGCCCTCTGTCCACACGCATCTGGAATGATGGTCTTGCCCCCTTTCAAATGGACAGTGATGCCCAGTCACCAACCAGGCCTGCCAGCGTGGGACCTCCGGGGAAATCAGAGACAAGTTATTAAACATGAAAATTTCAAATGGAATGCCAGTAAATGTGGGCTGACTTGCCAAAGATGCTCGGTTTGGGGGCCACATACCCACCTGCTGCCACTTACTGTTTTTTTCCTATATGAGACAAGAAAATCCATTTGAATGGATGCAGATCATTGTTGTCATATTATAGCATCTGTCTCTCAATTAAATTATGACTGTTACTCGATATATACAGATTTTGATACACTTCCCATCAATCAAATGACCAATTTTTTTTGTACCTCCTCCTATTTGTGGGCTTCCCTAATAGCCCAGTTGGTAAAGCTGCCTGCAATAAGGGAGACCCTGGTTCGATTCCTGGGTCAGGAAGATCTGCTAGAGAAGGGATAAGCTACCCACTCCAGTGTTCTTAGGCTTCCCTTGCGGCTCAGTTGGTAAAGAATCTGCCTGCAATGTGGGAGACCTGGGTTCAATCCCTGGTTTGGGAAGATCCACTGGAGAAGCGCTAGGCTACCCACATCAGTATTCTGGCCTGGACAATTCCCTGGACGGTATAGTCCATGGGGTCGCAAAGAGTCGGACACGACTGCAGTGCGTCATGTATAATTAACAGTATACTTAACCGTTATACTGAACAAGAAGACTCACAAGACAGACTAACACGAGAAGCCCATAGTCTGTCTGTGACATTAAAGTAACCCAAGTGAAACAACCAATGACAAGTGAAGCGGGTCACCGTGGTAGGACCCGGGGTGCACACAGGTGGCTGGCATTTGAGTGAACAGAGAGCAGTGAGGGGAAGCACGCTGCTGATCTGGGCCCCGGTCCTGGGACGGCCGAGCGTGTTCCCAGGTGGTGTGACAGCCGACGTCCGTGGGCTACCTTCAGTAAGGAAGGGTTTTGTTTCCTGCATTAGGTCACAGATAAAATGTCTCCGGGAAAGCAAGCAAACAAACTTACATCTTACACCAGAATAAATCACGAATGAATTAAGATTGATAACATAAGATGTGAAATCATAAAATTATTAGGTGAAAACTTGGGAGATTTGGGGGAAGACCTATAATGAGGAGGACCCAGAAGCCATTAAAAAAGGCTGCAATCAATTATACGACATTAAAAAAAAGTTATGTATGAGAAAAACAATTCAAAAAGCAGTATCAAAAGACCAAAACAAACGAGGATATTTGCAAGTCATATCATAAAGTGCTGCTGCTGCTGCTGCTGCTGAGTCGCTTCAGTTGTGTCCGACTCTGTGCGACCCCATAGACAGCAGCCCACCAGGCTCCCCCGTGCCTGGGATTCTCCAGGCAAGAACACTGGAGTGGGTTGCCATGTCCTTCTCCAATGCATGAGAGTGAAAAAGGAAAGTGAAGTCGCGACTCTTAGCGACCCCATGGCCTGCAGCCTACCAGGCTCCTCCGTCCATGGGATTTTCCAGGCAAGAGTACTGGAGTGGGGTGCCATCGCCTTCTCTGATCATGAAGTGCTACTTTTTTATATATTCAAAAAATTTATAACAGAAGGCCACCAAACTAATGGAAAAATGGAATAAATACATATGGCTCTAAAACATGTGAACGCATCCCTAGCCCCATTCAGTTTAAGAGATGTGCTAGTTATAATCACACCAAAGTGTCATTTTTCATTGGCTAGATGGATGACGTTCAAAGGTCTGACGTCACGTGTGTTGGTGAGCGTGTGTGGAAACAGATATCCTCATTCTCTGCTTGTGGGATGGAATGTGGCCTGATGAGGACTTTGTGGCGATGAATTAGGCACCGCGTGTAAGAACTACAAATGCACACACTCTGACTCAGCAATTCTATTCTAGAAACTCATCAAATGGACGTGCTTACAATGATACAAAGATGCATGCAGAAGGTTTATTTTATTTAGTTTGGCTGTGCTGGGCCTCCGTTGTTACACGAGGGCGTTCTCTTACGTAAAGCACGAGGGCGTTCTCTTACGTAAAGCAGAGGCTGCTCTAGTTTCAGTGCGTGGGCTTCTCATTGCAACAGCTTCTCTCGTTGCCGAGCACAGGCCCGAGGCACACGGGCTTCAGCAGCTGCAGCTCTAGAGCCTGGGGTTGGTCGTTGTGACACGGAGGCTTAGCTGCTCCAGGGCATGTGGAATCTTCCCTGAGCAGGGATCAAACCCATGCCCCTGGCACTGGCAGGAAGTCTCATCCGTTGTACCACCAAGGAAATCCCGAAGGTTCTTTCATTGTGTCATTGTTTGTACGAGCAACTGTTTGCAGATCACCCAAATGCACGATAGTATGGGGCAGGCTGAACAAACTATGGTTCTTGCAAATGAAGGACTATTCCAAAGCCACAGAAAGGAATGTGGATGCATTTTGTATGGGACAGTAGTACGGAATATACTATTAGAAATACTGTGAAGAAACTGAGAAAGTTGAAAAAAAAAAAGAAAAGAAACTGAGATAGTATCAGAAATATAGTATTATATTACAAGTAACCCTTTGAGTAAGAGAGGGAAACACTATACCTATTTCCTCACTGTGCATAAAATATTCATGGAAAAGTACACAGGAGACTAATTGAAAGTAAACAGTTGGAACTGAGACAGGGTGGGAGAGTTTTCAAGTATACTTTCTGAATTTTTAATCACATGAATGTATTACTTATTCTAAACAATTCAAGAAAGTCCCACATACGCATACAAAAGTGAACCTCTCACCTGGAGCACAGGATAGGATTTTTCTGTCTTTAAAACTCTGCTAGAGGGACTTCTTGGCAGTGCAGTGGTCAAGAATCCACCTTCCAAGGAGGGTTTGATCCCTGGTCAGGGAACTAGACCCTACATGCCTTGAGGCCAAAAAAAGAAAAAGAAAACATGAAACAGAAACAATATTGTAACAAACTCAATAAAGACTTTCAAAAACAGTGCACATTGAAAGGAAAAAACTTTAATAAAAAATATCTGTTAAACACAAATTACAGAAGGGAATTGAGATCTCAGGGAATTTCCAGAATGATAGAAACTTGTAACTATAGCGCTGTTTATAAGATTCTTTCTGCCAGCTTGTTCAGTTGAGAAGCTCTAATGTTCAACTGAGTTCAAGCGGGTCAAGCCGAGGTCCCCCGCATTCTGGAATCCAGGGATTTCAGTGACTCATGAGACCAAAGGGTAGAAACGTTCCCTGTGCCAGTGGATAAACAGCAGGCAGCCAGGGGCTCCCAGGGTCCCAGGGTTCCCTCCTCCCCACCTGCTGTGGACCCTCAGGTAACAATTCCTGGAAGCGGTGGAGGGGGGAGGGGGGTTCTAGGGAAAGGGCTGTGTGAGCCACGTGATTTTGAATCATAAATGTCCATAGAGCTAAAATGTCTCCGTGGATGAATGAAGGCATGGAAGCGTAGCTGGTGGAAACATAGGGTCTTTCCACTGAGCCCCAGTTGCTGGTGCAAATTGGAAACAACCCAGCCTTCGGGCCCGATGTGACTGGAAGGTTTCGCCTGTGACCTGTGGCCAGATCTGCCGAATCACTCTAGAAACATGGCCTCCCTGTCAAGCCAAAGCGGGAGATTGAATAGGACTTGCTGATTTATCCCGGCCTTTCTAATCCAATTCAGAGCCAAGGCACAGCCCGCCTTGGGGAGGTTTCTGGATGTTCCCTCGCCTCCTGATAGCGTTGCCTCCTCCTTCCTCTCTATTTACCACGTGCCATTTGGCCAAATTAGAACTGGAACTCAGAAAAAGCAGATGCCTCCCTTTAGGTAAGATCCAGAGAAGTCCCCTTGTGGGGGACTGGAAGAGAGATAGGGGTGTCTCCTCAAACCTCTGCACAACCACAGATGTGGCTTCTGATGTAAGACTTACTACAGAGCAGTGACCACCATGAGGTGACTTTCCTTCGTCCTTGTAAGTTGGGCGGCCTTATGTGGGTGGGGCGCAGGAGAGGACGGTCATCTCTCGTCCTTCCTGAGGACCAGTTCTTGCTCGAGGTCTCCTGGTGACTGACTCGGGGCTCCTCCAGGCGACTCTGGTGCCTGGCCAGCTCCACATCCAGCTCCGGAGCACCCAGACGTTTCCGTCGCGGGCGCTGGATGGCCCGCTCCACTCCTAGCCCTGTAGAGGTGTCCTTGGCCCTCTGTTGTCTCCTTGTATTTTTAAAATTTTATTGTAGAAAATCCCCAACATTAAATAAAAAAAAAAAAGTGGAAAGAACTGTCCAGAGAACACCAGGATGCCTGCTCTCATGGTCTGACTTGTATCTCGCCCTCCCCTGAGATGAATCTGCTGGAGTCCCAACCCCGCTTACCTCAGCACGTGACTGTATTTGGAGGGATTAAGGTTACTTGACAATTCTGAGTGACTCAGAGGAGGGATTAAGGTTAAGCGAGGCCATACGAGTGGCTCGGGTCCACTCTGACTGGTGTCCTTTTAGGAAGAGGAGATCTGGACACACACAGAGACACCAGGGATGTTTGAAAAGGGGAAGAAGGCCCCAAGAGAACACAGGGCAAGGTAGCCGTCTGCAAGCCAAGGAGAGAAACCTCAAGAGAAACCAAACCTGACACCTTTGTCTTGGCTGTCTAGATTCCCAAAGTGTGAAAAGTGATTACCTGTTGTTTCAGCCACTCAGGTGCTCTGCCAAGGCCGCCCTAGCAAACAAATAATACCCACTCCGTCGATTCTGCAATTGTTATCATTTTTCGATATTTACTCACCCTCTATTTATCCATCTTTTTTTTTTTTTTTTTTTTTTTGGTGAATTTCCAAATGAGCTGCAGATCCCTTGCCCACTTTGAAGAGTAAACTAGTCCACAGAGAAGGTAAATGCATGCAGGACTGTGCCCTCTCCGCGGTTGGGATGGTCAGGGAGGCAGCTGACTGGTGAATTGCCTGCTCATGTGCATTTACCAACCAGAAAACTAGAACCTGAAGATGAGTGATCGTGAGGTTTGGTTAGAGAGACCGGGGACTGGGCGTGAATGCCCCCAAGCCCGCCTGGCTAGGACACACTGCATTTCTCTGAGGCTCCCTGATGGTTCTCCCCTGCACATGGGGGTGTGGAGCAAGGTCAGCACTTCATGCTCGTCGCCAGACATCCAGAAGTCTCCAGGGTCAGGCACCTGGATTCAACCGACGTCTTCAAGATCAGGCTGTGTGTGTCTTCAGGTGCCTCCTTAGGTCTTGCGGCTCGTCTGGAGATGAGGCTGGTGATGCGGGTACACAGCGTGTGTGGGGACCAGGGAAGAGTGCTGTAGAGTCACGAATGTTCCCCTGGTTGGCGCCTTGCCCCGATTCGGGTTAGTGATATATGCTGTGACAAATGCCAGCATTTCAGTGACTTTGCCTAGTGAAAATTTATTTCCTGCTTGTCCAAGAGCCCGGAGGCTCTGGTCAGAGGCGGCCGGCCTCCTCGCTGGCATTCAGGGATGTGGACACTTTCGGTACCAGCCCTCGCATCACCAGAGCCATCAGCAGGAAGAGTCATGTGGCCACCTGCCCCTCACTGAGCGGGCACTGGGCATTGCCGCCACTTCTCAGGGACAGCTCTGTCCCATGGAAAGGGAAGCACACCTCCTGGGGAAGTACCAGCCTTCTCCGCCCCAACTCGGAGGAGGTCCTGGAATGTCAAGTCAGCAGCTGGGGGTTGAGAGTCCACCCCCAGGGAAGGGCCAGGTCAGGGTGGAGGGGGAGCCGTCTGCACCGCGAGTGCAGAGAGGAGCCGGAGAGGGTTCAGGTGGTCTGGCGGGGAGCCACCCCTGGGGCTGGGGACCACCCCCAGGAGGCCACCTTCTCCCAGGGCCCCATGAGAGTCCTGTTGAACTCTGACTGCCTCCCCCCAACCTTCTCTTCTAGCTGGACCATGACCCGGCTCCTCCTTTGTAAATCGGGGCTGATTGTCCCCTGGGGACTCAGTGTCATAGAGTGTGGGACGTGCTGACTCTGGTGTGTCACTGTTCCGTGAGGAGAGCTTGCTAAATGAGGCCCAGATGGCCTTGGCCGAGATGCTGCTCCCTCCTCCCATCTCAGTGAGGCCCTCTTTCCTCAGAGTCCTTCTTAACACAGAGTCCCAGGAAATCGGCAGCAGCCGTTGGAGCTAGCAAAGGAGATGAAAGCCCTTTGCCCTCCAGAGGCCAGGCTGTGGGCATGTCTGTCCCTCCATCCTGGTGGCACAGCAAGGGCTTGGCACACAGTAGTGTGTTAGTCACTCAATCGTGTCCAACTCTTTTCGACCCCATGGACTGTGGCCCTCCAGGCTCCTCTGACCATGGGATTCTCCAGGCAAGAATACTGGAGTGGGCTGCCATGCCCTTCTCCAGGGGACCTTTCCGACCCAGGGATCAAACCTAGGTCTCCTGTATTGCAGGTGGATTCTTTATCAGCTGAGCCCTCAGGGAATCCCAAGAATACTGGGGTGGGTTGCCATTCCCTTCCCCAGGGGATCTTTGCGACCCAAGGATCAAACCCAGGTCTCCTGTATTGCAGGAGATCATCTGAGCCATCAGGGAAGCCCAAGAGAAGAGAGAGTGGGTTCAATTCCGAATTAAACAGGAATTGTTTTATGTGATAATTTGTAGTCGAAGAGCAGGTTGGGAGGTTGGTATGTGGAAAATTACCGAGAGATCCCAAGGGTAGGGGATCCAGCTAAAGCCACTTAAGAACATTCTTGCCAAAGGCAGGCCACGTGATGAGATATCAAGGGTATGGGGTAGGGGGGATGAGGAATTTGATCAGACGTCAAGGGTGAGGAAATGTCAAGGGTGGGAGTCTCTCAAAACTGACTTAGAGAATTCTTGCAAAAACAGGACTCAGCAGGCTGACAAGGAAGCCCAGGGTGGGGGCCCGGTTCAGAGCCTGACCAAAGTTTGGTCAAGGTGAGCGTGTCAGGCGGTGAGAAGGGAGAACCCAGGCCCTCCGGCCTCTTCTGGGCACCTGGGTCCTTGGGAAGGGTGCCAACTTAGCCAGGCCTCTTCTGGGCACCTGGGTCCTTGGGAAGGGTGCCAACTTAGCCAGGCTACACAGTCTCTCTGGGCAGCAAGGGTGGGTGTCATGCAGGGGTGGGGGATGGGGAGACGCAAAGCAGACCCCGCTTTGGTGGGCTCAGCAGGAAGCAGGCCTGCGCGTGCCGCAGTGGGGACAGGCTCACTGGCCTGGTGCCCGAGGCGGCAGTATTCCAGAAGGGTCTTCTGGCCCGGCTGATAAATCCCAGAGCTGAAATTAAGACAAAAGACTGTGAAGATGACACCTGCGGACACCAGCTGCAGGAAGTCCCTGGAAACTTTTATTATGAATTAGATTTTGCAGGCAGCTCTGCTGGGTGAGCTGGTGCTTGGGCCGGTGAAAGGCTGAGGCACAGGCCGGCTGCCTGGAAGGCAAGAACTGCTTTCCAGGGGAGAGGAGAGGAATGTGGCCCTCCACCCTGGCCCTAGGCCCTCATGGAGGGCCGTTTGTGTCTTGGAAGTTGCCTCCCTTGGGAGAAGCTGGGGCTGGAACGGGCTTAGAGCACCTCTGGTCCAATGCTCCTGAAACCATTGAACAGACTGGGACTCAAGCCTATGGGCCAGGACTCAAACCCGGCCAGAACCCACACTGTCTTCCAGCTGAGACTGCATACCTGGTTTCAGCATGTAATGAAGCTCAGGTTCTTTCTCATCGAAGAAAGAATTCAATGAGAAACAAAGTGATAGGTAAAAAGTAGATCTATTTAGAGAGAAACACACTCCACGGCGTGGGCCAACCCGGAGAAAAAGAGTGGCCCAAAATATGACACAGTTTTCATGGGCTGGGTAATTTCATAGGCTACTGAGTGGGAGGATTATTCCACCCATTTCAGGGGAAGGGTGAGGATTTCTAGGAATTGGGCCACCACCCACTTTTTGGTCTTTGGTGGTTGGCCTCAGAGATGTCTTGGTGCCTCTAGGTGAATCACTTAGTTTTCAGATATGTTACAGCAAGCGTGTCCCTTGGACTGCAAGGAGGTCCAACCGGTCTATTCTGAAGGAGATCAGCCCTGGGATTTCTTTGGAAGGAATGATGCTAAAACTGAAGCTCCAGTACTTTGGCCACCTCATGCAAAGAGTTGACTCATTGGAAAAGACTCTGATGCTGGGAGGGATTGGGGGCAGGAGGAGAAGGGGGCGACCGAGGATGAGATGGCTGGATGGCATCACTGACTGGATGGACGTGAGTCTGAGTGAACTCCGGGAGTTGGTGATGAACAGCGAGGCCTGGCGTGCTGCGATTCATGGGGTTGCAAAAAGTTGGACACGACTGAGCGACTGAACTGACCTGACAGCGAGCGTGTACTGAGGGTCAAGGTCTACTGGAAGTCAAATCTTCTGCCATCTTGGACCCATTTGGTTCTAATCAAATGGAATGTCGCGTCCTCGGGCTATGCCATTCTTTTAAGGGTGTGCTCCACCCCTTTCCCTCCTGTTTCACTCCGTTTTACACGTGGGAAGACCAACCCTGAGCACAGAAGGGAGTTGTCCAAAGCCACGCCCCACGTTCCTGTCACACCGGGGCTGGAGACCAGGACCCTCATCCCAGGATGGCATACCTGACTGAGGGGCAGCCAGGTAGAGAGCACACCTCCAGGCCATTTGACTCAGAAATTCAGCTGTGAGTGCCTGGAGAGACAGTGAGACAAAGCCTGAGAGAGGAGACTTTTTTTTTTTTTTTTTGGTGAATTTCCAAATGAGCTGCAGATCCCTTGCCCACTTTGAAGAGTAAACTAGTCCACAGAGAAGGTAAATGCATGCAGGACTGTGCCCTCTCCGCGGTTGGGATGGTCAGGGAGGCAGCTGACTGGTGAATTGCCTGCTCATGTGCATTTACCAACCAGAAAACTAGAACCTGAAGATGAGTGATCGTGAGGTTTGGTTAGAGAGACCGGGGACTGGGCGTGAATGCCCCCAAGCCCGCCTGGCTAGGACACACTGCATTTCTCTGAGGCTCCCTGATGGTTCTCCCCTGCACATGGGGGTGTGGAGCAAGGTCAGCACTTCATGCTCGTCGCCAGACATCCAGAAGTCTCCAGGGTCAGGCACCTGGATTCAACCAACGTCTTCAAGATCAGGCTGTGTGTGTCTTCAGGTGCCTCCTTAGGTCTTGCGGCTCGTCTGGAGATGAGGCTGGTGATGCGGGTACACAGCGTGTGTGGGGACCAGGGAAGAGTGCTGTAGAGTCACGAATGTTCCCCTGGTTGGCGCCTTGCCCCGATTCGGGTTAGTGATATATGCTGTGACAAATGCCAGCATTTCAGTGACTTTGCCTAGTGAAAATTTATTTCCTGCTTGTCCAAGAGCCCGGAGGCTCTGGTCAGAGGCGGCCGGCCTCCTCGCTGGCATTCAGGGATGTGGACACTTTCGGTACCAGCCCTCGCATCACCAGAGCCATCAGCAGGAAGAGTCATGTGGCCACCTGCCCCTCACTGAGCGGGCACTGGGCATTGCCGCCACTTCTCAGGGACAGCTCTGTCCCATGGAAAGGGAAGCACACCTCCTGGGGAAGTACCAGCCTTCTCCGCCCCAACTCGGAGGAGGTCCTGGAATGTCAAGTCAGCAGCTGGGGGTTGAGAGTCCACCCCCAGGGAAGGGCCAGGTCAGGGTGGAGGGGGAGCCGTCTGCACCGCGAGTGCAGAGAGGAGCCGGAGAGGGTTCAGGTGGTCTGGCGGGGAGCCACCCCTGGGGCTGGGGACCACCCCCAGGAGGCCACCTTCTCCCAGGGCCCCATGAGAGTCCTGTTGAACTCTGACTGCCTCCCCCCAACCTTCTCTTCTAGCTGGACCATGACCCGGCTCCTCCTTTGTAAATCGGGGCTGATTGTCCCCTGGGGACTCAGTGTCATAGAGTGTGGGACGTGCTGACTCTGGTGTGTCACTGTTCCGTGAGGAGAGCTTGCTAAATGAGGCCCAGATGGCCTTGGCCGAGATGCTGCTCCCTCCTCCCATCTCAGTGAGGCCCTCTTTCCTCAGAGTCCTTCTTAACACAGAGTCCCAGGAAATCGGCAGCAGCCGTTGGAGCTAGCAAAGGAGATGAAAGCCCTTTGCCCTCCAGAGGCCAGGCTGTGGGCATGTCTGTCCCTCCATCCTGGTGGCACAGCAAGGGCTTGGCACACAGTAGTGTGTTAGTCACTCAATCGTGTCCAACTCTTTTCGACCCCATGGACTGTGGCCCTCCAGGCTCCTCTGACCATGGGATTCTCCAGGCAAGAATACTGGAGTGGGCTGCCATGCCCTTCTCCAGGGGACCTTTCCGACCCAGGGATCAAACCTAGGTCTCCTGTATTGCAGGTGGATTCTTTATCAGCTGAGCCCTCAGGGAATCCCAAGAATACTGGGGTGGGTTGCCATTCCCTTCCCCAGGGGATCTTTGCGACCCAAGGATCAAACCCAGGTCTCCTGTATTGCAGGAGATCATCTGAGCCATCAGGGAAGCCCAAGAGAAGAGAGAGTGGGTTCAATTCCGAATTAAACAGGAATTGTTTTATGTGATAATTTGTAGTCGAAGAGCAGGTTGGGAGGTTGGTATGTGGAAAATTACCGAGAGATCCCAAGGGTAGGGGATCCAGCTAAAGCCACTTAAGAACATTCTTGCCAAAGGCAGGCCACGTGATGAGATATCAAGGGTATGGGGTAGGGGGGATGAGGAATTTGATCAGACGTCAAGGGTGAGGAAATGTCAAGGGTGGGAGTCTCTCAAAACTGACTTAGAGAATTCTTGCAAAAACAGGACTCAGCAGGCTGACAAGGAAGCCCAGGGTGGGGGCCCGGTTCAGAGCCTGACCAAAGTTTGGTCAAGGTGAGCGTGTCAGGCGGTGAGAAGGGAGAACCCAGGCCCTCCGGCCTCTTCTGGGCACCTGGGTCCTTGGGAAGGGTGCCAACTTAGCCAGGCCTCTTCTGGGCACCTGGGTCCTTGGGAAGGGTGCCAACTTAGCCAGGCTACACAGTCTCTCTGGGCAGCAAGGGTGGGTGTCATGCAGGGGTGGGGGATGGGGAGACGCAAAGCAGACCCCGCTTTGGTGGGCTCAGCAGGAAGCAGGCCTGCGCGTGCCGCAGTGGGGACAGGCTCACTGGCCTGGTGCCCGAGGCGGCAGTATTCCAGAAGGGTCTTCTGGCCCGGCTGATAAATCCCAGAGCTGAAATTAAGACAAAAGACTGTGAAGATGACACCTGCGGACACCAGCTGCAGGAAGTCCCTGGAAACTTTTATTATGAATTAGATTTTGCAGGCAGCTCTGCTGGGTGAGCTGGTGCTTGGGCCGGTGAAAGGCTGAGGCACAGGCCGGCTGCCTGGAAGGCAAGAACTGCTTTCCAGGGGAGAGGAGAGGAATGTGGCCCTCCACCCTGGCCCTAGGCCCTCATGGAGGGCCGTTTGTGTCTTGGAAGTTGCCTCCCTTGGGAGAAGCTGGGGCTGGAACGGGCTTAGAGCACCTCTGGTCCAATGCTCCTGAAACCATTGAACAGACTGGGACTCAAGCCTATGGGCCAGGACTCAAACCCGGCCAGAACCCACACTGTCTTCCAGCTGAGACTGCATACCTGGTTTCAGCATGTAATGAAGCTCAGGTTCTTTCTCATCGAAGAAAGAATTCAATGAGAAACAAAGTGATAGGTAAAAAGTAGATCTATTTAGAGAGAAACACACTCCACGGCGTGGGCCAACCCGGAGAAAAAGAGTGGCCCAAAATATGACACAGTTTTCATGGGCTGGGTAATTTCATAGGCTACTGAGTGGGAGGATTATTCCACCCATTTCAGGGGAAGGGTGAGGATTTCTAGGAATTGGGCCACCACCCACTTTTTGGTCTTTGGTGGTTGGCCTCAGAGATGTCTTGGTGCCTCTAGGTGAATCACTTAGTTTTCAGATATGTTACAGCAAGCGTGTCCCTTGGACTGCAAGGAGGTCCAACCGGTCTATTCTGAAGGAGATCAGCCCTGGGATTTCTTTGGAAGGAATGATGCTAAAACTGAAGCTCCAGTACTTTGGCCACCTCATGCAAAGAGTTGACTCATTGGAAAAGACTCTGATGCTGGGAGGGATTGGGGGCAGGAGGAGAAGGGGGCGACCGAGGATGAGATGGCTGGATGGCATCACTGACTGGATGGACGTGAGTCTGAGTGAACTCCGGGAGTTGGTGATGAACAGCGAGGCCTGGCGTGCTGCGATTCATGGGGTTGCAAAAAGTTGGACACGACTGAGCGACTGAACTGACCTGACAGCGAGCGTGTACTGAGGGTCAAGGTCTACTGGAAGTCAAATCTTCTGCCATCTTGGACCCATTTGGTTCTAATCAAATGGAATGTCGCGTCCTCGGGCTATGCCATTCTTTTAAGGGTGTGCTCCACCCCTTTCCCTCCTGTTTCACTCCGTTTTACACGTGGGAAGACCAACCCTGAGCACAGAAGGGAGTTGTCCAAAGCCACGCCCCACGTTCCTGTCACACCGGGGCTGGAGACCAGGACCCTCATCCCAGGATGGCATACCTGACTGAGGGGCAGCCAGGTAGAGAGCACACCTCCAGGCCATTTGACTCAGAAATTCAGCTGTGAGTGCCTGGAGAGACAGTGAGACAAAGCCTGAGAGAGGAGACAGAGAGGGTGTGGGGCTGAGGCAGGAAAGAGACAGAAAGAGACCCTGGGGAGCCTGGGACATTAGGTCCAGAGCAGAGATGTGGACACCAGCAGGGCTGGACAGGACCTCGGCGATCCTCTGGGCAGTCACCTTTGTTTTGACAATAATGGAACAGTATAGCTGAATGGTTTCCTTGTATGAAATTCTGGAGAAGTTTGATGTGGAATGGTAAAAACTAAATGCTTCGGATACTTAAATTGGCAAAACTTCTGTCTCTGAGGGTGTTTGAAACGAAGTTTGAAAAACTGAAGAGCTGCAGTAACATAACCCAGCTCCAGGAAATCTGGGTAAAGGGGGCGTAGACGACCTTTCTGCCGCAGCCCTCTGTACAGAATTTCCTGATGTTTCTGCCAACAGAGAGAAATGCCCCAGAGACAAACAGAGCCCTCTCCTCCCTAGCTCTTCCCATCATGGTACCAGCAGATCTTCTCCAATTTCAAAGCTCAGCTCAAATGCCACCTCTTCCAGGAAGATTTCCTTGATTTCTCTCTTGCATCCCTTGACCCAGCTGGTATGCATCACTTCCTCCTGTAAATCCCTCTAGATACCCAGCCCCACGTCAACCACTTTTAATTTTCCACCTCATATTTTCATAGTTATCTATGAAAATATCAACGAAAGAGTCCCTATTCCACAGGAACTCCACAAGCCTTGCTCTTATCCTCACAACAAATGAACTAGGTTCATTTCTCCCTACCCTCTCAACAGAGAAGTAAGCTGAGGCTCTGAGAGAGTGAATAAAAACTTCCTTAAGTTCAGACAGAGGCAGAAGCAGGGCTCCAGCCCAGGTTTGCCTGGCTCCAGGGCTTGACTCTTTCCACAAAGGCTCATGACATGTACTGAAGGCAGGGACTGTGTCCAGTCAGCATGTCTGGCAGGCATTTGGCACTCACCCTCTGTGTGTTCCTGAATGAATGAAACAGTTGATGAATGAATGGACAAACACAAGAAGCATCCTTTCTTCTGATGGGTGTAGCTCAGTGGTCGGCAAACCACAGCCTGGGAGCCAAGCCCAGCTTGCCCCCTACTTTTGTAAATAACGTCCCAGTGCAGCGTGGCCACGTGCCCGCTGCCTGTGATGTCTGTGCTGTTTTCACGCACGATGGCGGGGGTGCCGTGCTGCAGAGGCTGCCCACGGAGCCTAAAACACTTCCTCTCCGGCCCTTTCCAGACAAACTGTGCCGACTCCTGCTATAGGTCATGGAGAAGGCAACGGCACCCCACTCCAGTACTGTTGCTTGGAAAATCCCATGGACAGAGGAGCCTGGTGGGCTGCAATCCATGGGGTCACTAAGAGTCAGACATGACTTCACTTTCACTGTTCTCTTTCACGCATTGGAGAAGGAAGTGGCAACCCACTCCAGTGTTCTTGCCTGGAGAATCCCAGGGACGGGGGAGCCTGGTGGGCTGCCGTCTCTGGGGTCGCACAGAGTCGGACACGACTGCAGCGACTTAGCAGCAGCAGCAGCAGCTGTAGCTCACGGTCTTCACTAAGTTGATTTAAACAACTGTGCTTACTGCTTCTGTGATCTGGAATATCATGTGTACGTGTGTGTGTGCACGTGTTTGTGCACTGGGTGCCTATCAAGTGTCAGATTTCCACACATATCTGGTATATATCACTTAATCGTCCTACAGGAAAGCTTCACCTGGAAACAGTTTGCTCTGTCGGCTCTTTGAAAAAATATACATATTTTTAAATGAAGATTAGCTCTGTTGCCAGCACTTTGGCACAGACACGGTGAAGCAACAAAGACCAAAGAGCTTCCCTGGAGTGGAGGCAGGCAGCCTGCCCCACCCCGTCCCCTTGCGGAGGGGTGAGCCTGGCCCTGTCAGGCTTGCCAGAATCAAGAGCAGCCTGTTCGACCGCTGACCCTCTGCTTCCTCTCTGCCGCAGGGGCGTCAGTATCCCGGGCTCCCAACTCCACCTCCTTCCCTGGTGCTCCCCATGGTGCTCTTCCTCTCCCAAGCCGCCCCCCCACACCGCCCAGTGCATCCTCCTGAGAGGCAAGAACCCTGCCTCCCTCTTCCTGTTCCCGGGAGCTCAGGACTGGCCTCCAGACCCCTGGCCTCCAGGGCAGAGGCAGGGATTGGCCAGCTCCCCCCACCAGATGCCCAGCAGGGCAGGTGCTGGCAGAGCTGGGGGCGTGACAACTCTCAGCCGGCCTCCAGAGGGTGCCCGCTGCCAGTGCGCCTGGGCCCTGCCCGCGATGACCAGCCCACCCCTTAGCCTCGCTCATCTGCTCACCATTTCAGGACTGCTCTGTTACTCGGCTTGCTGTTTGGGTGAGTTGTGTGTGTGTGTGTGTGTGTGTTGAGTGTTGCTCTGGAAAAAAAAAAGACTCTTGGAAAGCCAAGTTGTTCTGGGGAACTTCCAGTAGGCTTTAAATCTCCAAGTCCTCCACTGGTGTTGGAATTGCGATGTAAAGAGGTTTGATGTTGGAGCTCGTGCGATCTTGGCTCCCAAGCTTGTGTGTGCCCCTCCGGTGACCCTGGGTGGCAGGCTGGCAGCTGCCCCCTTGGTTCTGAAGCAGTGTGGTGCTCTGTGGTCCGGGGCCACCCGGGCATGGGTGGCGGAAAGGTTCTCCAACCCTCTCCAGGCCAGGTCCTGCAGCTCACTGCCGTCCCACGACTTTAACGTGGTCTTTCACAGAAGTGCAAAAGCCTTCAAGACCTAGGGTCTGAATTTGTGTCTCAAGGTGCATGTGGTGTGAGTGGGGTTGAAGCCAAACTGTGGGGTGCAGTCTGGTCTGGAATCCGTGCATCAGGGGAAAGCAGGCAGGCAGGCGGGCTGAGGATGGGGTTGCCGCTGAGCCTTCCAACTCATGGTCGGAAGCCCTAGGGATGCTGTGAACGTGTGCCTTCTGCTCTCCACGCCTCGGCTCCTGTGAGTGCACGTTCCACCAGGCAGGGGAGCCGCAGAGGGGCGGGAGAAGCAGGCTGAGCGCCAGCAGCTGCAGTTAGCATGTGGCTGCATCTACAATTTCCCCAACCTGCAAAGGTAGAAAGCTTGGTCACTTCTTTCCCGTGCCGCCTGATGCCAAACAAGGAGGCAGAAACAGAGGAAGCTGTCTCTAGTGCCCTGCGGATGGGCTGGTCTAGTGAGAGAGACCCATAAAGCCCAGATGGTGGTGATGCTGGGGTTCACCATGCGTGGAAAGCACTCTGGGGGGGGTTGGGCCAAATCCCATGTGGTGCAGTTGGGGAAACTGCGTCTCAGGTGGCAGTGGGGAGTCGCGCCGGGCCCCATGGCCCCCTTGTGCCTGGATTCACTCTGCGATCCAGGTCCCTGAGTTTCCAAGCGTAGGTCTGACTGTATTACTTTCCAAGATTCAAGAGGTATTTTGTTCAAAGGGCAAAGACGGCATCCACAACAGCAAAGGGAAACACCCCTCAAAGTTTGCAAAAGCCTGCGTCATACCCAGGATTGTCCCCACACAGGTGAGCCACACACAGCGGAACTCTGGTGTCTACGCGTCAAGTGGGCACTCCCGAGATTCCCCGGAGGCTGGCATTTCCTGGAGCTAAGCCTGGGTGAGCACACAGGTTTCTTCAAGCCCCATGCACACACACACACACAGGGCTAAGCCTGGTGGAGCAGCAAGGTTTCTGCAGGCCCCATGCACGCACACACACACATGCACACACACACACACACACGCACACACACACACACACGCACACACACACACACACATGTGATGTTTTCCATTACAACAGAGCCTCTGGGGCTTTCCAGGCTGGACCTGAGCTCAGACACGATTCCATGGAGGCAGCCTGGTCCAAAGAGACCCACAGGCCACTCGGATGACCCCAAAATAGACGTGTGAAGTCCTGTCTTAGTGACCGGGAGGGCAGGGTGGCAGGGGTGGGGAGCGGGAAGCTGTTCCCAAACACGTCCACCTGATGGAAATATTCTGAACTGGAATGAGCTGGAAATAAACTAGATGGTGCTAAAAACAAACTTCTCCAGGGAGCTGGGGGCGGGGCGCGGAGGGCAGGCAGAAATAGATGGTCCTCACCTGCTGAAAATGAAGGGGGTCTAGCGGTAGGGCCGGGGGCAGCCCCTGCAGAAGCCTGAACAGGAGAAGCAGCAGCCGCAGTGTGTTCGCTAGGGGAGTGCCCGCGTCCGGGGGGAGGCCTGGGGTGGGGCTCTGACGGAGCCAGCGTCTTCCACCGGGGCGGGGTGGGGGGCATGCAGGTTGCGGGCTGCAGAGGCCCCGGGGCCTGGACGATCTGGAGACAGGAGTGATGAGCAGTGCACCTTCGTGAGCCGCCTGCAGGTGCCCCTGGCTGGGAGAGGCCACGCGGACAACCACAGCTCAGCCCTGGCCGTCCGTCCACTGAGGCCTGGCGAGGGCAAAGGAGAGGCTGCGGCTGCCAGTCCAGAGCCACGGCAGACTGGGCTTCCCCATAGGCAGCCCCCCAGCATCATGCAGCAAAGCCCCACTCCTAGAATAAATCCTTCCTCGCCCCCTCTTGCGAGATGCCCGTGGGTACCCTGGTGCGTGTCCTCACTCCTCGCGATGAGGTAGTGGAGCCCGCTGTGTTCGGCAACAGGGGTGACTTGTTGGAGGCACTGACACTTTCTATAATATACCAGTGGTTGTTCCAGGAGCCTCTGGCCTTCTTAGCTCCTGACCTTTATTTCCACACCCAGTCAGTCTAGATCAGCAAGAAGGACTCCTTGAACCAGAGTTCAAATCCTGTCTCTGTCACTTACTAGTTGTATGACCTTGGGCAATTGCTTCACCTCTTTGCCTCAGCTAATGGATCTGTAAACTTTGATCATAGTAATAATAGTACTTAACTCTTAGGGTTGCTCTGAGGATTGTTGTTATTCAGTTGCTCTTTGCGACCTCATGGACAGCAGCACGTCAGGCCTCCCTGTCCATCACCATCTCCCGGAGTTTGCTCAAACTCACATCCACTGAGTCTATGATGTCATCCAACCACCTCATCCTCTGTCATCCCCTTCTCCTCCTGCCTTCAATCTTTCCCAGCATCAGGGTCTTTTCCAATGAGTCGGCTCTTTGCATCAGGTGGCCAAAGTATTGGAGTTTCAGCTTCAGCATCAGTCCTTCCAATGAACACCCAGGACTGATCTCCTTTAGGATGGACTGGTTGGATCTCCTTGCAGTCCAAGGGACTCTCAAGAGTCTTCTCCAACCACAGTTCAAAAGTGTCAATTCTTTGGCGCTCAGCCTTCACAGTCCAACTCTCACATCCATACATGACTACTGGAAAAAACAGAGCTTTGACTATACAGACCTTTGCTGGAAAAGTAATCTTTCTGCTTTTAAATATGCTTTTTAGGTTTGTCATAGCTTTTCTTCCAAGGAAAGCTTTCATGGCTGCAGTCACCATAGTGATTTTGGAGCCCAAGAAAATAAAGTCTGTCAACTGGTTCCGTTTTTTACCCATGTATTTGCCATGAAGTGATGGGACTGGATGCCATTATCCTGACTTTTTGAATGTCAAGTCTTAAGCCAGCTTTTTCACTCTCCTTTTACTTTCATCAAGAGGCTCTTTATATCCTCTTCACTTTCTGCCATAAGCGTGGTGTCATCTGCATATCTGAGGTTATTGATATTTCTCCCATAAATCTTGATTCCAGCTTGTGCTAAATCCAACCCTGCATTTTGCATGATGTACTATGCATATAAGTTAAATAATCAGGGTGACAAACCTTGACATACTCCTTTCCCAGCTTTGGTCTAGTCCATTGTTCCATGTCTGGTTCTAACTGTAGCTTCTTGACCTGCATACAGATTTCTCAGGAGTAGGTCAGGTGGTCTGGGATTCCCATCTCTTGAAGAATTTTCCACAGTTTATTGTGAGCCACATCGTCGAAGGCTTTGGAATAGTCAATAAAGCAGAAATAGATGCTTTTCTGGAATTCTCTTGCTTTTTCTATGATCTAGTGGATATTGGCAATTTGATCTCTGGTTCCTCTGCCTTTTCTAAATCCATCTTGTACATCTGGAAGTTCCTGGTTCACGTGCTATTGAAGCCTAGCTTGAAGGATTTTGAGCATTGCCTTGTTAGCATATGAAATGAGTGCAATTGTGCAGTAGTTGAAGCATTCTTTGGCATTGCCCTTCTTTGGTGTCAGAATGAAAACTGGCCATTTCCAGTCCTGTGGCCACTGCTGAGTTTTCCAAATTTGATGGCATATTGAGTATAGCACTTTCACAGCATCATCTTTTAGGATTTGAAACAGCTCAACTGGAATGCCATCACCTCCTTTGGGATTAGAATGAAAACTGACCTTTTCCAGTCCTGTGGCCACTGCTGAGTTTTCCAAATTTGCTGGCATATTGAGTATAGCACTTTCACAGCATCATCTTTTAGGATTTGAAACAGCTCAACTGGAATGCCATCACCTCCACTAGCTTTGTTCATAGTGATACTTCCTAAGGCCCACTTAACTTCACACGCCAGGATGTCTGACTCTAGGTGAATGACCACACCATCATGGTTATCTGGGCCATTAAGACTTTTTGTACAGTTTTTCTAATTCTAGACTCCTAATTTATCCCTCTCCCTTTCCTGTTTGGTAACCATAAATTTGTTTTCTCTGTGAGTCTGTTATGTATTAATAAATAAGTTCATTTGTTTCATTTTTTAGATTCCAAATATAATATTATACAATATTATAAGTAATATTGGGCTTCCCTTGTGGCTAAGCTGGTAAAGAACCTGCCTGCAATGCGGGAGACCCGGGTTTCATCCCTGTGTTGGGAATACCCCTGGAGAAGTGAAAGGCTACCCCCTCCAGTATTCTGGCCTGGAGAATTCCATGGACTGTATAGTCCATGGGGTATCAAAGAGTCTGACACAAGCAAATGACTTTCACTTCATAAATAGTATATATGATATTTGTCTTTCTCTGACTTAATTCACTTAATATGACACTCTCTAGGGCCATTTGTGTTGCTGCAAATGGCATTATTTCATTCTCTTTTAGGGCTGAGTAATATTCCGTTGTATAAATATACCTCTTGACCTTTATTTGCACACACAGTCAGTCCAGATCAGCAGAAAGGACTCTGGGACCAGAGTTCAAGTCCTGTCTTTATCCACTCCTCAGTCGATGGACATTTAGGTCACTTGCACGTCTTGGCCATTGTAAACAGTGCCACTACTAATACTGCTGCTGCTGCTGCTGAGTCGCTCCAGTCGCGTCCGACTCTGTGCGACCCCGCAGACGGCAGCCCACCAGGCTCCCCTGTCCCTGGGATTCTCCAGGCAAGAACACTGGAGTGGGTTGCCATGTCCTTCTCCAGTGCATGAAAGTGACACTGGGGTACATGTATCTCTTTGAATCAGAGTTTTCTCTGGATATATGCCCAAGAGTAGGATTGCCAGGTCACACAGTAGTACTATTTTTCTTTTTTAAGGAACCGCTGTACTGTTCTCCAGGACTGCACTCATTCACCCCACTAGCAGGGCAGCTGTGTTCCCTTTTCCCCACAGCCCCTCCAGCATTTATTACCTGTATACCTTTCTATGGTGGCCATTCTGACCGGTGTGAAGTGATACCTCACTGCAGTTTTGATTTGCATTCTCTGAAGCGACTTAGCGGCAGCAGCAGCAGCAGCAGCAGCAGCAGCAACTAGTGAATGGCACCCCACTCCAGTACTCTTGCCTGGAAAATCCCATGGACGGAGGAGCCTGGTAGGCTGCAGGCCATGGGGTCGCTAAGAGTTGGACCTGACTGAGCGACTTCACTTTGACTTTTCACTTTCATGCTTTGGAGAAGGACATGGCAACCCACTCCAGTGTTCTTGCCTGGAGAATCCCAGGGATGGGGGAGCCTGGTGGGCTGCCGTCTCTGGAGTTGCACAGAGTCGGACACGACTGAAGCGACTTAGCAGCAGCAGCAGCAGCAGCAACTAGTGATGTTCAGCATCTTTTCACGTGCCTATTCTTCTTTGGAGAAATGTCTGTTTAGGTCTTCCGTCCATTTCTTGATTGGGTAGTTTTTGTTATTGAGCTGTATGAGCTGTTTGTATATTTGGGGGATTAATCCCTGTTGGTTGCAACATTTGCAAATATTTTCTCCCATTCAGTAGGTTGTCTTTGTTTTGTTTATGGTTTTCTTTGCTGCGCCAAAGGTTATTAGTTTGGTTAAGTCTCATTTCTTTATTTTTGCTTTTATTTCTATTGCCTTGGGAGACTGACCAAAGAAAACATTGGCACAATTTATTTCAGAGAGTGTTTCATGGGTTCTTGCTAGAAATTTTCAGTTGTCACAGCAGCTGAGCTGAGGGGTTTCCTGCGGTGGGACAGCATCATATGCGTGTCCCACGCCCCACATGACTGTGAAATGTCAAATGGAAGATGCATACCTTTCATAATTATCTCATCCTCGAAGTTAATGCTCTTTCACATCAGTATTTGTTGAACTGCTATAGTATGAAACTGAGTTTTCTCAGATAACTGCTGAGTAGTGACTGTGCTTTGTTTGGTTGGGATTTTACGCAGTATTTTTTCTCATTTGAGAAAAATCATATCTCACAGTGGGCACCTCACTTGAAGCATTTGCGGTGCAGATACCGCACCTTATGTTAGTAGAGTTTGCGTCCAGTATGGCTTCACACGCAGGCACGAGCATCTAACTAGGTCATCAAGTTTTCTGACATGCTAGTGCTCAACAAAATATGCATATCAAAGCATGCATTTTTATATCACAAATCACTTTTCTGAAAGCTCTCTTTTGTTACATTCAGAGCGTTACATTGATTTTTAAATGGCATAGGTATGTTGTCTTATTTTTGAATTTTATTTTAGGATAACAAAGGGGTCTTTAAAGATACTTCTTACCAATGGGGCCTTGCGTCTGAGGGGGCTGAGGACCACTGGTCCAGACAGCAGGCTGCTCCTCCGCCGGGTTCAAGGGTGTAGGTGTGTGCAGTGATTCCCGGGGTGCTAGAGCTGACAGGCAGCCCACACTGCGTGCCTTCTGGGAAGCTCCCTCAGCCGGCCTGAGGTCGGGTCAGGCCTCGGGTCACAGGGTGGAAAGAAAAGACAAGCACTGTCCCCGGGAGACAAGTCTGAAAACTGGTTTCAGGGCAGAGAGCGGTGTGAAAAGCAACCCACCCGTGTTCTGTGAGGTCAGAGATTTGGAGAAGGGGTGGACAAGGAGGTACCATCACAAGACCAGGACTGGGCGCTGGAAAATCAGCAGCTCTGGCAATGTTTGAGTAGGGCGTGTGTTTGGGTGAACCTGCGTCCACTTTTCCATTGGCGAACACACAGGCATGAGAGTCGCCGAGCCATCGGACGTGGCTGCATTCAGCTTTAGGAGACGATGTGGCGAGTTTTCCAGTTGAGGCCCTTTTCTCTCCCACCAGCCAATGAGAGACTTCTGGTTGTCCCACGCCCTTGCCTACCAATGTTATGTTCTGGCCTTCTCAGTTTAGCCGGTCTGGCAGGCATGTACCCTGTCGAGCCAGTGTTCAGAGGCAGCAGGATGGATAAGAGGGTTGTGGTCGTGTCCCACAGGGGGACTCTTCTGCAGCGTGACGACGACACGCAGCGATCCGGATGCCCGTCACAGATGCGATGTTGAGCCAAAGAAGCATACAAGAGCTGACGTTCATCTGAAGCTCAAATACAGCCACAAGGACTCCCCCAGGCTGGGAGCCAGGGCGGTGGGCAGGGAGCAGGGTAGAGCCTGGACAGGAGCTGAAGGGGCTCCTGGAGGCTGGGGAGTTCGGGATCTCCACCCGGGTGCTGCAGGAATCCCTGGGGATCTGTGTCCTTTCTGCCAGGACGACCTCAGCACTGAGTGTGTGCCAACGTCGAACGCCTGACCGTGAAGCTGCAAGGATCCAGGGCCCCCTCGTCACCTCTCTCCTGTGTCTGAAGACATTAGCCTGTAGCTCTCCTGTGAGCTCGGCTGACCTGATGTCTGTGTAGTGTCTGGAGTCAAACAGATGCTTGACATCTTGGCCCCGGGGCACTGCCTCCCCCACGAAAAGGTTCCTTGCAGGCAAGCACCATGTGTCTGAAGACATTAGCCTGTAGCTCTCCTGTGAGCTCGGCTGACCTGATGTCTGTGTAGCGTCTGGAGTCAAACAGATGCTTGACATCTTGGCCCCGGGGCACTGCCTCCCCCACGAAAAGGTTCCTTGCAGGCACGCACCAAGGGTGTGAGCAGAGCCTGCCTTCTCCCCAGCTGAGAGACGTGGCCCCGGCGGGTCTGTTTGAACCATCTGTTCTCTGTCCCATCTACAAAGTGACCATCAGTATCTGGAGAAGGAGCCTGGCCTCCCGGTGGTCCCAGCGGCTGCAGTGCCCACTCGCCTACCTGGCGAGGCGGGGAGGGCCCAGGCAGGCATAGGCAGGGGTGGTGCTCCTGCCCAGTGGGCAGCAAGTGAGACCCGCCCCCTCCCCGGGCACAGTGGGCGCCCAGAGGCCTTGACGCAGGCCCCACACTGACAAGCACTGGGGGGGTGGTTTCCTCCCAGCAGCCCTGCCCGGCCTGGATCAGAAGAGGCGCGGTGGCCCCCGAGCATGCTGCCTGCTGACGCCCCCGCCGCCCCCGCTGTTCCCGCCGCCCTTCTTCCGAGGGGGCCGGGGCCCGGTGAGTACCGCTGACTGTCGGGTCCTGGGGCACCCCTCCACTGGGCGGGGGCTCCTCCTGGGGCTGTCCTCAGGGGCCGGCTCTCTGCACGCCCCCCACCCCAACAGACCTTCGTGACCAAGCACCTTAAGCGGGAACTGGGCTGGGCCGTTCAGCTGGCCAGGAGGCAGACGGGCAAGGGTCCTGTCCGCTCAGAGACACTGAGGTGAACTGATAACTTTCTGGGCTCCTGTCAGCGGCTCAGATGTGGAGTTTCCCCCTCTTGTTTTGTCTTCTCCCCGAGCCTGTGAAATTTCCTTCTTACACCCTTAGAAACAGTCCTGAGAAGGGGAACGGAACTGGGGAAAGGGAGGGGAAGCCAGGGAAAGAGTAGGAGGGGGGAGCTGAGCTGGAAGGCATTCTAGGGGCTCATCATGCTCGGATCTTTCCAGAACCTCTTCAGTTCAGTTCAGTTCAGTCGCTCAGTCGTGTCTGACTCTTTGCAACCCCATGAATCGCAGCACACCAGGCCTCCCTGTCCATCACCATCTCCCAGAGTTCACTCAGACTCACGTCCATCGAGTCCGTGACGCCATCCAGCCATCTCATCCTGGGTCGTCCCCTTCTCCTCCTGCCCCCAATCCCTCCCAGCATCAGAGTCTTTTCCAATGAATCAACTCTTCGCATCAGGTGGCCAAAGTACTGGAGTTTCAGCTTCAGCATCATTCCTTCCAAAGAAATCCCAGGATTGATCTCCTTCAGAATGGACTGGTTGGATCTCCTTGCAGTCCAAGGGACTCTCAAGAGTCTTCTCCAACACCACAGTTCAAAAGCATCAATTCTTCAGCGCTCAGCCTTCTTCACAGTCCAACTCTCACATCCATACATGACCACTGGAAAAACCATAGCCTTGAATAGACGGACCTTAGTCGGCAAAGTAATGTCTCTGCTTTTGAATATGCTATCTAGATTGGTCATAACTTTTCTTCCAAGGAGTAAGCATCTTTTAATTTCATGGCTGCACTCACCATCTGCTGTGATTGTGGAGCCCAAAAAAATGAAGTCTGACACTGTTTCTACTCTTTCCCCATCTATTTCCCATGAAGTGATGGGACCCGATGCCATGATCTTTGTTTTCTGAATGTTGAGCTTCAAGCCAACTTTTTTCGCTCTCCTCTTTCACTTTCATCAAGAGGCCCTTTAGCTCCCCTTCACTTTCTGCCGTAAGGGCGGTGTCATCTGCATATCTGAGGAACCTCTTAGACTGTCCAGTTGTACTGTCCAATACACTAGCACCTGGCCCCATGTGGCCAGTTCCAACTGAGATGTGCTGAGTATAAAAGACACACTGAATGCCTTTTATAATGACGCAAAATATCTCAGTATTTTTTTTTACATTGAAATAATATTGGGGATATACTGGGTAAGATAAAATCCTCACCAAAATTAATTTCAAGGATTCCCTTTCCCTTTTCATGTGGTTACCAGAACATTTAAGACGACACATTAGTGACTCATTTCACTTCTGTTGGATGGTGCTCTCCTGGATGCTGGGTAAAGGCCCCCGAGTGAGTTCCTAACTCCATCCAGAGTGGTTGCTTTTCTCTGTAATCCATTGAAGCCAGACTTGGCTCGGAGCAGATGAGAGGAAGGAGACTGGGGTCAGAGGTTGCCTTTGTGAGACGCCCACTGGGGAGTCAGGGAATGGCCGGCCTCGGGGCAGGGCTGTGGAACAGGTCTGTGTCTGGGGCTGACCCTTCTTCTGCACCCTGGTCAGACCTAAAACCTGTGTCGCCTTGTCTTGAAGCTTCTCTCCCAAGACATGAAGAATCTCGTCCTGGAACTGGAGACGGCGCAGTCCCCGTGTGTGCAGGGGTCGCTCAGCTCATCTGGGCCTCCGGGCCCCCAGGTCAGTCCCCCCCGGGGCCCTTCCCCTGAAGCCCAGGCCCCCAGGTCAGTGCACCCCGGACCCTTCCCCTGAGGTCCTCTGCTCAGGGCAGGGACCCTACCCCGCCCACTACCCCTGGGAAAGAGTTGCCCCTCTTCAGGTGCCCTGGGGTTGTTTTCCTGCCCTGGAGGAACCACAAGGTTCTTCTCTGGCTGATTCTGCTTCCCAGCCTCAGTGTGCCCATCTGCACAATGGGGATATAACTTCCCCTGCAATACCAGATGTGGGAGGTGACCAGCCAAGCGACTGCCTAGATGGGGGTGGTTATTGTTATAGTTGTCATCAGAAAAACACTCAGAAGTGCAGCTGTTAACCCCACCCAGAGGGGCCTGCATGCAGGGCAGAAAAATGAGGCAACAGGGAATGTGATGCTCTGAACTCATATTAGCCCTAGACATGGGCCCACCCCTGCCCACCAGAGCTCAGGTCAGAGTGAGGAGCAGGCCAAACGCTGGCGGAAGGGTTTTCTAGACGGGCACGGGGTCCCCTCCAGAGACTGTCTCACAGACTCCTGGGCCCTCTGGCCGGCCTGGCGGAGGGGGTCCATCGAGGAGGACGTGGGGTCTGGGCCTGCTGTGGGGACGGGAGTGGCATTCTGTCACCTCTCCTGTGGCTTCCCGTCACAGGAAGACCAAGACACACTGCTCCCCCTGGGAGCAAAGCCCCGCGTGGGGACCCGCATCTCCTGCAAACTGTCTCCCGCGAGGTCACGGCCCGCTCAGTGCAGCCGCCGTGTGTGTCCTGGGTCCTCATCCACCCGAAGCCTGTGGCGGCCTTTGGGCCTTGCCTGTGGCTCCGGCTGTTTGGAATGCCCTTCCCTCTGACTGTCCCCGTGGCCTGCTCCTCTGTCCCTCAGAACACAGGCACCCCCCTCCTCAGACATGCCCCCTCTGCCCTCCGTCGCAGAAGCCACCCCATCGCTCTCCACCCAGGGGCCAGGTTTCCTTCTCTGCTCAGTTTTCTCATGTTGTTGCAGTTTTATTCTTGTTCCTAGACTCTTGGGTCTCCCTGCCTCCATAAAATACAAGCTCTGTGCCTGAGGTTGGCAAGCTATGGCCAGGGGTGTAGTCTGGCATGTTTTGTAATTAAAGTTTATCGTTCTCCGGCGACTTCTTGCGCTGAAGGGCAGAGTTGAGTTGTGACAGAATTGCTGTATCAGAGGCAAAGCCCAAGTATTCCCTGTCTGGCTCCTTGCAGACCAGCTCTTGCGAGCAGGGGCATTGCTCACCTTGCTTTGTGCCCACCCACACCAGTACCTGGGGTGTAGTCCTGGCCCGTGTTCCTGGGGAAGTTTAAAAGGTCCCCAAGAGCTTGTAATGTGCAGAGAGGCTTGGAATCCCTTGGCTGGGAAGTAGAGCTTCCCCGTAATGTTTACTAAGTGCACTGAAGAAAGCAGGACTTGGGACCCACTGTTGGCCAGAACTGCCACAAAGGCTCTAGGAAGCCTGCAGAGATGCACGGTGGGTGCCCAAGGCTCAGGTCCCAGGGGGATTTCCATCTTCTCAGCTCCTGCAGAGAACCCATGGGACGGGAAGAGGGTCCCGGCTGCCCTGAGGCCACGGTCTCCAGCCCCACAGGAGCCTCTCTGACCTGGTGCAAGCCCACGTGGGTCCCTGGGAGGCTGTGTGGCTGGCTCCGGGGATCCCACAGCCACCTCTGCGCTCCAGGAACACAGGGCGACCCTGTACCCACGCAGAGCGGGAGCCTCGGACCCACAACTGCCAGCACCTGGGAACTTGCTGGAAGCACAGAATCTCAGCCTCCCCTCCCCCACCCCACCCCCTCTCATCAGAACCTGCTCTCCGGGGATCCCACAGCCACCTCTGCGCTCCAGGAACACAGGGCGACCCTGTACCCACGCAGAGCGGGAGCCTCGGACCCACAACTGCCAGCACCTGGGAACTTGCTGGAAGCACAGAATCTCAGCCTCCCCTCCCCCACCCCACCCCCTCTCATCAGAACCTGCATCTTAACAAGACCCCCCAGAGGGAATCACCCTCACGTCAAAGTTTGGGAAGCCCTGAGCTAGGGACAGCATCATGGCCTGATAAATAGTTCTAGCCCATTTGAAGAAAACAAAAATTACTGAGGCTTGGAAAAGAAGAAAGAACGGAAGTGAAACTCTCCCTTCCCCCCTCCAAACAGAAGGAGAATAAACCAAAAGCGATGGTTCCCCAACTTTTCTGCCCATTAGAATCCCCTGGGGTGCATGTGTCCCTGGGGAATTTTAAAAGGTCCCCCACAAACTTCACAGAAATCCTATTTCAGACACGCGTCACATAAGGCGTGCTCACCTGCAGATCTTGGGGATGAAGAGGTGGCCTGGGGGTTTTGGTAGATTTCCTCTCTGCTGTCCTGGGGAGCTTGGCAGACAGCTGGCCAACTGAGGGTTTCATAGGCACGTGCACCGAGGGCAGCTGCATCCTGCCGTGTGTGTGCCAAGCTTCAGTGCGACAGGCGCGGGGCTCCCCAAGCTGGACTCAGCCCCACCCCCTGGGTGGGCAGTGGGACAAAAATGCACTCTTCACCTGCCCACACTCTTAGCATCTTAAAACAGAAGGCTTTTGCTCTTCCTGGTACCCAGAGATCCACCATGGGAATTTCTGTGTTAGCTGCTCCTGCGAGCAAAGCCTAACTCTGTCTGGTCGGGGCCCCAGGGAAACTTGGTAAGAGCAGCGGAAAAGAGGTGAGAAGTGGTGAACCATCTTATGTTCAGCAAATAGCCCTTCTTAAGTCTTTTGAGTTGCCTTCGCCAAGCCCTCAGGATGTTTGGGCCATCCGAGAATTCCAGAGAGAAAAGGAAAATCACAGAAAGCAGGTATGTGAGCACCGCAGTAACAGTGAGTGATGCCGAAAACAGCCCAGAGAAAGCAAGAAGAGGGGTCCCAGGGAGAGGGATGGGCCTGGTCTGGATGGGGCACAGGATCCTTCCTGCTGTGCCGGGACCCCTAAGTCTGCAGCGAGAGCCGCCTACGGGCACCCAGGGCCCCCCGCACCCGTCCTGCCTCTGGCTGATGCGGGCATTGTTCTTTTCTTATCTTGATCATGTAGGGCCCGCCCGGGCTTCCTGGCAAGACTGGACCAAAGGGAGAGAAGGTATGAATCACCTCTGTCTTCACCCCCACCTCCCCTGGGTAATGCCAGCCTGGTTTCTGGGGACGCCACTGAGGATTTTCTGGTTGAGATTTCGAAGCATGCGCTAATCCTGCCTTAGAGGGTGACGATGGGCTCCATGGTGACTGGGGGCGTGGGACCCCATCTCAGCGGGGCCCGGTGACGTGGCGGGGATGCTGTGAGCCTCCAGGGCACCTAGCCGCGTGGGCATGCTGGCTCATCAGACCTTGCCAAGCCCTCAGGTTCCAGAACTTTTCCTCCAAAGCAGTCTCTGCTTACCTGTCTTCTCCATCCACAGGGGGAGCTTGGTCGACCAGGAAGGAAGGTACGGTCCACATTACCCCATCAGAATTACACAGCAGCTGTGCTGGGCGTGTGAGAGTGTGTGCCCTCGGGGGTGGGGACCAGCTGCACACCCCTGCAGCCCCGATCCCCAGGAGTCATCCTGATGCGGACAGAAGCAACCAGCTCACTCTGCCCGCTTCTCAGTCAGGGTCTACAGCCTGCTTCTGGTGGCATTCGGACTTCGAAAGCTGCCAAGCCTGGCCAGGTTTCCCCCCAGCCTCATCCTGCCATCCATCAGAGAAACCCTCCAAGGCCCCAGCTGGCAGCACCAAATGACTCTCACTGTCGATTTGATTAAACTGGAATTAAGTGTCAGACAAGAATGAACGGCTTTGCCTCAGGGCCCAGCTGAAATAAACGGGAGTTACCTAAGGTCGCAGGGACTCTGAATAAACCAAACACATGTTATTAAGACTCTCATTAGCATCAGGAAGGAGTCAACCAACCATTACCCACTGCAGTCAGTGGATGCTGGCACTAAAATTGGTGGTCTTGGGGATACAGAAGAAGGTTCAAGACCAAGAAAAGATGCCCATGGTTCTAAGCATAAATTACTATTTCCCCAGTTATTTTATCTAAATACTTTTACTATCAATAAAAGCCTCAAACAGACCTTTGTATGACAAAGTCCCAGCCCTTTAGGACACAGCAGACCACTCTGGCCAAGCCCTAGTGGTTGCCTGAAGCGCCAGGCTGGGAGGATTCTGGCATCCTCTCTGTGCTCAGAACAAGGCCTGTGATTGCTTGGTGATGTCTGCCATGGGTGAAGCAGGCAGGAGCGGGAGCTGGTGTGCCCGCCAGCGCCGTGATCTCCAGGTCAGGGATGAGCCTTCCACGTCCCCAGCTAGGCTAACCAAAATTAGCCAGCGGGTGCAGAGGTCAATGCAGACCCCACCTCGCTGCCCCCACACTGTCTTGCAGGGCTTACTCTTCCACAGCTCTTGGCCTCTGTTGGGTTTCCTAGACACAGAGACAGAGGTGGTCCATGCAATGTGCAAGTGAATTCATGATTAAAGCAGCTCTCTCCAGAGGAACCCAGGGGAGGGGAGACCCAGGTGGGGCAGGGGAGGAGACCCGGGGGGAGGGGGGTGGTACCAGGTGACATCCAGCTTCAGCCCGACCCCAGAGGAGCTCTGGAGTGGGGATGGCAACAGAGAATTTGTCCTGCCTCACCTTGATGTAACGGGGCTGGGCTGTTGGCTTCAGGAAGGGGTGGTGCATCAGTTGGTGGGTAGCCCCCAGCAAACCCACATGTGCAGGTTGCAGGAAGGAATGAGTTGTTATGGCAAGGAAGGCATCCTCTGGGAGGTGGGCACGCTGAGCAGGGGAAAGACCTCAAGGGAAAGGGCCAGGCTCTGTCACTGCTCCCCTAAACCTCATCCTCACCTTCTACATTGCCTCCTTGGAGAGAATATGCCTCCTATGGAGAGAATGCAGAGGATGTGTGGGTGGGTGAAATCGTCAAAGGACTGAGACGTTTAGAGCTCCTTCCCACCACCTTCCATTTCTTAAATGGAACAATCTTGTCGACGTCATATGATACTAAGGGCTTGAACTCCCATCTGAGAGGCCCAGTTTTCCAGGCCTTGAGTCTTTGGAGGTTGGGATGAGCATCCCGGGGCCATGCTTGGGCCCATACTCCCTACCAGGCCACAGAGACAAATCTGTTTTCAGAGGGAGGGGAACAAGCCCAATAGTCCTAACTTTTATTCTCTGTCTTTGAAGGGCAGACCTGGCCCCCCAGGAGTTCCTGGCATGCCTGGGCCTGTTGGCTGGCCTGGCCCTGAAGGCCCCAGGGTAAGTGTGGCAGCCCTCAGGGCATCAGAACTCGAGGGGGGAGGTGGCCGCTCCCTTGTCTTCTGGCACAGTCGGCGAAACTCAACCTCCTCAAGACAGGGAGAAAGGAGAGAGCCCAAGGACCACCCGAGGGCCCCAAACACTTCCTCCCTTCCACAAGACCGCAGTCAGCCCCACAGCTTCTGTGGGAGGAGAAACAAGGGCCTGCTGCCTCCTTCCAGGAGCCGTGCCCTGCTCTGTCCTGAGAGTTAGTTCACAATTCTTTGGCTCCCTGAGATGACCCCAAAGGAGCTCGTGTCTGGAAGGCTGTTGGCCCATCATACTAATTGGGCAGGGGGTGGAGGGTGAGGGCAAGGGAGTTGGGGGCTGGAACCATGGAAACCCTGCATTCCCAGGTGGATCGCTAAATGCTGGGGAAATCCCCTTCCTCAGACAGGTGAGGAGCAGCTGACGTACCCACACGCGTGTCTTTTGACACACTTTGGTTGTAGACTATTACATGCAGAGGCCATGACTTAGAACCGACCTGCAGAAGTCAGGGGTGGGCAGGGAGATGTCACCACCTGCTCTGACGCATTGGCTGCATCTATTATGAGACTAGAACATTGTTCCCAATCATCTTAGGAAAAGTTCCAAGGATATGTTCTTAAAAATCCACTGTATAGAAGGCTGAACCATCCAATATGGCAACCACTAGCCACACGTGACTATTGAGCCCTTGAAATGTGCCAAGTGCAACTGAGGAACTGAAATTTTAATTAATTTAAGTTTGAGTTTTAAAATCTTTACTCAGTTCAGTTATTTGAAAACATTTAAGTATTTTTGAGTAACTTGAGTTGAAGTCTGCTTTTT
>SJYR01001484.1:192569-203508 GCA_006410655.1 Kobus ellipsiprymnus | reverse complement strand
TGATTTAAATGTTAAATACACAACAGATTTCAAATATTTATTGTGAAAAATCAAATGTAAAACTCTCATGGATAGTTTTTACATTGATGATGTGTTTAAATAATTGGATTATTAAATAGTGATTAATAATTAGATTAATTAGAATAAATTAATTAGAATAAATTTAAAGTTAATCTCATCCGTTTAGTTCTACTTTTAAGGTGACTTCTAAAAAATTTTAAATTAGGTATGTGGCTCACCTTATATTTCTATTGTTTTGTGCCGGTTAAAGATTTTTAGCATGGCAGGTACTAAAAGTTCCAACTGTAAACCATCCTGAAGGGTAACAGATCCCATCCATGAATACCATCCCCCGCTTCCACTCAGAGGTTAGTGGTCTCCCTGCTTGGCCGCAAACCTAGGGTAAGAGTCAGAGGTTAGTGGTCACTCAGCTTGGCCGCACACCTAGGGTAAGAGTATATGGAAACACCTGAAAGGCCCTCCCTATGCGAACAGCAGAGGAGATGCAGCTTTTGGAGCACATTCACCTTGTCCTTTGAGCACCCAAGTGCCTGCATGCCCTCTTCCCCGCCCTTTCCCAACCCTCTCTGGGAGAAGATCAAATGTCAGTTCATTTATAACACATGAGTGAGCATTTGGTTTGGAGAGCTGCTCTACCTTGGACAATTTCCTTCTACATTTCATGACAAATACCAGAATGAAGCCTGGAGTCTGTAGTCTTGGACCCCTGGGAGTGAACATGGGAGCATTTGGGGTCCTCAGATTCACAGGCCAGCCTCGATGTCCCCAGCTCCATCCTGATTTTGCCCATGCCTCTCCTGGTTCTGTTTCTCTAGGAAATGTCACTGGAGGTCTTTTCCCCCCGCCCCTGTTCTTGTGATTCCCACAGGGTGAAAAAGGTGACCTGGGTCTGATGGGCTTGCCAGGGTCAAGAGGACCAATGGGCTCCAAGGTCAGTGTGTTGGTCCAGATAGATGGTTCCAGGTCTTCTGATTAAGGCTCTGGAGCAGCTGGTGTCTATAAAGTGGGGACTGGGTGACTGCCGTCCTGGGCTGGAGATTATCACAGGCGTTGGAGAGGCTGGTTTCAGGCTGTGCTTATCTTTACTAGCCCTCGGGGGGGCATGCCATGGGACATGGGGCAGAGGGAGGCCATTCCTGCTGTTCTCTCGGACAATGAGGGTCAAGTCCCTGGGCAGCAAAGCAGATGGAAGCCTTTTGTTTGGGCCTTTGGGGATGGGGGTTAAGGAAAGCAATGCTCTTTTTAGGCCTGGTGTAAACACAACCCTCAGGGTCATCCTTTACTCACTGCTGCAACCCTCCCCTGACCCTTGCCCTAGAACATGCAGTCCAGTGTGGAGACATATCCCACCACCCTATCCAGGGGTTCCTTCTACTCTTACGCCAGATCCAGAGGTCCTACAGGGCTGACTGTCAATGCGCCTTTTGCTTTCTTTTAGGGCTACCCTGGATCCAGAGGGGAAAAGGTTCGTGCTTGTCTCTCATGGCTCGCCGGAGCCAAGTCTGGGGTCTGTGATGCGCAGAGCATGGGCCCAGGGGTCTCTTTAGTCAGTGGCTGCAGTTGCCACATCTCGATGTTACCCTGTCCTTTGTCAGTGGGCCGACAGACAGAAGTGAGGGCCCCCGAGCCAGGACGGGTGGGTTAGGGGGGTGCTCCCAGTGGAGGTGGAAGCTCCCCCCGTGGAGTAGGTAAGGGCTGGAGGTTGTGCCAGCTGCAGCGTGAACACACCTGGCAGGGGGAGCTGGGCGAAGATGGTAGATGCACAACTTAGGCCATACTTCTACCACACAGCCTCATTGTCTGTCAAAAATGGAGTGAAAAATCCAGCCACACCCTGAGGACAAATTTCCTAGAAGATAGGAGAAAATCTAGGACCCAGAATTTTCTGTGGAGTGTCCTTTATTAATGTAAGCGGTTTTAGGGGGTCCAAATAGGAGGAATCTCATAAAGAAAGCCTTCCTTGAGCATACCCAGTCTTCTAAGGGAAGTAAGGGTGCTGACCTATGGTGTTTTCAGTTAGAAATGCTCCAGTTTTTCCCCTAGGAGTCAACTCATTGACTCTCTCCTATGGTTTCCTCTTAGGGATCCAGAGGTGAAAGGGGTGACTTGGGTCCCAAAGGAGAAAAGGTAACGGGCATTTCATAGAAATGATAAACTACCACAGAAGTGACATCCCCTACCAATCCCCATCTTGCGGGCTGACTGACTGCCTGGCTGCTTACTAACCGAATGACTGACTGACTGGCTGACTGCCTGGCTGCTGACTGACTGAATGACTGACTGGCTGCTTATTGATTGAATGACTGACTGACTAGCTCACTAACTGGCTGCTGACTGACTGACTGACTGGCTGCTTACTGACTGACTGACTGGCTGACTGGCTGACTGGCTGACTGCCTGGCTGCTGACTGACTGCCTGGCTGACTAACTGGCTCCTAACTGACTGACTGACTGGCTGCTTACTGACTGACTGACTGGCTGACTGGCTGACTGGCTGACTGCCTGGCTGCTGACTGACTGCCTGGCTGACTAACTGGCTCCTAACTGACTGACTACCTGGCTGCTTACTGACTGAATGACTGACTGGCTGGCTCACTAACTGGCTGGTGGCTGACTGAATGACTGACTGGCTGGCTCACTAACTGGCTCCTGACTGACTGACTGACTGACCAGCTGCTTACTGACTGAAAGATTGACTGACTGACTGACTGGCTGACTAACTGGCTGCTGACTGACTGAATGACTGACTGGCTGGCTGACTCACTGGCTGCTTACTGACTGAATGATTGACTGCCTGGCTGCTTACTGACTGAATGACTGACTGGCTGGCTCACTAACTGGCTGGTGGCTGACTGAATGACTGACTGGCTGGCTCACTAACTGGCTCCTGACTGACTGACTGACTGACCAGCTGCTTACTGACTGAAAGATTGACTGACTGACTGACTGGCTGACTAACTGGCTGCTGACTGACTGAATGACTGACTGGCTGGCTGACTCACTGGCTGCTTACTGACTGAATGATTGACTGCCTGGCTGCTTACTGACTGAATGACTGACTGGCTGGCTCACTAACTGGCTGGTGGCTGACTGAATGACTGACTGGCTGGCTCACTAACTGGCTCCTGACTGACTGACTGACTGACCAGCTGCTTACTGACTGAAAGATTGACTGACTGACTGACTGGCTGACTAACTGGCTGCTGACTGACTGAATGACTGACTGGCTGGCTGACTCACTGGCTGCTTACTGACTGAATGATTGACTGCCTGGCTGCTTACTGACTGAATGACTGACTGGCTGGCTCACTAACTGGCTGGTGGCTGACTGAATGACTGACTGGCTGGCTCACTAACTGGCTCCTGACTGACTGACTGACTGACCAGCTGCTTACTGACTGAAAGATTGACTGACTGACTGACTGGCTGACTAACTGGCTGCTGACTGACTGAATGACTGACTGGCTGGCTGACTCACTGGCTGCTTACTGACTGAATGATTGACTGCCTGGCTGCTTACTGACTGAATGACTGACTGGCTGGCTCACTAACTGGCTGGTGGCTGACTGAATGACTGACTGGCTGGCTCACTAACTGGCTCCTGACTGACTGACTGACTGACCAGCTGCTTACTGACTGAAAGATTGACTGACTGACTGACTGGCTGACTAACTGGCTGCTGACTGACTGAATGACTGACTGGCTGGCTGACTCACTGGCTGCTTACTGACTGAATGATTGACTGCCTGGCTGCTGACTGACTGAATGACTGATTGACTGGCTGACTGACTTGACTGGCTGACTGGCTGAGTGAATCAATGGCAGACTGGCTGAAAGAATGAAGGAATGGCAGACTGGATGACTGGCTAGCTGACTGGCTGAATGAATGAGTTCCTGTCTGATTGATTGAATGGCTGGCTGACTGGCTGGCTGACTGAATGACTGAGTGACTGGATGCCTGACTAGCTGGATGACTGACTGGTTGGCTTGCTAACTGCTGGGGCCTTATCTTGAAAATGGCTGACCGAGTTCTTCCTCGGCCTTTTCAAGCATCATTTCAGAAGCAGTCATTATGTTTGTTTTTCTCTTCACAGGGTTTCCCAGGATTTCCTGGAATGTTGGGGCAGAAAGTAAGTACTCAGAAGTAGTAAAAAATAGCCTTCAGTAACAAGTTAGATCCTCAGAAAGAGGTCTGTCTTTCATCTATCAGCCCCAATAAGTGGGTTTCTTTGTGGAAAGTTCCTGTTTAAAAGGGGAGCAAGTTGCCAAACGTATTGGTGAGGCCTCCCTCCGACTCAGAGGAGGAAGGGACTCCCCACCGGAGAAGAGAGATAGCTTCTCTGTGTCTCCTGTCTGTCAGGGGGCTATCAGATGGTTCAAAAGCAGAAAGCTTTGGGCCCCGGGACTCAGACTGGAGCTGTAGCGGCCAGGGGCCCTGATGAGGGTTCAGGGCCACTTCTGATGGCACCCAGCTCAGCACTCCTTCAGAAGGGGACAGGCACTGCCAGAGGAAAGCAGAGTTGTTTTAACAGGAGACACGAACATGTTTTTTATCTGACAGTTAAATGTAATATTTATTTAAGTACTTAGTAGGATTTCATGAATATCTTGTTAGGACAAGGCTTAATAAAAAGGAGTTTATTTGGCTGACTTAAAGAAAAAGTATTCATTGAATAACAGAGTGGTGTCAGATATACTAAAAACTGTGAAAGTGGCAACTGATTGACAGATTTTTTTTTAACTTATATTTAAAGTTAGGGTCTGGGGAAAAGAGCTCAGGTGTGAAGGCGAGGGGAGTGTCAGACAATAAAGAGAAAGGGTGCTTAAACGACCACTTAGCACAACCACCATTGCGATGGTGGGTCCTTGTGTTGTTAAGGCATTAACATTGGAAACTTATTTTTGTCTAAGCCTCAGGGCATGATATTCTTCCAACAGGAAGTGGGATGCTTTCTTAGAATTCTAAATTGTTTTCAAGTTCACCTTAAAAATTTATTTTCCATGCTTGAAAGAACAAGTTATATCTTTCTCCCATTGGTAGATTATATTTAACTTATTTCAATCATCTGAAATTATTATCATTTATCACTGCCCAAAGCTGTCAAAAGCTCTGTTTCTGCTACCTACATGGAGTGCTGGGTTGAAAAGAGATTAGTTATATAAGCAAATGAAAGGGAACGTTACAGAGAAAAACAATTTTATTTTAAAATACTTAGTCTAGGTTTTCATTCTGTGTATCAGAGAGCAATACACTCCTGGTAAAATTAAATATGACAGCTTCTCTGCTTTCTGTTCCATTTGCTAGACTTTCCATAGAGAGTTCTCCCTCCCTCCCATGCAGCCTGTTTAGACAGAGGTAATGTGATGACCATAATTAGGCCTTCAGAGAGAAATTAGATCAAGATATTACTGGCTGCTTCCAACTGGTGAGGAAAAGGACCACACTTCCTTCAGACAATCTTCTCCAAAAAATTATGCTGTTTATGCTATGTTTTCTCCCAGACAAGCAAGGCATCTCTCAGCCTCCTCTAAACAGCCAAAGAAAATTGTGCAAACATCTCCATAGTCTCAGAGAATCAACCCTATCCAAGCAGGCTGAAGAGCATGACGGATGGGAAAGAAATCATAGGTTTAAGGACAGTTCTTGGTGAAGCAGGATGTTGGTAGCTTGACAAATTCATTACATTGGCTGAACCAGCGGGTAATTTCAGAGCTCTATGCTTGATCCTCACTGTGAACTGGTGTTCCCTGGAATTTTCCATTGTGTTATACCTCCTCTGGTGTCCCTGGGAGAAGTTGTCTGGATGTTTATCATCGTCTAAGTGGTTAGGGAAGCTCTTCACAGGCACTGGCTGCTGCCTAGCAGAAATTTTCATGGCTGCTGGTGCGAAACTTAGTTTGTGTGGTACCTTCTGGGGTGTGCAGGGGTTCCTGGGGGTAAGAAGGCTGCCCTGTGGGTTCATGAGCCAAAGAAGCCACAGGTGGGCCTGGAATCCTAGAACACAGGGAAGGAGGGGATGGCCTGAGATGCAGAGACCAGTTCTACAAAAGGCTGACCTTAAACTCTCAAATTCTGCAGTTGGTGCATTTGCTTTTTAATTGGGAATATGGCTTATGTTCAGGAGAAGGGAACAGCTACCCACTCCAGTATTCTTGCCTGGAGAAACATGGACAGAGGAGCCTGGTGGGCTACAGTCCATGGGGTCACACAGAGTTGGAACATGACTGATGTGACTTAGCACACCCGCATGGCTTAGGTTGCTTTCCACGCCGTTTATAATAATTGTATTAAGAATCTGAACACGTGTCTGGAACATCTGTCCCACAAAGTGTTTCTCCCTGAATCAAATGGAAGTGAGGTGGAATGCCAGCCAGTTTTTTGCTGAAGAATAGGAATGTATATTGGAAAAGGCAATGGCTCAGTTCAGTTCAGTTCAGCCTCTCAGTCATGTCCAACTCTGTGCAACCCCATGAACTGCAGCACGCCAGGCCTCCCTGTTCATCACTAACTACCAGAGTGTACCCAAACTCGTGTCCATTGAGTCAGTGATGCCATCCAACCATCTCATCCTCTGTCGTCCCCTTCTCTTCTCACCTTCAATCTTTCTTAGCACCAGGGTCTTTTCCAATGAGTCAGTTCTTAGCATCAGGTGGCCAAAGTGTTGGAGTGGGAGTTAGGGTTAGGGTTAGGGGCTATCCATCCCAGTATTCTTGGCTGGAGAATCCCATGTAGAGAGGAGCCTGGTGGGCTATAGCCCATGTGGTCCCAAAGAGTCGGACATGACCGAGCGACTAAGCGTGCAGAGCACGGGGTTGTAGCTGACAGGGCAGAAGCTTCCCAAAGATGACAGCTGTCAAAACTGCGTCCGATTATTCAAAAGCCCTGGAGATTTGAATTTATGCTAAAAACACAGCATAAAATTTCAACTAAGAAAGAGCGTTTCCCCTGACAGTGTCCCAGGCACAGACACAGGGGACTCAAACGCAGGTACCTCCCACCCTGGCCGCTTGGGCTGGGGACTTGGGAGCCAAACCGCGTGCTGCCCAGCCTCCGCATCTCTCAGATGATAACCCCACCTGGGTAACCTCCTTCACCTCCTCTTCCGCGAAGAACCTCTTACCCTCTCACAGGACCCTATCGCTCCCCCAAGCTCCTGAAGTGGCCTGCCTAGCATAGAGTGACGGAGGAGGTGGCCCGTGCAAGGGTCGGACTGACCTGGAGCACTGCTAGAGCCTCAAGCCCCACCCCTCTCTTGCTTCTTTTTCTTCTTTCCAGGGAGAAATGGGGCCGAAGGGCGAGCCCGGGCTTGCTGGCCACCGGGGGCCCACAGGCAGACCCGGGAAACGAGGCAAGCAGGTATGCACCCCAGGGCTAACCGGATCTGGGGTGGGGATGTCGGGGGCAGAGTGGGTTAGGGACCTTCTGGGCACACAGTCTGCTCTCCAGCACCCTCTGGGCTGGGGGGCCGGGCACCTGGGCTCCCTAGGTGAGCTGAGTTTGAGGGGGATGGGGTGGAGCGCTCAAAATTAGCTGTGTCCAATGCTGAAGCTAGGAGTGGGTCTTCAGTTCACAAGAACAGGTCTGTCTCCACCAAGACCACTGACCCCACAAAAACCTGCTTTTTGCCTCAGTGTCCCAGACACAGATGAACTTCTGGAACCAGCCCAGATATTTCTGGCTGTTCAAGGGTCGTCTAGGTCTCAACAGCAGGGCATTTCTCCTCCCTCAGGACCCCCATTTGTAAATGACCCTCTTTATTGCCACTATCCAGGGCTTAGGGAACGTTTTCCTTCCCCTGGTCAGCAGGCTCTTGGGTCAAAACCATGTGATGGTGAGCCGTCCCCAGGGCCTCGGAGAACCTCACCCCTTTGAAGGAGACACGTGTCCCTTCCTCTTTTGGTTCCACTCTGTTGGCTTTTTACCTCCTTTCCCATTATACATGTAATATATGAGCATCGCAAAAAACTGAAAGTTCAGAAAACTTGGAAAGAGATCATCTAAGCACCTAATGTCCAGGCATAACCCTGTTACCACGGCTGGTAGGCTTCCTTCCTGTGGAATCTCTAGCCATTTGTTCCTTTTATGTCCAATATACATTTATATTTATCCTAAATTTTAATTAAAAATCACAACGTATGCATTTTCACTTGTTACTTCATTCATTAAGTATGTTAAAACATTTCTTTTAAAATCTCTGCATCAGATTTTAGTAAATGAGGGACCAGAAGATTGCTCGGACAAGAGAAGCCTAACCAGATTATGGATAATGCTGAGGAGTGAACACGTGGGGGCACGTTCCCATTCTTTCCTTAGGCTAGATCCAGGGTTCTCAGACTCTGGCTTACATTGGAATCACCTGGGGGCTGATTCAATACAGATGCCCTCCCTCAGGTGCAGTGGTGGTCTTCCACGTGTGTCTCTCCTCCTTCCCACCAAGCCCTTACCTCCCAAAGACTCTGATATACAACTGAGGCTTCAGGGTGGGTTGTTGCTTCTAAAGGTCCACATGGGTCTCGTGTGCACCAGAACTCAGAACCACGGTCTTTTCAAAGTGACCTTAGGAACGACATAGACTCCGACCTGGTGAATCAGCTTCCACGATGGCTTTCGTTTGTTTCGGTTGCGCGGGGTCTTTGTGGCTGCGTGCAGGCTCTCCCCAGCTGCGGTGAGAGCTGTCTGTTACGGTGTGTGCGGGCCTCTCGCGGCAATGGTTTATCCTGTTGCAGAGCTTTAGGCACGCAGGCTTCAGTAGTTTTGGTGCACGGGCTCAGAGGCTGTGGCACGTGGGCTTGCTTGTCTGGCGGCATAGGGGATCTTCCTGGACCAGACATCACACTTGTGCCCCCTGAGTACCTCCGAGCCACCAGGGAAGCCCACCCATGCTGACTCTTGAAGTCACAAGGTTCCAGTTCAATTTCTAAGCGTTACCATGGGTAGCATGGCCGTGGCTTTGTCATGAGGCCACAGATAACAGTTTTCTAAAAACTAGGCTCAGAGAAAGAAAGACAAGGGAAAAATCCTTTTTAAAAAGAAAGCATTTTCTCCCCGATGGCCGTGTTCCATCCAGAAGGTTCTATGCTTGGGATTCGAGAAGCCACTTGGCTTCCGTCACCTGCGTCTTTCCTTGGATAGTATTTGTCTGGTCCTGGTCAGAGCGGAAGCCAACAAGGCTATTTCCTGACCCTGCTGAGAATGATTGTGTTGGAGCCGTCTTAAAGACGACACCAGAACCACGTCTCGGAGCTCAGTTAGGAATATGGACTCATCTTCCTTCAAGACTTTAGAGACCCCTGACTGCTTCTTGGCTTCCGTCACCTGCGTCTTTCCTTGGATAGTATTTGTCTGGTCCTGGTCAGAGCGGAAGCCAACAAGGCTATTTCCTGACCCTGCCGAGAATGATTGTGTTGGAGCCGTCTTAAAGACGACACCAGAACCACGTCTTGGAGCTCAGTTAGGAATATGGACTCATCTTCCTTCAAGACTTTAGAGACCCCTGACTGCTATTTCGACCCCAGCCTGCCTGGTTGGCGTTGGGGGATGGATGTGATGGTTTCTTTTTGTCATGAATTATTTGCCTAATAGAGTCTTATACACAGGGTGTTTGTTGAGCCGTGGTGCTAAGAGTCTCTGGAGGTTAAACAGCCCAGATCCCGGAATCAGAAATCCAGAAGCGGCTCCAGGAGTACAAAATTCAGATCCAGAAGGACTGAAGAGCCCACCAACCCAATTCTCTGGCATGTAGTCACCCAGAAACCAGGGGCCAGGGAAGCAGCATGACCACCCAGGACCCCCCAGCCAAGCCAGCTCCCCAGCAGGGACAGGAGCTGGCGACCACGCCTCACCTTCCCCTCAGCCTCCTGCTTCCAGGCTGACCTTGGGCAGGCCCAGGAAAACCACACGAGTGTATCATACGCTGCTTCCGTCCCAGAGACCCGGCGGCCTCCCGGATGGGAATCCCCAGACTTTGTGCACCAAAGGAACGAGGAGCGTTTTCCTGGAAAGCACTGCTCGGTGTGTCCTGCTCACAGAGGCAAGGCTGATCCAAGCAGATGACCGATAAGCAGAACATTCTGTTACCGCTGAGGTCAGGACGAGGAGCGTTTCCAGCTTCTTCGAGCTGTGTCACTTCCTGTGCTCAGAGCCAGCTGACGTGGCTGTTAGATAAATGAGCCTTCGCTGCGGCTATATTAAGACGGTGTGACTTCCTGTGTCATCTGTGAGGGGAACCCATTTTAGTGGCCTCGCAGATTGCTAAGGCTCGGGCAAGGCTTAAGACTCCCTCCCTTAGGATGGAGTTGGAGACAAACTCTGACCTCACCATCCCACATGAAGGATTTGAGAACTCCTTGCACACTTCTGAGAGAGCCCCCAGGGCCACGTGGGCAAGGTGGCAGGTCACACGTCACATGGTGGTTGAAAGGCGTGCTCAGCTGGCCTGCCCCCCTGGCTTGGGAAGACTTACATTTCAGCAGGTGGGCGAGGCAGCCCCGGGACACCTGTGTGAAGGGGAACCGTCCAAAGCTGTCCGGCTCTAGTCAGCGTTGTGGTCGGGGCCCAGGCAGGGACAGTCAGCCAATGGCTCGGGGGCAGCCCTGCAGGTGTGCCAGCCGTGGTTTCTGGGGTCTTTCCTAAGGGAACCCCCGGGGGAGATGTGTGCTCTTAACCCTCCAAGAGCAGACAGCAGGGTTCATCCCACATGGAAAGATACAGGTACACGTCTCTACGAGTCAGGACTTTTCTCGCTGTGGGGCAAAGATGAAACCAAGCCAGCTGCTATGATAATCAGTTTGGCCCATGAAGCCCTTGGTTCTGTGCAAACCACGTTTTCACCTCTGAGATCGTTGCCAGCCTTGTGACAAGCCTATGCAGGTGTATATCGCCTGGCTGTCTTTCACAGATGAGGAAACTGGGGCACAG
>SJYR01001484.1:147705-192215 GCA_006410655.1 Kobus ellipsiprymnus | reverse complement strand
GGAAGGGAGGTGAGCAAGACAGATTGCAGCCTGCGGGAGCTTCTGTCTCCTGGAGAGATATGGAGGAAATGAGCACAGGCCCACTGTAGCTCTGATCAGGGGTGAAGGCCATGAAGGCAAAGGGCCTGTGCTGGGGAGGACTGACTGGGCCAGGAGGGGTCAGGGAATCCTCGATGGTGTTTTCGCTGGGAGTGGAAGGATGGGAGGGAGTTATCTAGGCAGAAGGGAGGGGAGAGCAGTTTGGGGCAGAGAGAAGAGTCGAGAAGCCAAATAAAAGGCGTGGGCTCTTGAAGACCAACAGTGTCAAAAGGCTGGGACGAGCCTGGAAAGTCCAGCCGTGCATGGCTCTGGAGGCTGAAGGAAGGGGCTGTGTCTTTATCCTGAAGGCACAAGGGACCACAGGGTGGGAAGAGCTCTTGCGATAAAACAGAAATGGTCTGAGGAGTGGCGGAAGGAGCACCTGCCAGAGAGGGGGTGGGTTGGATTGTTCCCATCTGCAGTCACATGCCTTACCAGGGGGAGATGGACGGGAGAGGGGCAGATTAACACACCCACACTGTTACGCATTAACCAGATAAGCAACAAGGATGTAGTGTATAGCATAGGGAACTCTACTCAATATTCTATGATGGCCTATAATGGAATATAATCTTTTTAAAAAAAACCCACTGAATCACTATGATGTACCACGGAAATGAACACAATATTGTACGTCAACTATACCCCAATATAAAAAAATTGGGCATCTATCAACTTGCATCCAGCACTGTCTCAAATGTTGCTTGCCCTGAGCTTTTAATGAGCCTGGTGACCTCCAGGAGTGCGTTCCTCCTCCAGCACTTGCTCCAAAGTACAAGCTGGTTGCCAATGGAGAGCTGACTGGGGAAGAAAGTCTGCGATGTCCTGCTCTTATAACGGGCTCTGCCTTTTTCTCCATCAGGGGCAGAAAGGAGATAGCGGCGTGACAGGGCCCCCAGGCAAACCCGGGCCTTCTGGTCCACCTGGCCGTCCGGGTCTCCCAGGCCCCCCAGGTCCCCCCTCCGCAGGTAAGAGCTTCACTGCTTCCTTCACCTGGTCCACAGTGTCGCCCTCTGTCCAGCCTCCCAGAGGGAGTCCAGCAGAGGCCAGACTTGAAATGCCTGCAGCAATTCAATACACTTCTAATTTATCCACCATTTGGCTTATTCGAGTTTTACACAAGGGAGATAAATACTATTATGGTTTTGATTTAGCATTTTGGAGGACAAATAGAGGAAAGAAAAAGAAAAAAAAATCACATCGGTGATGTCATTTATGCATGAAGTGAAAAATAACCGGCTAGTACTTCAACAGCAAACACCTCTTTATAGAAGAACATTTCATGGCTCCAAGCAATTCAGAGGAAGGATGACATGGCAAATTTTCCTATCTTACACAGCATTATGACAGATTTGCACTGAATATGGAAAGAAAGTATTACAAAGAACTGAAAGCCTCCCTTGAAGAGGCCGTAGGCACCCTGCTGCCTTGCTTTACTTTGATTTGAGGAGCTAAGCCTTTTATTTGGTTTGTACACACCACATCCTCTGTATTAACATAGCATCTCTAGGTGCTGTGTTTATGTAGAGGAATACTGTTTACTGACCGTGCAAGATCCATTGTTTTCAGCTATGCAAAAGGAACCAAAAATTTTATTCTAATTCCTAAGAAAATGAAGGTATTTAAAAATTCCAAAGTGCACTTTTCCCCCACTGTGTTTATGGGAAAATATTTACAACCACACTGTGGGATGGTCAAGAAATATCATTCTGTTAGATCCCCNGGGCAGAGAGAAGAGTCGAGAAGCCAAATAAAAGGCGTGGGCTCTTGAAGACCAACAGTGTCAAAAGGCTGGGACGAGCCTGGAAAGTCCAGCCGTGCATGGCTCTGGAGGCTGAAGGAAGGGGCTGTGTCTTTATCCTGAAGGCACAAGGGACCACAGGGTGGGAAGAGCTCTTGCGATAAAACAGAAATGGTCTGAGGAGTGGCGGAAGGAGCACCTGCCAGAGAGGGGGTGGGTTGGATTGTTCCCATCTGCAGTCACATGCCTTACCAGGGGGAGATGGACGGGAGAGGGGCAGATTAACACACCCACACTGTTACGCATTAACCAGATAAGCAACAAGGATGTAGTGTATAGCACAGGGAACTCTACTCAATATTCTATGATGGCCTATAATGGAATATAATCTTTTTAAAAAAAACCCACTGAATCACTATGATGTACCACGGAAATGAACACAATATTGTACGTCAACTATACCCCAATATAAAAAAATTGGGCATCTATCAACTTGCATCCAGCACTGTCTCAAATGTTGCTTGCCCTGAGCTTTTAATGAGCCTGGTGACCTCCAGGAGTGCGTTCCTCCTCCAGCACTTGCTCCAAAGTACAAGCTGGTTGCCAATGGAGAGCTGACTGGGGAAGAAAGTCTGCGATGTCCTGCTCTTATAACGGGCTCTGCCTTTTTCTCCATCAGGGGCAGAAAGGAGATAGCGGCGTGACAGGGCCCCCAGGCAAACCCGGGCCTTCTGGTCCACCTGGCCGTCCGGGTCTCCCAGGCCCCCCAGGTCCCCCCTCCGCAGGTAAGAGCTTCACTGCTTCCTTCACCTGGTCCACAGTGTCGCCCTCTGTCCAGCCTCCCAGAGGGAGTCCAGCAGAGGCCAGACTTGAAATGCCTGCAGCAATTCAATACACTTCTAATTTATCCACCATTTGGCTTATTCGAGTTTTACACAAGGGAGATAAATACTATTATGGTTTTGATTTAGCATTTTGGAGGACAAATAGAGGAAAGAAAAAGAAAAAAAAATCACATCGGTGATGTCATTTATGCATGAAGTGAAAAATAACCGGCTAGTACTTCAACAGCAAACACCTCTTTATAGAAGAACATTTCATGGCTCCAAGCAATTCAGAGGAAGGATGACATGGCAAATTTTCCTATCTTACACAGCATTATGACAGATTTGCACTGAATATGGAAAGAAAGTATTACAAAGAACTGAAAGCCTCCCTTGAAGAGGCCGTAGGCACCCTGCTGCCTTGCTTTACTTTGATTTGAGGAGCTAAGCCTTTTATTTGGTTTGTACACACCACATCCTCTGTATTAACATAGCATCTCTAGGTGCTGTGTTTATGTAGAGGAATACTGTTTACTGACCGTGCAAGATCCATTGTTTTCAGCTATGCAAAAGGAACCAAAAATTTTATTCTAATTCCTAAGAAAATGAAGGTATTTAAAAATTCCAAAGTGCACTTTTCCCCCACTGTGTTTATGGGAAAATATTTACAACCACACTGTGGGATGGTCAAGAAATATCATTCTGTTAGATCCCCAAAACCAAATGAAAACTGGCCCTGAGACAGCAACCAGCTAGGATGCTGGGAAAAGTCAGGCTTGCACTTTAATGGGTTTCCCTCCACCTTTTCAGCTGTCACAGAGCAGTGGGACAGAGATCCTGGGGGGTTAGGGTAAAAGGATATCATGGGAGGTCCTTCCAGCCCTTGACCGGCCCCATTCACCTCTGACACCAGCTGCCTGAGGCCACGTGGTCAGAGGGGTGACCACTATCTTCATACCAGGCATGGTTGTCAGATCATCCCCAAACCTGGGAATCCTGGTTTTCAAAGGCCAGTTTTCCCAGGAGCACCCCACAGCCATTCCTCCTGAGATTAGGGGTCTCCTTATTTCCGGGCTTTGGGGTCCCTGTCCTCCCGTGTCTGGGATGATCTGTCCTCTTCTGACCTCTAGCCCCTTCCTCCTCTTGGTCCTCATACAACGCTGCCCTCTTTTGAGAACAGAACACAAATGTCTTCTAATATGACCTGTTTCTCAGCAAGGGCAAGAAAGCATAGTCTTGCTGCCCCCTTGAAATCGGGAAGGGAAAAATAACGGAAGGTCAAGCATCAGTCACTACGACATCCTGCCGCACCCTTTTCTGTCTGTTAGGGGATCTGGCCAAGCAGCAGCTCAGCCCGTGTCCCTGCCCAGCCTGTCTCCCTGAGACGACTGAATGATCTGGATGAAAGTTCTTCCCGTCAGTCCTCTCCCTCCTCGGTTCTGATGCCCTCCTTGCTTCTGAGGCAGGATGCTTCCCTCGAGCCCACGACCCTGGGCTGCCAACCCCAGAGACTGACAGCATGGTCTGAAGCCTGGGTTTTGCCTTTGGAAGGGATGCTTTTGGCTCCTGGGGTATTTCAGTTCAGTTCAGTCACTCAGTCGTGTCCAACTCTTTGCAACCCCATGAACTCTAACACGCCAGGCCTCCCTGTCCATCACCAACACCTGGAGTCCACCCAAACTCATGTCCATTGAGTGAGTGATGCCACCCAACCATCTCATCCTCTGTCGTCCCCTTCTCCTCCTGCCCTCAGTCTTTCCCAGCATCAGGGTCTTTTCCAGTGAGTCAGTTCTTTGCATCAGGTGGCCAAAGTATTGGAGTTTCAGCTTCAGCATCAGTCCTTCCAATGTACACCCAGGACTGATCTCCTTTAGGATGGACTGGTTGGATCTCCTTGCAGCCCAAGGAACTCTCAAGAGTCTTCTCCAACACCACAGTTCAAAAGCATCAATTCTTCAGCACTCAGCTTTCTTCACAGTCCAACTCTCACATCCATATATAACTACTGGAAAAACCATAGCTTTGACTAGACAGGCCTTTGTCAGCAAAGTAATGTCTCTGCTTTTTAGTATTCTGTCTAGGTTGGTCATAACTTTCCTTCCAAGGAGCAAGTGTTCTCTAATTTCCGGGCTGCAGTCACCATCTACAATGATTTTGGAGCCCCCCAAAATAAAGTCTGTCACTGTTTCCCCCATCTATTTGCCATGAGTAATGGGACCAGATGCCATGATCTTAGTTTCCTGAATGCTGAACTTTAAGCCAACTTTTTCACTCTCCTCTTTCACTTTCATCAAGAGGCCCTTTAGTTCTTCACTTTCTGCCGTAAGGTTGGTGTCATCTGCATATCTGAGGTTATTGATATTTCTCTCTGCAATCTTGATTCCAGCTTATGTTTCCTCCAGCCCAGCGTACTCTGCATAGAAGTTAAATAAGCAAGATGACGATATATAGCCTTGTCATACTCCTTTCCCTATTTGGAACCAGTCTGTTGTTCCATGTCCGGTTCTAACTGTTGCTTCCTGACCTACATACAGATTTCTCTAGAGGCAGGTCAGGTGGTCTGGTATTCCCATCTCTTTCAGAATTTTCCAGAGTTTAGTGTGATCCACACAGTCAAAAGCTTTGGCATAGTCAATGAAGCAGAAACAGATGTTTTTCTGGAACTCTCTTGCTTTTTCAGTGATCCAGCGGATATTGGCAATTTGATCTCTGGTTCCTCTGCCTTTTCTAAATCCAGCTTGAACATCTGGAAATTCACTGTTCACGTACTGTTGAAGCCTGGCTTGGAGAATTTTGAGCATTACTTTATTAGCGTGTGAGATGAGTGCAGTTGTGTGGTAGTTTGAACATTCTTTGGCATTGCCTTTCTTTGGGATTGGAATAGTCCTGTGGCCACTGCTGAGTTTTCCAAACTTGCTGGCATATTGAGTGCAGCACTTTCACAGCATCATCTTTCAGGATTTTGAAATAGCTCAACTGGAATTCCATCACCTCCACTAGCTGTTCGTAGTGATGTTTTCTAAGGCCCACTTGACTTCACATTCTGTGGCCACTGCTGAGTTTTCCAAATTTGCTGGCATATTGAGTGCAGCACTTTCACAGCATCATCTTTCAGGATTTTGAAATAGCTCAACTGGAATTCCATCACCTCCACTAGCTTTGTTCGTAGTGATGTTTTCTAAGGCCCACTTGACTTCACATTCCAGGATGTCTGGCTCTAGGTGAATGATCACACCATTGTGGTTATCTGGGTCATGAAGATCTTTTTTGTATAGTTCTTCTGTGTATTCTTGCCACCTCTTCTTCCTGGGGTATTTAAGAGCTCACAAAACTAAGGAGTAGCCAGGGGGCCTGTGGTTGGGTGCCATCCTCCGCAAACGAAGACCTCAATGGTCTCACGGTGTATCTGACTTGAATCCCGGTTCCCCCATCAAGCCTGGGGTGGGGTGGGAAGGGCAGGGCTTGGAGACCCTCAGCCGCCGCCTTGGCGGCCAGCTGGATTGTCAGCCTCTGGCGGGCTGCAGCCCCTCCCTGTCGCGGGGCCAGTGTAGCCCTGTATTCTCTCCTTGGCTCTCCAGCACCTTCTCTGTCAGCTGGCTATGGCGTTGCCCCGCTCCCTGCCCCCTCCCCTACACCATCCTCTGTCCTCCAGAGAACGCTGCTCCTGGTTGAGCAGGAGCATATTCCTACAGTCCCTCTGGGCGCACCTGGCCTGAAGCAGCGTTCCTGCCAGCCCGGGTCTGCCCCACCACCTCCTCCCCTGCTTCCAAGCTCTCTCTTCTGCACCCTCCCTGGACCCTGACGGCCGTCTCCTTCCCTTGGGCCATGGTCCCTGCTGCGACTGTGCCAGCGCCTCGCTGGTGACTGCTTCCTGCAAGTGTGTCTCCTCGTCCTCCTGGTGGCAGGTCTTCGAGGCAGGGTCCTGGCTGAGTCAGCTTGGCATCCCCATCTGCACCCGTCTGTCGGTGCTTACACACCTGGGCCCCTTTAGCGGTCAGGCTGGCCCCCTGGATCATTGCACAGCAGCCAAGCAGGACGCACACGGGCTGTTTGACTGATGTCCCCTCCCTGTGCCTTCCTTTGGGTCACGTTCCCTCTGTGGAACCTCCCAGAGTAAGGGGACTGAAGAAAATGGGGCAAGAATTCTACTCTTTGGAAACGTGTCTTTTGGGGGTTGGCGGGTGGGGGTTGGGGACAGTAGGAGAGGCGGGCATTTAGAAGAGACCTTCCCTGTGTGCGGGACCAGTTGGATCATCATCCGGAGTTGGGACAGGGCTCCAAACTGATTTCTGAGGCCACCTTTGAGAGCCTGGTAAAGTTCCACTCTTGGGGGAAAAACGTGTCTACCTACACCCAGAGCTCCAGACGCCTCGTCCCAAATCCATCTTGGGATATTCTCACGCTCTGTGGGCCCCGGGTTAACCTCCCCTGGTCTGATCCCACCCTCCCTTTGTAGATGAGAACTTCAAGCCTCAGAGATCCCCCAAAGTCACCGAGCGGACTGGTGGCCACTCCTGGTCTGAAGTCCGCCTGTGACCCCGGTCCTGAGACCCTCCCGCACAGCTGTGCAGCCTCCGCAGGGACAGAGCGGGGTAGGGGTGGTGGGATGGCCCGGGACTCCCCTGCCTTCTCCCAGATTCCCCTCTGGGACTTGCTCCCACCACAGCAGCAGCCAGTGGGGATGGGAGGCCCCTTAGGCAGAGAGGCGGAGCTGGTCCTCTGGCTGCCAGGAGACAGAGAGGCTGCTCACTGAATAAGTTCCAAGAGGCTGAGGCTGGGGAGTTCAGGCGGCTGCACCCTTCAGGGCAGCCTGGCAGGGATCGGGCAGATGTAATGGATGCCCTTGGACAGCTGGGAGGAAGTGGCGGGGAGGGGGCAGGAAGCAGGCTCCCCGCCACATCCTGTTGACCTGTCTCGAGGCCACCTCTGTGGGTGGTGCCCAGTGCCAGGGGGGCAGGATGGTGCTGGGGAGCGGGAGGAGGCGGGAGCTTGTCATGACCCAAGGTAACCAAGAAAGAGGGGCTGGGGGCCGGAGGAGGGAACAGCAGCAAAAGGCCTTGAAGATGTAATTTGCGATAACCAAATTATGGATTTGGCGGAGTCCTTACTGCCCCAGACAGGGCATAAGTGAATCAGCGTGGTACCTGGGAATTGCCAGCTTCCTGCATGCATCAGTAATTCTTGGACGCGTGTCTCCTAGTGTTAAGTGGACATGAATTCGAATCTCACCCTGGATTAATGGGACAGACTCCACGGTTCTGGAAGAAAAGTTGGGATCACACAGGCAGCTGGAAGGTCGCCCCCATGACGCTCTCCCATCCTTGGTTCCAGGGCACTCCCATCTCAGCTGCCCCAGGTGCAAACTCCCCAGAGCACTCCTGAGCTGGTGGAGTCTCTCTCTGAACATGAGACCGGCATTCCTCCTGGACTGTGTCTGTATTTCTTGTTAGGACGAATGATCATAACTTGGTGTAAGATGCTGGCGGGCCTCCTTTCCCTGAAGGCTGACAGCATTCCGACCTGTCCACCGGCTCAGGAAGTCTCAGGGTGTGGGCGGCCCCGCGGGGCTCTCCTCCTGCCGCTGCCTCTGCGGGGTTCTGGCCCAGACCTCCCCCCCGGGGTCATGTTCTCCGCACCCTCACGGGATTTGCAGACTGTGTCCCCAGTTGCTGACTGCCCTGGGCACAGCTGTCCAGCCTGAAACCAACGGCTGGCTTGTCTCCAAGCCCCTGCTTACTTTCCCAGAAGGAGGGGTGTCTACTCATTTCTGTTTTCAGTGCCCATCTTTTCCTGTTGGATGGCCCTGGCTCTGACATTTTTCTACCAACTAGAGTGGGACCTCTAGTCTTTTCTGAAGAGCTTAGTTCGTCTGGGTTCGCTCATCCAAATCATCAAACATGCACTGTGTCCCCTGCTGGGTGCCACGCCCTGGTGAGTGAAAACAGGTGTCCGCCTGCCCTCGTCGAGGTGAGCGTCCCCTCCTCCAGGAGACGCAGCTGGCCTGATGATCTCACGGGGAACAGAATCACAGAGACACGTGCCAGAGAGCGTGGGGAACCACAGAACGTCCTCAGTGTGAGCAGGACGGAGCAGGAGGGTTCAGGAAGGCTTCCTGAACCTGGGTCAGGAGAGAGCAAGGTGTCTGGTGAAGGGGGGATGGAGGCTGGGGAGGAGGACAGTCTGTAGGGGGTTTGTGCAAAGACCATTTCCCAAGCCTGGCGGCGCGAAACCTCAGTGCTCACAGGATCACCGCAAGAGCTTTGAAAAGCACAGCTGCCTGAGTTCCCTTCTCAGCAGTCCTGATGGAATTGGTCTGGAGTGTGGTCTGGCCATCAGGGCCTTTACAAGTCAAGGTGAGAATTACCAGCCCTAGCAGGTCTCCCACCTTGCAGAGAGTGAATTTTCCCATCGTTATCTTTTTTCAGATACTCTTCTCAGAATCAGGGAAGAAAAAAATAGGCTGAGCATTTTCAAACATCCCATTTTCTTCTAGAAGAAATCAAAGAAACCCACATTCAGAGTTTCCTTTGTAAAGTCTCTCTATATAATAACAAAATAAAATGAATTAAAAAAAAAAAGAAAGTTATCAGCCAGTAACATGCTCATCAGTAAGAAGTTCTTAGGTGGTGCTAGTGGTAAAGAACCCGCTGGTCAGTGCAGGAGACATAAGAGACGCAGGTTCCATCTGTGCGTGGAGAAAGTCCCCTGGAGGAGGACATGGCGACCCACTTCAGTAATCTTGCCTGGAGAATCTCATGGACAGAGGAGCCTGGTGGGCTACAGTCCAAAGGGTCGCAAAGAGTCAGACAAGACTGAAGAAACTTAGCACACAAACATAAAGAAGGATTGTTTCCCTCCTACAGCAAAGAAGTCCAGGGGCAGACAGTGGCTGGCTCTGGTTCAGTCTCTAGATGGCACGCTCAGGGCCCCAGGTCCCACAAGGCCCTTGCTTTCCCTGTATGCTGGCTTATTTTACTTCAGGGTTGCAGCACAGCTGCTGCAGCACCAGCCATCGTGTCTGTCTTCCAGGCAAGGAGGAGGAGGGAGCTATGTCCCCATCCAGCCCTGCTTCTCCCTTAGCAGGAGAGACTTTCCCAGAAGCCCACCCTTCTCCCACCACAGACCTTGCATTGGCCATCACTGAGGCACATGGTCACCTCCAGGGGCAAGGGGGTCTGGGGAGAAGAATGTCCAGTCTCTGAACTGCAGAGAGGGGGAAGGGAGGAGGAGGGTTGGCAAAGGTGCGGCCGCACTCAGCGTCTTTAGGGGACCCACAGCTTGGACCAGAAGTGCCTGTCTGTCTCCTCTAGACCTCTCTGAAACACTGGACTTCAGGCTTCTTTCTGTCGTGAATCTTGCTGACGCCTCCCTGGGCTCTTTGGTTTTCTTTCCCTTTGCTCTGGTAACAGCGGTTTGTTGCTTTCTAGGACAACTTGTAATGGGACCCAAGGGGGAAAGAGGATTTCCTGGGCCCCCAGGAAGATGTCTTTGTGGACCCCCCATGAATGTGAATAACCCTTCCTACGGGGAGTCTGTGTACGGGCCCAGCTCCCCACGAGTTCCTGTGGTAAGGCTCTTCTGGGAGGAATCTGGGGGTGCTCACCCCTCAGGACATGATTGATGACCCCCTGGGGTTTGTAAAAATCTTTTAGCAAAATTTATTTCCCTGTTACACTGGGCACAAACTTGTTAGAGGAAACTGGAAGATAAGGGGGAAATCCAAAGAAAGCCAAGATAACATTGTGGGTCCACTGTGGAGCATTTTCTGTGTCTTTTTTGTCTGGCCATGCCATTCAGCTTGCGGGATTTTAGTTCCCTGACCAGGGATTGAACCTGGGCTCTGACGGTGAAAGCACTGAGACTGTCTTTTTTTAAGAAAAACACTATGGAACATTGCAAATAAATACAAAAGCAGAACAGATAGTTTAAGGAACCCCCACGTCCTCTTTCCCCAAGTTCAACAATGATCAAGTCCCAGCTCATCTCCTTTCTTCTCTACACTCGATGTATGACAGCCCACCCTCCTTTGGATTACTTTGAAGTAAACCCTGGACATAATTCATTGTTCGAATGGATACATAATAATCCATGTATCACGTGGCTGTGCTATGATTTATTTAACCAGAGCACTATTTTCAGAAACGGATCAAGTGCTCCAAGCTTTTCCCACATATAATAGCATTGTCATAAATGTCTTGGAGTGTAAGAATTTTAAGAATCGTTTCCAGATGTTGAAATACTTGATTAGATGACATCACCTTTTTGTTGAAGTCTTTGTAACACTTTGAAGATTTAAAAATCTTAAACCTTGGTGGATAATTTTATTCCAAACTCAAACACTCTGAACCGGGTTGGGAGGATGTGGGAATCGTTAGCCCTCACTGCGGGAGGGACGCAACAGTGCCAATGCCAACCCTCTTCCCACTGACCATCAGCCCCCCACAGGGCTTGTTTCCTCCTCTGGCCCTTTAAGCCCTGCTCCCTGGGGAAGTGCTTTCTGGGACCCTCACCAGTGTGCTCTCCGGCAGATCTTTGTGGTTAACAACCAGGAGGAGCTGGAGAGGCTGAACACCCAGAACGCCATCGCCTTCCGCAGAGACCAGAGGTCCCTGTACTTCAAGGACAGCCTTGGCTGGCTCCCTGTCCAGGTACCCGAGGTGGCGCTCCGCAGAGGGACACATCTCCAAAGGAAGGGGGGGCCGGGCGCAGAGCTTTCTGTGGAGGGTCGAGCGCCCCCCTCACCCAGCCTCCGAGAGCTCTCTGGGCCCAGGGACCCCGCCTGCAGCCTCCACTCCGAGTCCAGGCTCCAGACGGGGCTCTCCGTGGCCCAGCCTCCCAGCCGAGTGCAGAGCTCTGGCCCCAGGACAGGCGCCCCCACCGCCCTGTGCCCACCCAGAGCCACTGGCCCCGGCTGCCTGGCACACAGTCCCTGGTAACTGCGCTGTGTTTCTCCCGCCAGCTGACACCTGTACACCCCCGGGACTACCCTGGAGACCGCCGCGGCTCCTGCGGGGACGGGGTCCTGCAGCCAGGGGAGGAGTGTGACGACGGGAACACAGACGCGGGGGACGACTGCATCCGTGAGTGGGGGCCGGCCCCGGTGGAACCAGCATGCAGCACTGCAGGGCTGGCATCAGGCCAGGCCCTGGACACCAGCCACGCTGGTTTTGGATGGTTCTAGAGCCAGCAACGGCACCCCACTCCAGTACTCTTGCCTGGAAAATCCCATGGACGGAGGAGCCCGGTAGGCTGCCGTCCATGGGGTCGCTAAGAGTCAGACACGACTGAGCAACTTCATTTTCACTTTTCACTTTCATGCATTGGAGAAGGAAGTGGCAACTCCAGTGTTCTTGCCTGGAGAATCCCAGGGACAGAGGAGCCTGGTGGGCTGCCGTCTATGGGGTCGCGCAGAGTCGGACACGACTGGAGCGACTTAGCAGCAGCAGAGCGAGCGCTAGGCTGCTAGAGGGGGAGACCGTCCTCGCTCGGGCCAGACGCGAACCCTCCCGACCGTCCGAGGATGGCAATGGGGCTGCTGTCAAGGGTTTGGACCCCAGAGAAGCCCTGGGGCCCTCCCTTTTTTCCTGAATCCTACTTCTTGGCAAAACCCACATTCTCATCGAGAGAGAAAGGTGGGGCAGGAGGTCTGAGAGGCAGATGGGAGAAGCCGAGACTCTGAGTCAGGCTCCCTCTCAGCAGATGGAGTCCTCGGAGCTGAGCGCTAGGGGACTGGGCGGCCAAGCGGCCCTCAGGCTCACGGATGTGACCGGGACAGGCAGGCGGCCTTGCCCCGGGGCCTCCCTGTTCCCTCTTCTTTTAAAAGTCAAGGGATGAAAGCAGGAGGTGAGGTGGAAAGCAGGAGCTTCAGAATCCAGGCAGAGTCTGGAGGCGGCTCTAACAGCCACCGAGGCACCCTGTCTCAGAGGGGCGGCTACGCAGTGAGGGGGGTGACCGAGGGCTTCCTTGAAAACTAGGTGCGACGGGCATGGACGGCTGAAGCCTTGAGATCCCATGAGCCGACATCACGGGGACGGTCTGGGTGCCGTCGGGGCCAGATGCCCCTTCCCTTCCGGCTTCTTGGGCCCTGCGGTGAGGAGCTGGGCTCTGGTTCGGGGCCAGGAACGCGCAGGTGCCCAGCGCGGGTCCCTCGCCAGCCAAGAGCTCGGCAGGAGGAGCGGGACACGTAGGGCCAGTGGGTAAAGCGGCTGCTTCTCCCGGGAAGCTGCTCTTACCCTGACGGTTCTGGGCCGTGATTCCTAGGAGGCCAGCTCTGCCCACAGGCCCCCGGGCGCTCGTGGAGGTGACACGGCAAGAAGGACCGCCTAAGGGTCTCAAGCCCTATTGTCAGTACTCTTGCCTGGAAAATCCCATGGACGGAGGAGCCCGGTAGGCTGCCGTCCATGGGGTCGCTAAGAGTCAGACACGACTGAGCAACTTCATTTTCACTTTTCACTTTCATGCATTGGAGAAGGAAGTGGCAACTCCAGTGTTCTTGCCTGGAGAATCCCAGGGACAGAGGAGCCTGGTGGGCTGCCGTCTATGGGGTCGCGCAGAGTCGGACACGACTGGAGCGACTTAGCAGCAGCAGAGCGAGCGCTAGGCTGCTAGAGGGGGAGACCGTCCTCGCTCGGGCCAGACGCGAACCCTCCCGACCGTCCGAGGATGGCGATGGGGCTGCTGTCAAGGGTTTGGACCCCAGAGAAGCCCTGGGGCCCTCCCTTTTTTCCTGAATCCTACTTCTTGGCAAAACCCACATTCTCATCGAGAGAGAAAGGTGGGGCAGGAGGTCTGAGAGGCAGATGGGAGAAGCCGAGACTCTGAGTCAGGCTCCCTCTCAGCAGATGGAGTCCTCGGAGCTGAGCGCTAGGGGACTGGGCGGCCAAGCGGCCCTCAGGCTCACGGATGTGACCGGGACAGGCAGGCGGCCTTGCCCCGGGGCCTCCCTGTTCCCTCTTCTTTTAAAAGTCAAGGGATGAAAGCAGGAGGTGAGGTGGAAAGCAGGAGCTTCAGAATCCAGGCAGAGTCTGGAGGCGGCTCTAACAGCCACCGAGGCACCCTGTCTCAGAGGGGCGGCTACGCAGTGAGGGGGGTGACCGAGGGCTTCCTTGAAAACTAGGTGCGACGGGCATGGACGGCTGAAGCCTTGAGATCCCATGAGCCGACATCACGGGGACGGTCTGGGTGCCGTCGGGGCCAGATGCCCCTTCCCTTCCGGCTTCTTGGGCCCTGCGGTGAGGAGCTGGGCTCTGGTTCGGGGCCAGGAACGCGCAGGTGCCCAGCGCGGGTCCCTCGCCAGCCAAGAGCTCGGCAGGAGGAGCGGGACACGTAGGGCCAGTGGGTAAAGCGGCTGCTTCTCCCGGGAAGCTGCTCTTACCCTGACGGTTCTGGGCCGTGATTCCTAGGAGGCCAGCTCTGCCCACAGGCCCCCGGGCGCTCGTGGAGGTGACACGGCAAGAAGGACCGCCTAAGGGTCTCAAGCCCTATTGGCTCAGACACCCCTGTAAAGACGAGGGTTCATACTCCCGGCGCCTCCCCTCGGGCGAGAACAGAGCTGGAGGAAGACGCGGTCTGGCTTCCAGGGGGACGCAGGGTCGCTTGGAGGCTCCCTGCAGACAGACCAGAGCCGCCCCCCTCTCCACCCCCACCCCAAGGCCATCACTGAGCCTGGGGCCCGCAGTCTCCCGACCCTCGCCTTGCGGGAACCGGCAGTGGTCCCGCGATGGGGGACAGCGTCCACGCCCCAGGCTGGGACAAGGACACGAGGCTGGGGTGGGCTCTCGGCTGATGCGCGGTGGGCCTGGACCAGGGCCGGCGCCCCCCTTCCGTGGGGCTGGGGTCTGGACCCTTGTGGAAGGCTGCGTGCGAGAGGAGGGCCCTTGCGGCCACGTGGTCCTGCCGGGCCGTCCCCTCCCCGGCCCCTCAGGGCTGTGTCCCCCTTCTGTCCCCGCAGGCTGCCGCCGGGCCTACTGCGGAGACGGCCACCGGCACCGGGGCGTGGAGGACTGCGACGGCGCTGACTTCGGCCACCTGACCTGCGAGACTTATCTTCCCGGGTAGGGACCGCCTTGTGGGCTTGACCGCTCCCGGGCTCCCCGCTTTCCTTCACAAATATGTTCCTGAGCAGCTCTGTGTGCCCGGGGCTTTGTGGGCACTGCGGAATGGTGACGCATGACACACGCAGCCCCGGCTCACGTCACGCTGCCCCAGATCACGTCACACGCAATCCTGGCTCACATCACACGCAATCCTGGCTCACGTCACACACAGTCCCGGATCACGTCACACGCAGTTCCAGCTCACGTCACGCTGCCCTGGCTCACGACATATGCAGCCCGGGCTCACAACACACGTAGCCCCAGCTCACGTTCAGTTCAGTTCAGTCGCTCAGTCGTGTCCGACTCTTTGGACCCCATAAATCGCAGCACACCAGGCCTCCCTGTCCATCACCAACTCCTGGAGTTCACTCAAAATCACGTCCATCAAGTCGGTGATGCCATCCACCCATCTCATCCTCCGTCATCCCCTTTTCCTCCTGCCGCCAGTCCCTCCCATATCAGAGTCTTTTCCAATGAGTCAACTCTTGGCATGAGGTGGCCAGAGTACTGGAGTTTCAGCTTTAGCATCATTCCTTCCAAAGAAATCCCAGGGTTGATCTCCTTTAGAATAGACTGGTTGGATCTCCTTGCAGTCCAAGGGACTCTCAAGAGTCTTCTCCAACACCACAGTTCAAAAGCAGCAATTCTTTGGCGCTCAGCTTTCTTCACAGTCCAACTCTCACATCCATACATGACCACTGGAAAAACCATAGCGTTGACTAGAGGGACCTTTGTTGGCAAAGTAATATCTCTGCTTTATAATATGCTAACCCCAACTCACGTTATGCAGCCCCACCTCACGTCACACCCGCCCCGGCTCATGTCACACCACCCCAGCTCGTGTCATGCCGCCTCGGCTCACAACACCCGAAGCCCCGATCACGTCACACGCAGTCCCAGCTCACATCATGAAGCCCTCTGCTCGCATCACACACAGCCCCAGCTCACGTCACGCAGCCCCGGCTCACGTCACACCGCCCCGGCTCACGTCATGGGGCTGTGTCAGCGCAGCCATGTGACCCAGCCCCACCTGGATCCTGGAGTCGGGGGGCCACCACCTCTGAGCCCCCCGTGGCTCGGGCTCAGCAGCTCTGTCCCCCACTTCTCCCGGGACCAGCCTGGTCTCCCAAGGAGTGGGCCTGCCCTTGGAGCAGGGCCCAGGGCAGCGGGCAGGCATCTGTACCCTGAACGCTCTGGAACTGCCCGGCGGGCCTGTGGGCGCCACGGCGGCCCTGCCAGCATTAGTACTTCACTTTGCTGATCTCGGCTCCTCCAAGAGAACCCCAGGAACACAGCGTTCCTGCCGGCACCCCAGCAGTTGTTTCTGAGGCCCCCTCAGTGGGTGTCCGTGTGGTTCAGGATAAGCATGCTGGTGTCCTGGCCTCCACGAGGACATCTCCTGCACCCAGGGGGGGCCCTCTGCCCCGCGATGGGGGGGTCTCATGAGCTCTGTTCAAGCAGTACGGCACCCCCCGCCCCAGACCTCACCGGACCAGGGCTGTGGGGCTTCTGGGAGAGCTGGGGAGGCCACTGCTCCCCCAGGCCCCAGTCTGCCTCTCTCGTGGTCCTAGAGTGGACAGCTGGGCCCTCAGGGATCCACCTGTCCAGCCCTTATTCCCTCCAGCCGTCCTCCTCTGTGGGATTGGACCCAAGCCCTGGGGAGGGCTGGGGGACAGACCCCAGGCCCGCCCCTCTTCTCCAAGGAGGAGGGTCTCCTGATGCCTACCCCCCAAATGCACAGCAACAAATCCAACCGGGGGGAAGAGCTCAGACTTGTTGTCACCCCTATCCCAAGCACCGCAGCCTGGGCCAAGACCCCGCCGCCTCTGCGTGTGTCTGCGTGCACCGCCCTTCTCTAAAGTAGGGAGGCTCCTGCCAGGCCCCGCCAGAGAGTTGGAGAAGTGTCTGAACTGGCTGATGGCCTGTGGAGCCCACTGGGCATGGGTAATCAGACCTGGGGTACAGACTGGCATGGATCCCAGGACTTACCCTGGCTCCCTGCCATTACTCTCTTAAAATCCCAAGAAGCCTCGGGGCATGCTTGTGAAAATAGGTGTGAGCTAAGACAGAAACTCAGAATTAGCACTGGGGCAAGTGTAGGTGTAGGCTGCGCTCTGCAACTTGGTAGCTGTAGTCTTTACATAGCTGCACAGGTGAGCTGTTTAAATACAGTTAAGATCCAATTCTTCAGTCCCACCAACTTTGTTTCAAGACCTGTGGTCAGCGGCTGCCTAACTAGACAGCTCAGAAATAGTACAGAGCCCTCTAAGGATGGAGCTGGAGGAGGGGCCGGTGGTCTCGGAGAAGCTGCATCCAGGGCAAGGCTACCCACCAAGCCCGTGCCCTCAGACCCCTCCGCTGTGCTCAAGGGAGAAAGCCCCAGAGGCCTGGGCCCGGCTGCCCCAGGCCCTTAGGCAGCTGGCAGGGGGAGCAGCTGTTTGCCGAGGTTGCAGCGGAGTCCCAGGACGTGGCTGCGTCCCGGGCTCCTGCCCACTGCCCTGTGTCCTCCCCCAGGTCATACGGAGACCTGCGCTGCACCCCTTACTGCTTCATCGACTCCACGCCCTGCCGCTACTTCACCTGAGGGCCCCCAGGAGGAGGCGGCGCCCCGCAGCGCCGCCAGCAACTTTTCCGCTCTCGGCAGACTGACTGACCTCGCCCAGTCCTGGTCCAGTGTCCACCGCCTTCGTGCCACAGAAACAAGGACAAACTCTCGCTGCTAAGACAAGCTTGTAACGCAGGCCGACTGGAGGAACCGAGGACCCCCGCGCCCTGTCTTCACCCCCAAGCCCCGGGCCCAGCGCGACCTTGCAGCGGGACGAATATACATGTCCACAGGGCGCTTTGCCTTCCCGACGTCGCAGACTTGGCTCCGCACTGTTAGGCGCACACGGAATGTTTGCTCCCGTCCGCGGGGGGTGTCTGGAGGGCAGCCTCTCAGCCCCTCTGACCTCTGGAAACGTGGGCATCTCCCCGGCCGCTGGCGGGGGGGCTCCCCGGGCCTGGGAACCACCGGGTAGGGAGACGGGTTCCCTGGAGGTGGCCCCAGATCTTGGCCCGCTGAGAGATTCTCCCCCCGCCCCCCGAGCTGGCCACAGCCTCAAGCGGAGGCGGTTCCCCAGGCAAGCGCCCCAAATGTGAATAAGTACTGGGACAGCGGCCCACCCCGCGCTCTGCAGCCGCGCGGACGAGTACAGAGCATCGGCCTTCTCGACGTTTCCAGAAGGGGCTGCTCTCAGGGCTTCCGGCCCGGGCGCCGTCCTGACCTCCCCTGGCTCTGCGCGCGCGGCCTCCGTCCTGTGAACGTCCGAGTGTCCATCTCTCCTTCAGGACGTGCGCCAGCAGCCGCGCCGTCCGCCTTCCCGCCCGGGCCGCGCCACCGATTGCAAGCTGCGGGCCGCGCCGGCGTCTGTTCCGGGCGCCACTCCGGAAGCCCTGGGACCTCCCTCCTGGTCTGCGTGGCGCGTGGCTTTGTCCTCGTGTGCGCGCGCCTGAGCCCCGTTTTACAGGATCGCTAGTCCTGCGCGTCCCTGATTTGCCTTCCACTGTCGTATCCCCTGAGTGGGGCTCAGCTGTTGTTGGGAGACACGTCGTCCCCACTGCAACCTCATGGACCTGTTTGCTCCCAGATGCACGGACCCTTCTGCCCGTGTGTACAGACTGTTCAGCGTGCCCGCGTCCTGGGCGCTCGGCAGGTGTGCTGCTGGCCTGTCGTGGGCGGGGTGGGCCCCGGGGTGGTGTCCCCAGAGGTGGACGCGTTGGTCAGTCTGGGTCCTTCCGCCTCTATTGCAAGTCCTGGGCTGATTGATATTCCACGGCCCACGTCTGTCCCATGTGAGGCCACCGCCTTCATCCCAGCATCTCCGGATGGGAAATCAAGAAATAAAAGGCCGAGTACTTCCCAGCTGTGGCTCTCTCTTCCCTGGGGGTTTGGGCTGCTGTCCTAGGACTCCTGGATGGGATGAGGGCTCTGAAATCAAGAGTGTTTCCCAGACTCCACAGAGGGTTCTAGAATGGGAAGGAGTCCCGCTCCCCCAGGGACAACTAATGTCCAAGGAAGGAAACTCATGTCCCAGGTCACCAAGCCCAGCCGAGCCCCGTTTGCTCAGCCCGCCCTGCCCCCACCTTGTTCTGCCATCTCCTGTAGGAAGTAATGCTGGTCCAGTACTGCCCTCGGAGCAGGCCAGGAGGGGCCACGTCCTGGGCCCCAGTCCCTGGGGGCACTCTTCTGGCTTTCCTCTGGCTGTGAGCCTCCCCACGAGGCTGCAGGTATCAGGACACCCCGCTGGCCACCTGAGTGGTCCTGAGCCTGTTTGCAGGGCCGCGTGGCCCTCTCTGCACGCCTGTCCTCCTGAGTGTGGCTCGCACACACCTGTCAGCGTGAGGGAGGTGGTGGCCGGGGACAGGCTGTCTGCAGGAGTCATCGATGGAGCTTGGGCACACAGGCTCGGCCTCCACGTGCACACACATCCTGGTGTGAGGCGGGCTGGGGCGGGGCTGGGGGCTGCTCTCCCTGTGGGGCCATGGGAGACTGTGAGGAATCTAAGAGGTCCAGGTCTTTATGAAGTTGTACTGTCAGGTAAGCGGAGCCTACTTAATGCCTAAGTTTGTCAGCCTGATCCTCATGTAGGTACACCGGTTGTGTGGGAGTCCCCATCTACACTCCGGTCCCGGGACCCCATAGTATGAGAGGGGGGCCTGCCTCCAGCTCTGATATTTCTAGGGAGAGTTCTGAAAGACTCCAGAGAGGACTCAAGGTCACGGGTGTTAAGACCATCAGTAGAGTCCTTCTACCCCTTCAGGGTTCTGAAATGGGAAGATGAAAGCTCGGGGAAGGTGGGCCCTGGGCCCCCCTGAATGCCAGCTCCGTGGTGTTAGGGGACAGCTTCCCCAGGGGCGGGGGCCCCCGGCCACCACAGGAACACCTCCCGGGGTCATCTGCTGGTCATGCAAGGGGCTGAGCTGAGCCAGAGGGGCCGGGAGGGTGCTGAGCTTCGAGACCCCCATGCCTGGTTCACACCTGGTCCATCACTTCCCACAGCCTTGGTTTCCTCCCCTGAGAGACATGAGACAGAGGTTGACTTTCCCTCCACCTCCAACTGCTGATTTCTGCTGGTGGACGCTGCCCTCGGGCTGTGACTGGGCCAGTCCTCGGACGGGTCATGGATTCCCTCAGCTACTCTCCAGCTGTCAGGCGGAGTGGCTGAGAATGGCAGGGCCTTCAGAATACAATCGCCAAAGGAGGCTGTGTCAGTCCAGATGCTTTTGCTGGCAAGTAGCAGAAAATCCAACTTTGATTTAAACTGTAGGGTAGAATTTATTGGCTTGGATCACCGATGCAAGTTCTAGGAGTGGACTGGAAGTCAGGCAAGGTTCAATCAAGGCTCTTGCTCCAGCTCTTTGCTTGATCTATCCTCTCAGCTCTTTGCACCTTTCCTGTTCATTTGAGCCTTAGGGTGGCCACAAGCTGACCACTCCAGTTTCAGGCTGACATCTGCACCTTGCAATGTCCACAGGAAGACAGACATCTATTCCAGTGGCTCTCAAGAACTTTGATTTTTTTTTCCCGAGGAGTCCCCCAAAAATCTTGAGTCTTCTTGACCTGAGTCTTGTTGACACGCCCATTCTTGAACCAGTTCCTATTATCAGAAAAAAAGCTGCCTGCTGATCAGATCATAGTTGGGTTCCTGAATGCAGGATGGCACAAGTTTTAAGATTACCCTTAGCCCACACCCTGGGAATTCTCCAGAAGCACATAGGCTGTGTGGGGAGGGGGTGGCTGCTGGACTGGGTGTTGGGGAGCAGGAATGGAGCCACTGGGAGCTGAGTACACAGGTCTATTACAGGACCCGTCTCTCCAGTTTTGCTTTTCCTTTCAGCAGGAATGGGTGCTGAGCCACTTGGGGTGAACCCTTGGCGGCCCTCCCCTCCAGAAGGCTCCAGGTTGATTCTGATGGGTCTGCTTGGAGAGGCTGGCTCTCTGAGGGTGAGGCTGGTCATGAAAGATGTGGTGTAGCTTGTGAAAACAACCAGAGGACTTAGATGCACAAATCTGGATTTGAACCCTGGCTGTGTCCCCAGCGTACTCTTAACTATCCTACTTAATTTGCCTAATGTCTCTGAGTCTCTACTTTCTCATCTGAATCTCAGTTCTCATCTGGGAATTGTTGTTGCTAAGTTGTGTTCAACTCTCTGTGACCCCGTGGGACTGTAGCCCACCAGGCTCCTCTGTCTGTGGGATTCCCGCAAAAACACTGGAGTGGGTTGCCATTTCCTCCTCCAGGCGATCATCCTGACTCGGGTATTGAGCCTGCATCTACTGAATTTTAGGCGGGTTCTTTACCACTGAGTTACCTGGGAAGCCCATGTACTGGGAATAATCGTGCTTTATTCAGCGTTGTGCTGAATTCCGGAGATTTCAGAGACTGGTGGAAAACCATAAAGTTATGAAAAACTCGGGATGTTGTTCCTGAAAACCTCTCTTGGAAGCTCTGCATCTAGAGTAGAAATTGAAACTGCTTGTTGAAGGGGTGCACACGGCTCAGGTCTTCCAGGCAAGAATGGAACATTCCTTTTTTTTTTTTTCATTTTATTTTAAAATTAATTTAGTATAATTGGAGAATAATTCCTTTACAATAGGGTGATGGTTTTTGCCGTACATCAGCATGAATCTGCCACGGGTGTACATGTGTCCCCCATCCTGAACCCCCCACCTCCACCTCCCTCCCCACCCCATCCCTCTGGCTTGTCCCAGAGCACCGGCTTTGGGTGCCCTGCTTCATGCATCGAACTTGCCCCCGGTCATCTATTTCACATATGGTAATATACGTGTTTCAAATCATCCCCCCCGCCTTCCCCCACAGAGTCCAAGTCTGTTCTTCACATCTGTGTCTCCTTTGCTGCCTTGCATGCAGGCTCGTCAGTACCGTCTTTCTAAATTCCGTATATATGCGTTGATAGACAGTACTGGTCTTTCTCTTTCTGCCTCACTTCACTCTGTATAATAAGCTTTCTGACTTACGACTGGCTTACAGACTGCAAAGTTTTGACAGCCCATGATTTTAGTCTCAAAGTTTCGCAGTGATTTCTGCGCGGGTGGCATGAGTGACAAGGCGAGGCTGGGGATGTCACTGGAAAGAAGGCATGATGATGACCCTTCAGAGCTGCAGTGACCGGGGGACAGATTGCTTCCTGCTAACTCTGCAGTTACCCCTGGTTGGGCCTGCAGTCTGTGAACAGGGCACGGGGGCTGACTTGCACTCTTCCAGTTGGAACTGCCTTTTTACTTTCACCGGTTACGTGAAACTGGTTAAACTCTGTTTAAATTGATCCCCAAGTGAGGGGCAGCCCAAGCTCTGTTAAACTGATCCCCAAGGATCCCCCCCTGGCTGGGATTCCCTAGGCCAGCCCAGGCACTCCCATCATCACTAAGGAAGTGTGGGGATGGGGTATGACCCCAGGCAAAGTTGTCTGAGTAACAAATTGGTAAGCAGTCTCTGCAGGAAAGTTGGTAAGGAGGGCAGAAGAGCCAAGGCTGGGGAAGACAGCAGGATGAAATTTCTGCGCATCTTGGGGCAGACACACTTGTCATCCATCACTCTGAGAGCAGTGTGCACACATGGATGGGTCCACCTGCTTAACCCTCCACATTCCATTACAATTAACGAGCCAGCCCCAGTGACTGCTTTCCTTGGGTTATCCCTCCCCTAGAGTGGACGGAACAGATTTAAAGTTTCAAGGAAACTCAGATCTTCCTTTTGTGTGATAACAATGAGTGCACAGCTTGAGGACCTCGGCGACTCACCAAGGAAACTGTTACCCTGGAGCAGCCCAGTTACCACCACCGATGCAGAGGCTCCAGGGTGTGGGCTAGTCCCCCACAAGCATCTGTTTGTAACCATCCTGGCGGGGCGGGGCAGGGGGGTGCGGCACACACCGTGCAGGAGTGAAGGAGTGATGAGTTGGGCCTCCCTGGTGGCTCAGACAGCAAAGAACCTGCCTGCAGTGTGCAAGACCTGGGTTGGATCCCTGGGTTGGGAAGATCCCCTGGAGGAGGGAGGGCATGGCAACCCACTCCAGTATTCTTGCCTGGAGGATTCCATGGACAGAGGAGCCTGGCGGGAGTCCATGGGGTCGCAAAGAGCCAGACACGACTGAGCGACTAAGCACACACACACACCCACCACGTCATCCAACAGCCAACCCGCCGAGAAACAGAGGAAAAGGACGCACGCTGCCTTTCTCAAAGGGCTTTCTCTCTGGGGGCTCACCTGAGCTCCTTTCAGCCCCAGGCAGCTGACTGTTAGACAAGCCTCTAAGAAACAACCTTACCAAACCAGCCATTTCCCCTGCCTCTCTTCCTCGCCTGCCCCAGTCCCTTCACAGAAAGGGAAAGGAGCCCACATCACAGTGGAATTCTGCCCCTCGTCAATTCAAGGGCAATGATGAATTTTGTCTTGGATGTTCCAACCTATGAACAGTACATACCACGCTCCACGGGTGCCCCACCCCAGTCACCTTCATCCAACAACTAGATGGGAAGTTCCCGGCAGTCGTCGTGGTCACAGGTCATCACCGAGGCTTACCAAGGGAGTTATGTCCTGGGGCGGTGGTTCTCAAGATTTAGGGTTTGTCAGAATGAGCTGAAGGGCTGGTCATTCTGACCCAGCGGGTCTGGGGTGTGAGAATTCGGGTCTCTAACAAGGTCCCAGGGATGCTGATGCTGCTGGACGGGGGACCTAGGAGCCTGCTCACCTGAGAACCACCACAGTTCAGTCCAGTTCAGTCGCTCAGTCATGTCCGACTCTTTGCGACCCCATAGACTGCCGCCAGGCCTCCCTGTACATCACCAACTCCCGGAGTACTCAAACTCATGTCCATTGAGTCGGTAATGCCAGCCAACCATCTCATCCTGTCGTCCCCTTCTCCTGCCCTCAATCTTTGCCAGCATCAGGGTCTTTTCAAATGAGTCAGCTCTTCGCATCAGGTGGCCAAAGTACTGCAGTTTCAGCTTCAGCATCAGTCCTTCCAAAGAATATTCAGGACTGATTTCCTTTAGGATGGACTGGTTGGATCTCCTTGTAGTCCAAGGGACTCTCAAGAGTCTTCTCCAACACCACAGTTCAAAAGCATCAATTCTTCAGCACTCAGCTTTCTTTATAGTCCAACTCACACCCACACATGACTACTGGAAAAGCTACAGCCTTGATGAGATGGATCTTTGTTGGTAATGCCTCTGCTTTTTAATATGCCGTCTGCTGCTGCCGCTGCTAAGTCACTTTAGTCATGTCCGACTCTGAGTGACCCCATAGTCGGCAGCCCTCAGGCTCCTCTGTCCCTGGGATTCTCCAGGCAAGAATACTGGAGTGGGCTGCCATTTCCTTCTCCAATGCATGCATGCATGCTAAATCGCTTCAGTCGTGTTTGACTCTGTGCGACCTCATTTCCTTCTCCATATGCTAAGGTTGGTCATAACTTTCCTTCCAAGAGGTAAGCGTCTTTTAATTTCATGGCTGCAGTCACCATCTGCAGTGATTTTGGAGCCCAAAGCAGACAAGGCCACAAACGCAGGGGAGACAGCTGGGGACCCTGAGTGAGTAGCTCTTTCATTCACTGAAGGAGGATGGGTCTGTGTCCCTTCCTCTTGAATCTCGGTGAGCCTTTGATGGCTCTGACCGATAGAACACTATGGAGGTGTGACTTCGGGGCCAGGTCATAAAAAGCCACGCAGCTTCTCAGAACACATGTCTTACGGGAAGCAACCAGTATTAGGTCGACACGCTCCCTCAGCCGGCCTTGCTAGAGAGGCCAGGTGTGGCCCCAAACGAGCCTGCTTCCAGCCAACCCCGCCGCGGGCCAGACACAGGAGAGAAGGCAGGCCTGTCCATCTGCCGACTGACATCAGTTGAAGCCAGAGGAAGCAGAATTGCCCAGCCCAGCTCTGTTCTAGTTCTGAAAGATTCCATCATATGAAATGGTTATCTTTTTAAGACACAAAGTTTTGGGTCAATTTGTTACTTAGCAATAGGTAATCAGAGTGGCGCACGGGGTTGGAAAGGGTAGGTTAGCAAACCGCATGCAGTGAATGGACGGGGCCCTACGGGAGCTTGTGGCCTGGGCTTGGCGCCCTCTGCAGGGATCAGTTCAGATGTCTTAGCTCCTCTGGCCTTCCATCTACCCATCTGGCCAGGAGAAAAGCCAGAGCCCAGGGCAGTCCTGTGGCCCAAGTTTCCTCGGCAAGCTGGAGACATGCCGTCCACTGGCGGGGCGGGGCCGGTGGATAATGATTGCAGTAATCGCCCAATAATTGCCACGGCTCCCTAGATCCAGTGAAGTTTGCCCTTCCTCCATGGGTTCCTCCCGCCCTCGATCCTGAACTCGGCGCGGTGACCTCCTTTGGCCAATGAGGTGTCAGCAGTCGTGGCGTCCAAAGCCCCTGCCCCTGCCATGGCCAGGTGCCCAGGCCCGGCCACTGGAGGACGGGACATGGAGTTGACCTGAGTGGCCGCGATGTGTGGGCTGAGGTCACCCCAGACCAATCTGTCAGACCCCAGGCACAGGAAGGGGTCAAGACCAGAGCCGTCCGGCCAGATCCGGTCTAAATTGCAAAACGAATACTTACTATCTTAAGCGTCCAGCTTTGGGAGGGTTTGTTACCTACTGCTGTACGGCGACAGTTCACTGAGGATCAGACTGCCTTAGGTGACGGACACGCACCGCCACTCCCGAGAGTCCGGGCTGTCTCCCGTGTCTAGCATGGGAGACACTTGCAGGGTACGTGGCCGAGGATTCCTAGCCTTGTTCTCTGAGTGTGTAACCGTGTTCAGCCCAAATCCACCGAGCACCCAACAGGTCAAAGACACCAGCGAGTTCAAAAGGAACGTGGTCACTTCCAGCCTGGGAGTTGTCAGGGGAGCCAAGACCACCAGGCGGGAGTGGGTGCTGCTGCAGCCCAGGCGTGGAGAGCGAGAAGTGGGGTCGCTCCTAGACTGTCGACCGGGGGTCCGGGGTGCGCCTGGGCCCTCTGTTGTAGCATGGTGGTCCAGGTGAGCTAAAGTGACTAGCAGACACGTCTAGGGAGTCATTTTAATGCCCCCAGGGTTCTCAGACCAGTACAGCCTCAGACTCCATGCGGCTTGCACAGCCGTCCTTTAGTTCTGATCTTCACGCCTCTTAAAACAGAAGTGTAAGTCCTCATGATCAGAAATACCAAATTAAAAAGGGAATCAATTTAGATAATTAGCCTTCAGCACAAAGGATTCTTAAAAGAACCCTACATTTTTCAGACTCCTAGATCGATTTCTAGTAAAAAAAAGAAAACTCAAGAAATGAATATTGCTGACCTTCATTTTTTACTTAAATATAGTGATTTTTTTAAAGAGTAAACCAAAAAAAAAAAAAACCTTTACAGCAAATATTTTGCATAAATATAAACATGCATGTCTACTTCATAATTAAGCAAAATAAAACTTTCAGACACAAGATTTTAATAATCATTAAAGAACGAGACAATGAATTCAAGACAGAAATAACAGGAGCAACAGAGACAATTCATGACATTTCAATTGGTCTTGTCGTCCAACCTACTGGTTAAGGCCTGAGTTTTATGGATCCTACCTTCCTCACCAAATGGAAACATACACTGTGGCTATAGCTAATGCATATCCACACGAGAGACAATTATCCTTTCAGATAGTGTAATAAATACATCACATGCACACCCCCTGACACACACCCTACTTAACCAGCCTCTCAAACGGGGGAGTAATAAGGATCTTGGAATTTTCAAGTTTTCCCACCACTGAAACACATACACATTAAAACCACACTTTAAAAAAACGATTCTGCTACAGAAACAGGAGTTAATGAGAGGCGTCATGACACATCTCGTTTGTTTCCCCGAACCGCGCCCGCACGGCAGCTCGCTTGCCATGGCTCCTCAGATGCTTCGGACTCAAGTCGTCACACGCCGCCGCACCCAGTGACAGACGGTACACAGAACAAAGGAAAGGCCGTTTTTACCGCTTCAGTCGGACAGTCTCCAGCTGTCCCCAGAGGCCGGGAGTGTCCCCGCAGTTCTGTGCTACTGAAACACATACACATTAAAACCACACTTTAAAAAAACGATTCTGCTACAGAAACAGGAGTTAATGAGAGGCGTCATGGCACACCTCGTTTGTTTCCCCGAACCGCGCCCGTACGGCAGCTCGCTTGCCATGGCTCCTCAGATGCTTTGGACTCAAGTCGTCACACGTCACCGCACCCAGTGACAGACGGCACACAGAACAGAGGGAAGGCCGTTTTACCACTTCAGTCGGACAGTCTCCAGCTGTCCCCAGAGGCCGGGAGTGTCCCCGCGGTTCTGTGTCCTCTTCCCACCAGGCCATGAGCCCCTCCAGTCTGCTCCCGCGAGCTCCAGGGAAGAGGGAGAACCACAGGGCCCGCTTGGGGCCCGCGCCGACCAGCACTTGAGCAGGGGGGAGGTCCGTGTGGGCTGGTGGCACCCACAGAGCCCCGTGAGCGGGGCCAGGGCAGGCGGCTGACAAGGCACAGAGGCAGGAAGAACAGGTCCAGCTTGGCTGGCAGGAGGGCACTCGTGAGAGGGAGTCTGTGAGGCTGGAGGCTTCATTTCCAAAAAGAAAGGATTCCTTACTCTGCTGGGCAAAGCTGGAGGGCGTAGAGGCAACCGGCAGAGACTGTGCAGAGAACAGAACCGGGGCTAGGCCAGCAGCTGTGACAGGCCTGCGGGGCCGGCACGCGGGGAGGGGGGGCGCTGCATGCAGAGCCACGCCCCGGCAGGCCACCGGCAGGCACTGCCAAGGCACCAGCAGACCCCAGACAGGCCCAGACCCCAGGCTGGCCACGCACATCAAGCCTCTGAGGGGAGGGAAGCAGGGAGAGGCTTAGAGATCTATCTTTAGTCCAGGTTCCTGGTGCCCTGAGACTGTGCAGAGAACAGAACCGGGGCTAGGCCAGCAGCTGTGACAGGCCTGCGGGGCCGGCACGCGGGGAGGGGGGGCTGCATGCAGAGCCACGCCCTGGCAGGCCACCGGCAGGCACTGCCGAGGCACCAGCAGACCCCAGACAGGCCCAGACCCCAGGCTGGCCACACACATCAAGCCTCTGAGGGGAGGGAAGCAGGGAGAGGCTTAGAGATCTATCTTTAGTCCAGGTTCCTGGTGCCTATCCCAGCCTGAGCAAGTGAAGAGCGATGAAACAATTCCCACGTCCAGAGACAATCCACGTCTCCCAACCATCACCTTCGGGCTTCCCTGGCAGCTCAGACGGGAAGGCATCCCCCTGCAGTGCAGGAAGCCCGGCTTCGACCCCTCACTCAGGAAGATCCCCTGGAGAAGGAAATGGCAACCCACTCCAGTATTCATGCTAGAGAATCCTATGGACAGAGGAGCCTGGCGGGTTACGGTCCATGGGGTTGCGAAGAGTTGGACATGAGTGAGTGACTCACACACACAACCTTGACCTTCAGCTTCCCTGAGCTGTCATTCCCAAAAAATTAGAAACAACCAGTTCACTGTAAGCAAGTTCCTACCTGCCATGAACTCCACGGAGCCGCATGACGGGCGGAGGACCAGCACAGGCGCTGGGGTGAGCCCTGAGCGCAGCTGGCGGCTGCCGGCCCCCGCTCCAGCTTACTGGGGCCACTGTGCGGGGGACACGGGTGACTTCGTGAGGCTCAACTCAAAAGCCCCTGCCCCAATCACCTAGCTTCTTCCTGGGTCCAGACTGCTTCCCTCCACTAGCCAAGGAGGGAGAGGTCACTGGCGGGAGAAAGGTCAGTCTTCACGTTCTCAATATGGCTGAATCGAAGCCAACAGACATTTCTCAGGACGTAATCATTCAAATGACAGAAGTGGGCGACTCCATACTAACGCACTAACTGTGGGAAGACTTATCACACATCCACTGCGTACGGGACGCTTCCTAGTGACCGGTTCCCCCCCATAACAGATTCATCTGGAAATGGCACCGCAGAAGGCAATCCCGTGACTTTCTTCTGGTTGCGTATAAAAAACGAGTAGGCTTAGGACTCAGGCACAAACAGCGGTGCAAAAGCAAGAACTGGGGAGCCCTGCCAACACCTGCTCGTTGCACACTGCATGCCTCCCACCCAGACCGCAGTCTGGAAAGCAGCCGCTGGCCCATCTGCCCAGAGCCCTCCTCACCTCGGCCCTCCCACTCCAGTCCCCGCTGGCAGCCTCCGAAAGCAGCCCTCTTGTTACGGATCCACACGGAGCTGAAAGCCCCAGGTTAAGCGGTCACGGGCATCAGCACTGTGGCTGCTGGCTTCCTTCGCTCCCCACCCCACTCACGAGGGACTGCATGGATCTAAACTGGAGAGGAGGAGCCCACACTTCTATCTTTTGGAATCCAGGAAAAGCTCTGATGCACAACACAGCTCTTACACAGGCCCATGGACAAGACTCTCTGGTTCCAGTAAGAGATTTAGGGGTAGCAGTGGGAAGGCCTGGCCTGGGGCAAGACGATGGCCCCACGCCAGCCACGCACGTCCCTTCCTCATCTGCAGGCATGGGGCTGAGCCACGACTCCAGGCCCCCCACGGACGCTCTCATACCCCTTCCTGAAGTCCATTTCCACACAGGCCTGCCAGGCTGGGTCAGGCAGAACCTCCTCACCACCACGGGTCCATAGCTGGAGGTGGCTGGAACATGCGTCTGTGATGGGGTTTGAGGCTGCCCTCTCTCCCTACCCCTCCTTTCACTGGGGCAAACCATTTGGCCACACTGGTGGCTGCTAAGGTTTGACACTGAAGCACTGGCCAGGAGAAGTGGCCTTTGAGGAACCTAGGCCAGGGCACATTTGTCTGGTTTCCATTAACAGTGCTAACCAAATAGATACAATTCTGTTAGTTCTGCTATAGATCTACTTAAAACTTTGAAACGTTAAGATTGTTCAAAAATTACGTGAGAAAATCACCCATCACCACTAAGTTAAAGACATGCACATCTGAGTGCTTCAGAGCCTCCGATTCCTCCTAGAGTCACGATCCCCACGTTTTCCTCTAGCGTGGACTGCATGCTGAAGCAGCCTGTGCTCTCGGCAGATCTGTGCACCAAAAGTGGATTTCAGAAGATCCGGCTCTAGTCATCACTGTCACTGCCAGACTCGCTCAGCTGCAAGTCATTTCCTATAAAGAGAAAACAGAGTCAGACCAAAAGGACACAAGCTTAAAACAATTCCCCCGTGGTTCTTTGGTTGCCTGTCTGGGCTCTCACGCTCCAGTAACTCCAGGCTGGCTCAGTTTAACTATGGAGGAAAACTGATTTGGCTTGGCCACAAAACCGGTGCCGTCAACGTGTTAAAAGAATTGCTACTTCTGAACCTGCAAAGGACAGCAACACTGCGCACTGAGGCAGAGCAGGCAAGGACTGGCTACACAGTTTACATGTCTCAATAAACAGTAGAAACTAGTCATAAATCGACTGTCTAGTGGAATTGTTCATATCAAGTTTCTTTACAAGAGCGAAAATAGTAATACCCAGTTGGGTTTCCTGGTCAGGCAGCTAAATTCTGTTTATGCCAATAATCTGCTAATGCAGCATAAACACACACCCAGCCCCTCTGGCCGGAAGAGTCGTTATTTTACACCTCAGATCTGAACTACTGAGCTCTGTAAAACCTTAACTTTTGTTCAGCGTGCAACATCTAGGTTTAGGAGTGAAGAATGTAAAGCTTTTCCATCTAAAAGAATAAGAGGACTCACAGGACCCCAGCTGATACCACCTGGAATAGAACAATAGTGAATTTCTGCATTTCTGGATCACTGACCTCTGGGCCACCTCCGCTCAGTGTGTTCTCAGGACCCCAGGTCCCCGAGGCCCTTTCAGAACACCCCCAAGCTCCTCCCTTTTCTAACTATAAACCTTTGTGATATCAGATTTTCTTCATAGACTTCAATCCACACAACTAATGGCAAGGCTGAATGCAGAAGCAGATGTAAGACTCCCTACTTTGTAAAAGAGATTTGCAAAATTTTAAAGCAATGTTACTCTTCACACTAAGTATTTTCTTATTTAGACAACTTTTCATAAAAGTGTTATTTTCATTATCATATGGCTGATTGTCATTTTTTCAGATGAATTACTGAGTATTTTAAGCATGTCTCAGTTTTAATTTCTAATATGGTAAACACTGACACAAGCTACAAACGTAAAAGCTCCTTGGAGTCCTCAATAATTTTTATGACATAAAGAGGTCTGAGACCAATAAAGGTGACCTCTGCTGTTCCAGACGTGGGAAGGAGGGCACAGCACCAGCGAGTAATCCCAATCAGAAGAGCCGAGCACCATCGCTTATGAAGGTGACGTGCATGTGAACAGCTCAGCATAACGGAGCTCAAGACTCAGTTCTGAGATTTCTTAACAGTTTATTTGACGCAGGTTCAAACTGATCCATTTGTTTTTTGGAGGAAAAAATATAATGCACGTTACCATTTAGGAAAATAATACTATCATCACTCTGCATGTTTTCACATTAGGGTTTAGGAGATTTGTGCTATTTACTGTGACTTTAGGGTCTGTAAGCTGGTTCTGGTTGACGATCCTGGTGTAAGTAACTTCCGTACTTTATCGTATATGTGGTATGAAAGATTAAGGTCTTGCCACTGGAAAAGCTACAAGCCGGGAGAGCTAATAAAGAGCCGTAAAGGGCTAAAAAGGAGCTTGAGGCACTTAAACATGCACATGCCATTTTCGGCTCTTACTTTCTGGGAGGAAAGGAAGCTTAGCACCAACTGGGTAAAACCAAGAGCTGAGCTATACGGTCACAGGAGCTGTGGTCATTCTCCAGTAGGAATACCAGAGGTCCAGCATAAAACTTAGCTCTGTGAGCCAGTGGGGAAGAGCGCCAAGTATACTCGAAATCCAGAAGCTCAGCCTGTATCGTGAGATGGCAGAGGACAGCCTTTGCTGGCGTCACAACAGTGCTGAACCCACTCAGGTAGGGGAGTAGGGCCCGGCACACACGAGAGTGTGTGTGTGTGTTGGAGGAGGCAGGGAGTGCTCTCGCCCCCAGCAGACAGAGGCCTACAAGGCCGGCCCCACACAAGGGGTCTGTTAGATGTCTACAGTGTGGAGCTGAGAGCGACTCTGCCTGCCCCACAGGAGCAGGGCTATGACACCTCCCGAAGTCAGCCCAGGAGGACGCCCAGCTCCAGGGACTCTGGCGAGAGGACAGCGCACAGACCGGCATCTCCCCGCGCCCAAGGCGAAGGCAGCTGTCCTCGCCCTCTTCTGCCTGACCGCCACCAGCCGCGCCGAAGGCCACAGCCACCACCGTGTCCCTTTCTTCCCTCCTGCCCACGGTTGGCTGCTTCCAAACACATATCAGCACTTCCCAGAATCCACAAAACTTAACTCGTGCCGATACAGAAGAGCAAAGAGAAGGAACAGATTTTTAGTTTTCTGCTTCCTGTTTTTACTGCTTGGGGACTTTACTTGCTCCTTTCTGCTTCAAACTGTCTTTGCAGGACCCTTTCTTATGCTGTATGTATCTTCAGGTTTATAGACTCCGGCCTGAGACGGAAGCCCCCGCCCCGGCCGGGAGCAGGGAGGCACACTTACTGAGGGTGCTCATGAGCTGCGCGCTTCCCGGCGGCCGCGCGGCTCCGGTCCCGTTGGCCACGGCCAGCCGGCCGCCGTAGGGCTGTGGGGGCGACGCGGGGCCGCTGTCCTCGCCGCCGCTGCTGGAGCTCTCATCGTCACTCCCCGACGAGCTCTCCGAGTCCGAAGAGCTGCTCCCGCTGCTGCTGCTCATCTGCTCAATGATGTCCACCTCGGCCCTCAGTTCTGGAATAGACAACAGGGCAGGGTCAGCGCGTCGAGCTTTCCATACAGAGGGCACGGGCAAAACCCAGAGCAACCACGGATACCTGAAGATGAGCTCCTCCCTCTCGAGCCCTTAAAAACAAACAAAATGACCAAAACCAGCAAAAAACACCTAACATGTCTCCGGAGAGACAATGGAAACATTTAATTCACCCAAAGTACCCAAAACGCACACTGGTTCAAGATAATGATTCTTTTAAGAAATGGAGTTAAGTCTGTTTGGCCTTATCTGCTTTAAAAAAAAAAAAAAGACTGTGAATGACAGGATTAACACCAAATAGGAGAAGAGCGATATTCTGCTCAGGGGCTGAGCAATATCTGACCAGGACCTGGGAGATCTGAGCACTTGCTTTGGATCCACCTCTAACCAGCTGGCAGACCCAGGTGGAAGGCAATGAATTTTCCAGGATGCTCTGGAAAAAGGAAGGGCCAGAGCAGACAGCCTCTGGGGTCCTTTCCAGCTTGCACGTCCCACAAGGCTCATAAGAGGGGCCAAGGCCGCTCCAGAATATCTTTCTCTTCCTCCTCTGTCCTCTTTACACATCTGATGGACAGCCATGCCTTTAGGTGCTGCATTTGTATTAAACGTAAAGCAGGGAAAGAACACGTTTTACCCGACCACTTCAGTGTCCATGAACGTATTAAGGACCCACCACAGAACACATCGGGGAAGATGCCAGATTCCCCTGTCCAAACACACCACGAGACCTTAAATGACTATGGTTCCTTTAAGCGTAACTGACAACAACCGACCACTCATGGCCCAATTCCTATTCAGCTAAAGTGAAAACTTCCACAGACAGCATTCCAATGTCCAGGAGGAAAAACAAAATCCAGAGGCTTAACAATTGTGCCCCCCACACAGAGTGATCTCATTTGCAAAGAGACAGTATTTCCACAAGGTGGAAAAGGCAAATTTCCTAAGGGCAACTTTTTATCTTTTCCTGTTTACTGCTGTTATGGGTTTAATTTTATTTCATAAAACTTCAAAAATATGAAATACAACACTTACCTTCCTAACTTCCTAAGAGTCTGGACAACTAAAACTAGCTACTGTGTTGGGGAGAAAACCACGGTGAGCTCTGTCTCAGGCTTGCACTGGAGAGCCTGACCAGACAAGTAAGTCCTTCGAGGCCACTCGTCCTCATAGAGCTTTCCTGCTTCACACTCTGTGTCAGTACAAAGCGCTGGCTGAGGAATTTAGCCTAGACACTGTATTCACGTTGGCCTGCTTGGTTTTCATCCCCAGCACCTGGGAGTTCTCTTCTTCCAAAGCCTTAAAGGTGTGCCATATGGACCTTCAGATGGCAGCCAGGCTTGCTTAAACCCCAGGCCTCTAAGCAGACCGCTGCCAAGACAGCCACAGCCTAAGTCACTGAACTCCCCCTTATCAAACGAGGTGAGGGGCAGCCCCCGCACACCCATCACCTCTGGAAAGGTGACCCCTGCATAGACTGCTACAGTGGCAGAGAGCGCCCGCGCCACCAGCCCTGTGGCCTCCACAGAAACATCAGCGCCCTCCCTCCCAGTTGCTGCCGGGGCTCCAGAAACCGCCCTCTACCTCTTTTGATGTCATCCAGCTGAGGTTCAGGTGAGGGGTTGTCTTTTAAGGGAGAGGTCTGAGGTCCAGCCGGAGGCTTCGTCGGCGCTCTGAGCGGCATAGGCGGCGGCGGCGGCTGGGGCGGCTGTGGGGGTCGAGGGGGCTGCTGCTCCATTCGGGCCTGGATCTTACTGCTCCCCTCAGCTCTGAAACGAGAAGCGGCCTGTGAGCTGGAGGGGCACAAACAGTGGCTCTCAGACCTGCCCCGGCTACCAAGTGCCTGGAAGCATCCGCAGAACCGCAAGCTCCAGAAGACGGTGCCTGTAACGCCGCCACACCAGCCCCTCATTCTGCGGCACCCGCTCTGCACCGCGCACCAGAGACAAACGGCTGCGAGGCCTGCTGCCCTCAAGCTCACGTTTCTTCACCGAGCAGGAGCTAAGGCACTGAGGTAGGACGTCCTGCGACTGTGAGAGCCCGTCTGAGTAACAGAGTATGTAACTACTCAACTTCTGCACACTGTAAGTTATAGCCACAGGCAAATGAGTTATTAACGAAAACTAGCTCTGGAAATACTGGCCTGTTTGCAGTTTTTTCCCCATTATCTATTGACCACTTGCTCATTTTGTCACAGGCCAGCTCTTGCTGGCAGACAGGCAGAGCATTCCACCTCAGACCAAGGAAGTACTATCCAGCAACAATTTCTTTTGTAAACGGACTAGCTCAGCATTTTTCAAACTCTGCTGCTGCTGCTGCTGCTAAGTCGCTTCAGTCGTGTCCGACTCTGTGCGACCCCACTTTGGGGAATCTCTAGTAAAGTGCAGACTCTGACTTAATAGGTCCCGAAATCTCGTATTTCTAACAAACACTTAAGTGATAAAACACTGCTGGTTCCCAGATGACACTGAGTGGTAACAGAAACCCCGACAAGCATCAAGCTTCTGGCAGGCCAACCACAGCCCCGGCTGGAGGAGGTCATCTACAGAGACACGCTGAGCAGCAGGGGGCTCTGTGGCGGCCGCCCGGCAGAGCGCCCGGCCCGGAGCTCAGGCAGGCACCGGCGCGCGGACGCCGTCTCTCCCGGGGAGTGCGTGCGCGAGGAAGGATACCGCCACCTTTCCAAAGGTTACTTGTAAAAGTTAGAGGATGCGTGTAAAACGTCCAGCACAGTGCCTGGCCTGCGATAGACCTCAGTAAATGGCGGGTACCTTTTCTTTCTGTGGCACGAGCAAAGAAAAAACAGCCTGAGGAAGCACACACGGAAAAACACTGGACTGCAACCCTCTCTAAAATTTACTCTAGTTCAGTAATTACTGTGCCACTAATGGAACCCCTGGGTCACTTCTACTTAGAGAATAAAATTTGACTTTAAAATAAAATCTAATTGGCCTCGTATGACACATGTAATGCCTGTCAAATTAAAAATTAAGAGAGCTCACTATTCAAAGAAATTAGGTAAAGCTTTGATATTATAATAAACTCAAATGTATCTTATGAAAATTTAATGTTGTCACTCTGAGAAAGAATATATATTACTCAATTACTCGTTCATAATTTTAAGTCTGTGAACTTAAATCTTATCCCTTTGGTGGTACTGTACCAACAACCATGAGATTAATAAAACTGACTTAATCATAAAGCACACCCCTCTCCCCAGTGACTTCTATGTTTCAGGTCTTAAAAACATTATTTATTTTCATTGCCTTTGAGGAAAAGACATTTTATTGACCTGTCTGAGAAGACACTGGTGAGAGTTGCTGAGCCTGCCAACAGGACATTAAGTTCCCAGACAGGCACACTCTTATAAAACAGCTGACTAGAGAAGAAGTGTACAGACACAGCACACAACCTCGACCTGCTTTTCACATACCGCGTCTTCTTGACCTGGATGCTGCTGCTGAGCTTCTCCAGCACGTACTCTCCAGTGTCGTGATTGATGATCAGCACGCAGTCCTTCTGGTAAGGCCGCTTGTTCCCCTTGAACACAGTCATCGGTGGTGTGGACCCCTTTTCCGCCACAAAAGAACAATTCAGACAATCAAGCCAAATACCCCAGTGACGAGTATCAAGACTGAATTTAGAGCTGGCTTTATCTCAGCACATCTTTTATCAGAACTACCCAAACAGGAATAGAAAGGGGACTTCCTTGGTAGTCCAGTGGCTAAGACTCTGTGCTTGCAATGCAGGGGGCCCGGGTTCAGTTCCTGGTCAAGGAACTAGATTCCACATGCTGCAACTAAGACTCAGCACTGTCAAATAAATAAATTTTTGATTTTAAAAAAGAAATAGAAAAGCTGATTTGCATTTTACTTTTGCTTGGGAAGCCAAGAGTTAAAGAGGAAATAATATAGCAAGAATCTATATGACTGTGCAACTAGCTCTAAGTAATCAAGAAATAAATACACAATTTTTAAGTTACTGTACATTTTCCAGAGATTTGGGAAATGTTACAAATAATAGTGAAGTGTGAACTGAGAAACACAAACGACACGTCCCTGTCTGATACTGAGTAGAGCTCTCACTATGAGCAGCAGAGCGAGTGAGTGATCTCTGCACTTCCTTGTAACTGGAGAGTGTGGGCTTCCCCTTCATGCTAAGCAACCATACACCTTCTCCAAGCTCACCTGTTCTGGCTGGTGCAAGTACCTCATGCCACTAACCTGCCTAAGGCCTTCCATGACTGCCCAGTGCTCAAGGCCCAAGAAGAAAACCTTCAAACCAGCCACCTGGCCCCTCCACTGAACCCAGCTTCTCTCACCCCGGGCTCTGTGGGTTCCAGAGAAGGCACCAGTCCTCTCTCAGAACCGCCAAGTTCTGTCTTGCAGGGATTTAACAAGGATTCTGTCTGCAACATCCCAACCCCTCCCTCCCTCTCAATTAGTCAACCTTCAAATCTGCTCAAAGATCACTTCCTCAGGCAAGTCTCCCTAGACTTTCTAAAGTAAGTGCTACGTTTTCCTACAGTTATTTAAACTCCGTAAGGACAAGAAACACGCTTGTTTTCTTCACTGTACTCTCAGCACCCAGTAATGAGCCATCACTACAGCGGGTGGATGTTAGTATTTGCCAAACGTATCGTTTAATCCCCTGGATGGAATCAGAAATTGGTTGGCTCCTCGACTCCTGGTTCATACAGTAAAAATTAAGAGCTAGAAGGGACCTTAGGGATCATTTACCTAACCTCTTTATTTTACATTTGGGAAACTAAGGTCCAAAAGGAGATGATGCAACCTGCCAAAGGCAACAACTGATGAGACAGCAGTCTGAACTGGCAGACAGTTTTTTGTCAGCACAGTGCTTCCCAAGGCTCTCTGTCCAGAGCCGTTTCATTCTCTCACTGGTTACCAAGAACTTATCATGTTCCAGGACAGGCCTGGGACATGCACGTGTTCATTAAGACTATTCTGTCTGATCCTTGCGATCAGAGTGGTGCCTTCGTAAGACTTCAGCAGTGTCTCTCTGTGAGGGTTCTTCACTCAGCTTTTAACCTGTGGCTCTGAACCTAGGTCCTGCCTGAAACCACCAGCCTGCACATCACCCCCTGCCAGATTCATGAACCACGCTGATCCCGCCCCTCCTCTCCATGCCCCTAAGCTGTTGCTGTTTTATACCCATAGAGCCCTTGGGCCTCTTTCTCTGCAGCTGTTGGGAGAGGCTACATATGTCTAAAGGAGGAGCCAGGTTCCACCTTGCCTTCTTAGGAACAAATGGGGAAAGGGAGTATGGGAAAAACGACAAAGAATTTTTTTTTTTTTTACTCAGGAGCCTGGGAAGCATGAATTCTATCCCATCTGACCCCCACAGTTCCTTTTCTCCTTATGTTGGCACTTCAGAAATCTAGAAGTTTTTAAAAAGGAGGAAATCAAATTGCAATAACAATATGAGGATTCACTGTGATTCCACATTAAAAAACAACAACAACGATGTAATAAAACCTACAGGGATATGTGGCAGTGTAATTGTGACTTCATCTCCTTTGCCGACCTGAAGCTCTCCTTCACAGGAAGTGTCTATAGACGCCGGCTTAAAGTCATCTAAAGGGAAAGAAAAAAAGCATTTATCCACCAAGTTACTTGTATTAAGTGCTTGCACGGCACTCGCATGTAAGAATGGAAATTTTTTGTAACTCAGATAAAAGAAAATACAAACCCCTTAGAATTTCTTAAAATGTTATCTCACTATGGAAAACTTCTCATACACAACAGCAAAGAGAATAATATAATGAGTCCTGCATACCATCACCCAGCTTCGTTACCAGTTCTGGGACAATATTATTTCATCCATACCTCCATATACTTTCCCTCTTTTCCCCACTGGATAATTCTGAAGGAAAAAGGCTAGAATTCATATAACTTTTCATTAAGCAGATACTCCCTTCCCCTAAGAAACATGAAAATTCATGCCTTATTACCCACAATGAGGTGTTTTATTAGGGTTATTATAAGGATGAAAAGCAACAGAGTATGTTTTTAAAACCCTGTGATTGTAAAACACAATATGAAACATAAAAGGTCACAGCATTTTGATAAGAACTGTCAAAGTTAGGATTTGCCACACTCAAGTTCCATAGCTTTAATAAGAATATTCCTATAGATATCTGGAGCGGAAGGTTGCACTGTATTTCCAAAGGTTAAGCATGCCCATGTTTCTGAATTGCAGTTAAGGCACAAAGTGAACAGCTATCTTACTGCCTTTTAACACAAACCTGCCTCAGACTGCAAGCCAGGTACTTCTGTCAAGTGTCTTATTTAAACTGCACGTTGCCCTTCATTCTGCTACATCAACTTAGTAAACTGCTCAGGAAATGCTGCTGCTCTTCTCACGTTCCCAAAACCCAGCCCCTCAGAGGGCTGATCTGCTGTCAGCAGGAAGCAGAGTAATGGCCTGGCAAATGACCACAGGAAGACAGAAGTTCATTATCTACTACGTCCGGTTTCAAGGTGTTGAGTCACATCTAAGAACTCCTCGGACAAAAACAAGTCTTAACCAGTACTGGGGCTACCAGGACACGAAACCAGGAGTCTGTGAATCATAGTGGGATGCTCTGGCAGCCAATTCTTCACCCAGGATACACAGTGGAAAGGCCCTCCCTCAACAGAGTCTGTAATCATGGAGGAAAAAAAAGAGGTCCAGCATAATGACTATTTGCACATTCCTTATGCCTGCTGGCTTTTGCTTCCAAACATAGATCAAGCTCTAACTTATTCCTGGCTCTCCAATCCTAATTTTACTTTCCACCCACAAGGGACTGGGTCTGGAGAAAAAGTGAGGGGTAGTCTGGTGACCTCAAAAAGACATCAAAGCGCGAGACAAGCTGGCCCAGACATCTGGAGGAAAAGACGGACGGGGCGCAGAGCTGCGGGCTCTGGGGCTGCAGCCGGGCGTCGCGGAGGCCAGAACCGAAGGGGGCAAGGAAAGAAAAGGAAAGAAGACCGGAAGGGAATGGAACAGGCGGGAGTGGAGGCCAACGCCGAGGAAAACGAGAAGAGCTCCTAAGTGTGGAGATCCCCAGTGGGGATCGGGGTGTGGATCGAGGGGGAGGGGGAGGCTGGCATACAAAGAAGCTGGAAACTGATGTGGGGTCGCAGCCTTTCCGTCATAAGAGGGGAAGGTGGAGGACGCCAACCCCGAGCAAACGAGAAGAGCTTAGGGAATGGAACAGGCGGGAGTGGAGGCCAACGCCGAGGAAAACGAGAAGAGCTCCTAAGTGTGGAGATCCCCAGTGGGGGTCGGGGTGTGGATCGAGGGGGAGGGGGAGGCTGGCATACAAAGAAGCTGGAGACTGATGTGGGGTCGCAGCCTTTCGGTCATAAGAGGGGAAGGTGGAGGACGCCAACCCCGAGCAAACGAGAAGAGCTCCTGCAGCGCGGGGATCTGGGTGTGTGTGGAGCGGTGGGGGTGAGGAGAGGCCGGAATACAAAGAAGCTGGAAACTGACGTGGGGTCGCAGCCCTTCGGTAGTAACAGGGGGACGTGAAGGTTCGAGGCGCAAGAGGGTCCAATGACCTTCGGAAGAAGCATTTGGTAGCGCAAGGCGGAGAAATTCTGGGGGCTGAGGAGAGGATCTGGTCTGAGAAGAGGGAGCTGGGAAAAAACCCAAGGAAAAACCCGAGGTCCCCAGAGGGAGGGAACGCCGGCAAGGCCCCCCGGCCTTTTGCGGGGCAGAGGGCGACCAGCGGGGCGGACTTACAGCGGATGGTGTGGAAGGAGGCCCGCGGCCGCTTCTCGAAGCTCTCCCCGAGCCGCAGGCCGTGCTCCTCGCGGTCCAGCAGCGGGTTGGCCGTCCCGTTCATGGCCCCGCACGGGCCTCGCGCCCGCCCGGGGGCCCTCCTGGCGCGGGCCCGGCCCGAGCCGCCGGCGCCGGCGTCCGGGGCAGCCGCGCTCCCGGGACAGCGCTCGGGGGCGCGCGGGGAGCCGAGCCGGCGCCCACCCGCGCAGGCCGGAAACGAGCTCGGGCCTGCGCGGCCGGGCGGGGGACGACTCCGAGGAGAGCCGACCGCGGAACTTCCGGCGCCGAGGAGGGACTTCCGGGCCCGCGGCGGAAGTAGCGGGGGCGGCGCCATGGCCGCAGGTCTTTTCCGCCGGGAGAAGCTGGATGCGAGGTCTCTCTGCGGGCGGAGGGTGGGTGTTGACTAGTCGAAGGGTCTTGATTTGGTTTTTTTTTTGGTTTTTTTTTTTGGTGGCTCCCAAGCTCTGCCTCGGAGGCTGCGCGTGGCTGGGGGCTCAGCACGCCCGGCCCCACCCTTCAGGGGAACCTAGGAACTGCTGCCCGGGGCGCCCAGCGCGCGGTGGGCGAGGCTCACGAGGGTCGCCGCCGCCCCTCGCGGCTGGGCGGCCCGGCTCATGCGCCGGGTCCTGGCGGCCCCACGCTCCGCGTCCCTGAGCCTCTTTTCCGTCCCTTGCGGGCGCCCAGGGCGGCGCGAGGGCCTCAGTTCCCGAAAGGGACGCCCCCTGCGGTTCATGAGACAGACTCGGGCCGCCCGGGCGTCGTAGCGCCGTTTTCCCCTAAAAACGCCGTCTCTCGCGTCCTTGGCGACGGTGACCGACCGCCTCTGGCTCGGCCAGCCGTCGTGGTGGTTTTTAAAGACACCCCCGTTTCACGGACACCAAGCCCTGAGGAACCGTGAGGTTTCTCAGTCAGTTCTTGAGAGTGACTTTTTTTCCTGACTAAAGCGGCTGACTGACTGTTCTGGTTGGAATTAAGCCTTTCTGGGCGTGAGAGCCCTGGCCGCTGGATGTCAGCCCCCTGAAGGCGGGGGCCTGTGTCTTGCTCTTTGTGACCTCTTCTCCTGTAGTGGGGTAGGGCTTTGTGTTGGGTCAGCGTCTAGTAAATGTTTGCGGAATTGAAATGTTAAGTGAAAGAACTAATCGAGATCCGCTAACTGAGCATCTTAAAAAAAAAACAAACAAAAAACACCTGTTCTAGAACCCCCTACCGGAATGTCATTTTTTTTTTTTTTCTTTCCTGCGAAGTATCCGATGCTGCTTCAGGCTTGAACCCAGCCTGAGGGACCACATCTGAGAGGACCCTGCCTGTGTCTGTGGTATCCGCTTGAAGTCCTCCGGTTGTTGAGGAATGGAGAATCTCCAGCAGTGTTAAATGTTCAACATATGACCATCCACGTAGGAGATGGCTGCTTTGCAAAGGAGAGGGCTGCAGACAAGGATTCTCAGTTCTGAAGAAGAGGAGAAACTGAAGAGAGACCAAGCTTTAGTGTCTGATTTTAAACAGCAGAAACTGGAAAAAGAGGCTCAGAAGAACTGGGACCTTTTTTACAAAAGAAACAGCACTAATTTCTTCAGAGATAGACACTGGACTACCAGAGAGTTTGAGGAGCTCAGATCAAGTAGACAGGTAAACTAATACCGCACCTTGTTTGAGCGATTCTTCATTTAAAATGTGTTGAAGAGGGGTGCTTTATTGCATCCCCAGGGCTAGTGTGAGGTAGAAAATTTATGAAACCTGTCAAAGGCTTCATGAATTTTTGTAGCTCAGATATACACTATCTCAAATAGTTTTAGCAGTTGCTGAGTTGTAAAATACAGAGGAGAGAGGACTTTAGTGAGCATTTTCTGTTTTCTTTAAAGCTCATCTGAAAGTTGTAAATATTGAGTTCATACTGAATGATTTCAGTGACGGGTTCATGATGATAATGGTGATGAGTGCTTCACCACACCCCTTTACATGAACTGAACAGTAGTGTTCTGTAATTTAAACCTTAAAGTAACATGTTGAAGTTTAGCGTTGGTGTTATTCCCACTCTAATGAAACTGAGGGACAAAGCTGTGTAAGTGACTTGTTCAGTGAGGGAACTCAGGGTGAGGGGAATGGTTCAGATTTGCGTGCAGGCAGTTTAACCCCAGACCCTGTTGGGTTAGCCATTATGCTGTTGTTTTCTCCACACCAGATTACCCGGTGTTGGACAACAGGTGAGGCATCAGTTGCTTTGGGTTATCCATTCACTGGTTAATTGTCTACTCCATGGGGGCAGAGACCTTGTTTCATGTTCTGGACCTTTTAGTTTGTTTCTTCATTAGGTGGGATGTTGTGTACTGTAACTCTGGGTTCTCTCTTCCTCAGTTTGAAGATCAGAAATTGACTATTCTTGAAGCTGGCTGTGGGGTTGGGAACTGTTTATTCCCACTTTTAGAAGAAGATCCAGATATCTTTGCCTATGCCTGTGATTTTTCTCCAAGAGCTGTTGAATATGTCAAGGTTGGTGCACCATCCGTGTGTTGTTATGTTTCTATTTTCCTAGACTTGTTGGACCTGACTTCTACACCCATTTTCCCAATTCTGGTCCTCTTCCTGAAGGACTGGCTGTGATCACTGTAAATGGAGTTTTCCTGTGTATGTGCATGTATAATACATGCAGAAACATAGCATTATTTAGAAAAGTAGAAATACCAGACAATATCCATAAACTTGTGTACAGATTTAATGATTGGCAGCATTTTGCTGCTTCTGCTTCATAAACTTTTATAGTGTCATATATAGTTGTATTTAGTTAAGGACTGCAGCTTACACTTTATTATGTACCTTAAATCTTCTTAGCCTAAAACATTCCTGCCCTTCCCCTTGACTTTTTCCCCAGTGACATTGAGTTTTGGGAGAGCAAGCAATTTTATGTAATGAGGTCCCCCATTCCAAATTGGCTGATTGTTTCTTTCTATCACTGTTTAACTTGTTGCTTTATGCCTTGTATTTTCTGTAAACCAGAAGTTATATTTAAATCAGGTAAAATATTTTGAGCAAAAATACTTTAGTAGGTGATGATGTAGCTTTCATATTGTATCCTGTCAGGAGGCAGTGATCTAATCTCACTGTAAGTGATGCTAGTTTTGGTCACTGGGTTGAAGGTGACTTCCTAATTCCTCTGTTGCACAGGTGTCTTCTTTTTGTCATTAACAGATGTGTGAGGGATACTTTGGCAACATACAGATATCTATTTTTCCATCAACCTTTCACAATTTTAGCACCTTAGACTTTTAAATAGTGATATTACATTGTACTATAAGCTACATTCTTCGCTCTCCATTATTTCTTGCCGAGTATTTTCATCCCAGTATATGTAGGTCTACCACATTTCATTTACCTCTTGTAGTATTTCACAGAATGGATGTGCCGTATAGTAATAATTGCCTTGTTGATGATTGTTCAAATTGCTTCTAATTTTTGCTCTCACAAGTAGGATTGATGTAATCAGAATTATATGCATGCCCCAAAACACATGTGTACATGTCTCTGTGGTGACTAATAGAAGAAATAGAATTCCTTGGAGGAAGCATACACATTAAAATTTAAACAGATAATGCCAGCTGTCCATCCAGAAAATTATACCAATTTATAATTTCACCAATAATAATATATTTTTTTCCTCTATGCCATCAACATTTAACATCAGTCCTTTTTTGGCTGCACTTTACAGCGTGTGGGATCTTAGTTCCTCAATCAGGGATCAAGCCCCTGTGCATTGAAAGCACAGAATCTTACCTCCTGGGCCACCTGGGAAGTCCCACCGTCAGTCTTTTCCGCATCTCCCAATCTTATAGGCCAAAAATACTATCTCCATATTTTAAATTGTTTATTCTTTATAACAAATAAGGTGGAAGATTTTGTGGTATGTAAATAAGCATTAGTGTTTCTTCTGCTTGTTTTTCTTCCTTTATTCTACATATCTTTCAGTTTAGTTCAGTTCAGTCCAGTCGCTCAGTCGTGCCTGACTCTTTGCGACCCCATGAATTGCAGCACGCCAGGCCTCCCTGTCCATCATCATCTCCCGGAGTTCACTCAGACTCACGTCCATTGAGTCAGTGATGCCATCCAGCCATCTCATCCTCTGTCGTCCTCTTTTCCTCCTGCTCCCAA
>SJYR01001484.1:122241-146976 GCA_006410655.1 Kobus ellipsiprymnus | reverse complement strand
TTGGGATTGGAATGAAAACTGACCTTTTCCAGTCCTGTGGCCACTGCTGAATATTCCAAATTTGCTGGCAGGAGCCTAATGTAGGCCAATCACTGTTCTAAGCATTGGGATGCAGTAGTAAACTAAACAAACAAAACCCTCACCCACATTGGGCTTATACGGTAGTATGAATTGTCTGTTCATACCTTTGCCTATTTTTGTCATTTTGTTTCTTGTTTTGCAGATATATTCTATCTGTTGCAAACATTTCTTCCAGTTTATTAGGCACTGTTTTATGGTATTGTTTTATTATAGAATTTAAGTGATCAGATCAAATGAATAATCATTTCCTTTTAAGGTACTAAGGTTTTATATCTTTGGAGTTCTATAATCACATAGATATGCCTTTTATAATTTTGGTTATGAAGATTTTTAATTAATCTGGAAAAGTTTGACCATTTTTTCTCGAGTATTTCTTGAGCTCTTGTTTTCTCCGAGGATTCCGGTTATCTCTCTGTTATACCATTTGCTATAGTTTCACAGCTCTTGGATGCTGGCTTTTTGTTTGTTTGTTTTTAACTTGTTTGCCCTTTGCGTTTTCAGTTTGTGTACTTTGTGTTGTCTTATCATCAAGTTCACTGATTCCTTTTAGGCAGTGAGCATTCCTGTTGATGAGCCTGTCAGAAGCATTTTTCATTTCTGTTACTATGTTTTTGATTTTCAGCATCTCCCATTGATTTGTAGTTTCTATATCTTTGAAATTACCTCTCTGATCTTGAATATTGTCCGCCTTTTTCATTAAAGCCTGTAATACGTTAATCATAATTTTTTTGTTTTTTAATGTCCAAACCTAAGTTCCAGTGTCTGTGTCGTATTCAAGTCTGGTTTGCATGGTTGTCTCTTCAGACTGTATTGTTTCTAGCCTTATGGTGTGCCTTGCTCTTGTTCTGTTGAAAGCTGTACAGGGCAGTGGATAGGTAATAAGGATTTGTAATAATCTAGACTGGAGTTGTGCTCTGCGTTAAAGTCTGTTGTTGCTATAGTTACCTGTGAGGTTGGTTGTTGCTATGGGCCCATGAGACTCCAAACGCTGGTGACTTTGTTGCTCCTCTCGGCTTTGGGTCTTCCCTTTGTGCTGCTCCCCATGAAGAGTCTGTCTCTTGCAGCTTTCCCACAAGTGTTTCTGTTTCTCCAGGAATAGAGCTTTCCTTTGTCATCCCCTCCCCTCCTCTGTCATCCTCCGTGGTCATGAGGCCATTCTCTGCAGATGAAGACAAAGTTTGGGCAGAGCAGTGCCCTCCCCAGGGGCAGTGATGTTCGACCAGTGCCCCAAGGACCCAAGGCCCAGATGACTTTTCCCCTGCATGTTAAACCTTTTCTCCCTTAAAGGAGCTGAGAAGGTCCAGCCCCAGAAAGAGCCCCGTTCTTTCTGTGAGAGGCTAAGTGATGTCCCTGGTGGAAACACCTGCTAGGGTGTGGACATCCCGGTGGTTCCAGCCCTGGGAGCTTCATGCTGTTTGTCACGTTTCTAGTTTTCTCTCTCCAGACTGGAGGCTCCTGCCTCAGGTAAGGAAATGCTTGGGTCCTGCATCTCCCCGAAGGCGCCTCTCCCTCTCCACATCTGGGGGTGGCTGGTGGTTCTTTGACCTCTGCTCTCTCATGGGTTCACATGAAGTTGCTGTCTGTCCCGCTCATGGCCGTGTAAGGATAGACTCTCCGTCTCTCCACGTCTGCACTTTCTCCTAGTGGTCTGCTGTCCTTAAACACAAGTGGACAGAGCTAACTGTTCAAACAGTGAATTGAGGGAGAAGTTTATTTTCCATTCCTGATAATCGTAACCTTTGTTCTCTGTCTTTTTAAAAAAATTTCATGTCATTTTGGTCACCTGTCTTCTGTCATATACACTACTGATCCCTCTAAATACATGGGTCTGTTTGGGGACACTTTTGTCTCACTGGTCCGTTGGTCCCCATTCTCAAACCACACTGTTTAGTACTACATTTTGTAATGTGTTTTGATGTCCTGTAGTATGCCTCCTCCTCCATTGTTTTTCATCTAAAAATTGTCTTGGCTGTTCCTAAAGGTTTTCACTTCTAGATGAATAAAATTCACCTTATCACATTTCTAGAAATCTGAGGATTCGGTTGAGATTGTAATAAACTCCAATATATAAGCAGAGTTATAGGTAGAACTGACCCGTCCTATAACTTTATGTATCTGCTTATTAAGGTCCTTACTTACATTAAAGAAAAGTTTATTATTTTTCTCCATAATGCTGTAATATATGTGTTGAAACCTATTACCAGAATGTACCAGGAACACACTTGTAGTTTAAAAAAGTTTTCTTAGCTTGCTGCATCAAGCAACCACCATACCCAGAAGAAGGGTGGGAGCATCTCAATAAAGGGAGCCGGAAGGACCTCTCATAGGATTCAGGGTTATAGTGGATGAGTCAGAGGAGGGTTAAGGGAGCAGAGGCAGGGTTTGATTTATCATCCCTCTGGAGTTACATGCTTCTAAATGCTCAGTTTGGAATATGTGATAGACTGTATACACAGTTAAAAATAATTTGTTGATGTGTTTAAAAGAGATCATCAATAAGGACCTACTGTATAGCACAGGGAACTCAGCTTAATACTCTAATAATATAAATGGGAAAGGACTTTGAGAGAGAGTAACTGAATCACTCTACACCTGAAACTAAGGCAGCACTGTTAATCAACTATACTCCAATATAAAATGAAAAAATTTTAAAGAAAAAAAAGGAACAAAATTATTTGTTAAAATGAGATCTTGCCCCTGTGGTAGTATTGAATATTACATGCTTTAATGTGAAAATGACCTGTTACTCAGTTTACCCAGTACCAGTGATTGTTGAGTTCAGTGTACACATGGAAACGGCATCTCCATGTCTGCTGTGTTGTTCTGTGTGTATCAGCATGGATGTTGCATTGAAGGTATTTTGTGTTTTTCTCTCTAGCAAAATCCTCTTTATGACACAGAAAGATGCAAGGTGTTCCAGTGTGATCTGACCAAAGATGACCTTCTGGAGCACGTGCCCCCAGAGTCTGTGGATGTTGTCACGTTAATATTTGTGCTCTCTGCAATTCACCCTGATAAGATGCACCTTGTCTTACAAAACATTTACAAGGTTAGTGATTGTGAGCCTGCATTTGAGGGTTCGACATCCTGACTTTTCACTTACCTTCCCTCTGAGGCTCACATGCCATCTTAATTCACAGTCTCCCTGTTCTTACAAGGTGGGCTGTGTAGTCGGTGTATGAAAAGTTCTCCTGCGTGAAACATCCACCTTAAATTCTGATTGGCTTAGTGGCCATAGCTGCCCTTCAGAGCTTGGCCGGCCTTGGAGCAGCTGCCTGGGATCTGTGGAGCCCTGCGGTAAAGCGAGAGGGAGCAGGGGCCCCCACACAGGAGCACACAGCATGCCTCGAGTTAAACCTTTCTTCCCGATGTAGGCCGCTTCCTTTACCTCTCTGAGCCTCTGTTTCATTGCCTGTGGAGTGTTGAGATAATGGTCCCTCGATGTTGGGATTGGGGGTAGATTATCTGAGGTGTGTGCTCTCAGCGCCCAGTGCAGTGCCTGGTAGTGGTGAGTGCTCCTAAAAGTCAGCCTGGTCACTGTTGTCTTGCCCATCGTTGCTGTTAGAACCCAGGCTGCTGCGGCCACCAGCAGGCTGCTGCGGCACTCGGGGAGTGAAGGCGCACTTCCAAGTCGTGGGACTCGAGACAGGCCACCTTATCATTCTTCCCTTTGATGGTTCAGGTGAAAGTGAAGGATTGAGAAAGCTGGGGAGTTAGACAGCTGGAAAAATGATGGGAGTGGTCAGAGGGTGACTTGTGTGACATTATTGCCTTCACAGTGTGGGCAAGACTTCAGAACATTACTGTGGCAGTGAGTGATTAAGGTAAGGTGAAGGACAAAGTCTTTGAAAGAGAGAAGCTCAAACCACTGAATCCAGCATGTTTGGAAGGGTAATTCCTGTGTATGTTGAAATTAATTGGAGTTTAAAATGGAGTAGTGTATGGATAAGAGCATAAACCAGAGGACACATTCATCGTGAAATCGAGGGAAATGACCCTGGAACTAATAGACGCCCTCGTGGCTCAGTGGTAAAGAATCCATCTGCCAGTGCAGGAGACATGGGTTTGATCCCACATCTGGGTTGGGAACGTCTGCTGGAGCAGGAAATGGCAACCCACTCCAGTACTCTCGCCTGGGCGATCCCATGGGCAGAGGAGCCTGGCAGGCCGTGGTGTCACAGAGAGTCGGGCACGACTTGGTGACTCGGCAACAGCAATAATACGGGGCAGTGGGTGGTGGCATGATCCGATGACGGAGGTTCAGAGCTGAAACTTGAGGGGAGAGGGGGGATGCACAGTAAGGAGCAGTGGGGGCCAAGGAGGACCCTGCCCCATCCCCGCACTCGGCGGTCCTAGGGCCATGGGAGAAAACACTGCCTGCTTGAGAGGTGGCAGAGAAAACCGTGTCCTCAGGGGCAGTCAGGTTGTTAGCACCGGAATGTGAAGGGAGCATTCAGGATACCGGTGATTTCACTGACGAAGGTTCCAGGGACTAGGAATGAGCGGGAGGCCGGAGTCAGGAGTGTCTGGGACTCCGTAGGGTGGCAGTGCCCACTGTCAGCACTGCTCATCGTTGGGCTGGAGGTCCCAGCCAGCTGGAAAGCAGCAGGAAAAGAATGAGAAAGAAGTGAAACACTGTTTTCAGGTGTATGATTGTCTAATGAGAAAATATTAAAGGATATTAATATTAAAGAATCACACAGATATAAGATGAATGTACTCAGTGCCACAGAAATGTATACTTTATTTAAAAAAGTAACATGCACTGTGTAATCCTGTTCCACCTCATGTTATATTTTTACCCTTTTGTTTAAGTTCGAGGTTTTTGGTAGACTTTTTATTTTTTGGGGGGAAATTGACAAGTTGATTCTAAATTTACATGAAGGAATAAAGACTCAAAACATTCCAAAAGGAGGAGATGGGGAGATTTATACCTTACCAGATATAAAGGCTTATTACAGCTACAGTTATTAAGACGGATGTTATTTGCAGAGGAACGTTGACAAATGGAATATGATAGCTAGGAGTAGATCCGTGTGTGTATGGAAATTCGATAGTTGATAGAGGTGACGTTGGAAGGTCACCGGGGAAAGGCCTGCTCAGGAAGCGATTCTGGGACCACTGGTGGCCCGTGTGGGAAAACCCAAAATTGTTTCTGCTTCACATCCTTATACAAAAGTCATTATGTATGGATTTAAAGACTTAACTGAAAAAGACAAAAGTGAAAGCCTTTCAAAAGAAATTACAGGAAAAAATCTGACTTCAGAGTGGGGAAAATTTTCTCAAAGACTGAAAAGCATTCTATGCATGAAGATGGTATAATAAAATTAGTTTGTTTTCTTCAAACGATTAAGATGATACAAAGAAATTAGAGAGACCAGGTGGGAAAAGTAACTTAAAATCTACTCAGCTGAGAGCCTTCCCTGGTAGTCCAGTGATGAAGACTCGGTACTTCCACTGCACAGGGGCATGGGATTGATCCCTGGTCCTCTGTTTGGAAAACTAAGATCCCACATGCCACTCGCTATGGCAAAAAAACCAAAAAACTATTCAACTGACAAAGATGAGTATTTCAGAATTTATAAAGAATTCTTGGGTAACAGTAAGAATGATAATGGAAAAACAGTCTTTTTATAGAAGAGAATATACAGATAGTAAGTTAACATATGATAACCCAGGAAATGGAAAATAAAACCTTAATGAGACACTATTAGATTATAATAAAGTCCAACAGAGCCGAGTATTAATGAGGATATCCCTCTTCTTGATTTAAATGAAAAGATATAGCATATTGTGTGTATTTTAGTGATAATGAAATGTTACGTTAAAACTAAAACAAAACTCTGACTTGAGCTGTCTCAGTCCACACCTGGCCTCTGTCGTAACCTTTCTTATGCTAATAAGTTCCATTTCAGCCTCCTCCTGTTTTAGCCCCCAGTAGAGTTCCTTCTTCAGCTGACCTGGAATGAGTGCACAGCAGCAGTGTGAGGCCCCCATACGCGGTGACTGGTCGTTAATCGACATCGTGTGCTTCATCGGGAAGTTAGCGGAAGCAGCAGTCTCTCAGCCTCTGACAGTCAGACACCCTTTGGGCAGCTCTCCAGCTGGAACAGCCACAGAAACATGCTGTTCATTTTAGAGCTAGTTACTGTAGGATGCTAACACTGGAGAAATTTTAAAACCACTTAATTTTAAACTGAAAGGGAACCTTAAAGTTGGGTTCCCTCATTTTTAGAATGAAACGGCAAAGTAAAAATCAACTAAATTTGTTATTGGAAGACAGGGTTTTGGTCTTCCCTGTGCCACTGGCTTGCCTTGAAAGCCCAGGCAAGTCACTTGTTCTCTGAGCCTCACTCACCAGGAGAGGCTCTAGCTGATGTCACCCGCCATCTTCTGGAGCTGCTGGGGGGTGAGAAAGCCCAGCAGAGGCACAGTCCTGCCTCAGAGGAGGTGTCAGTGCTGTGATTTCTGTCTACGGACGAGAAAGCACGTTCAGAAGGGCGAAATAACTTGTCTAGGGTCATTCGGCCAGTTAACAGAAGAGCTGGCCCATGGCTCAGGAGTTCCCAGATTCCTGAGCGAGAGTCCCATGCGGCCTTCCCTTCCTTCTGAAAATCAGTGAGTCTCATACAAATTAAAGTCTTCAGATTGTTTAGTTAGTCACATTTTAAAATTTAGCATTTCTGACCAAAGTAAGAATGTTTTTATCCAAGAGGCTCTTTACTGACAGTATTTTAAATGCATGCTAGTGTTGATAAGAATTCGCTAAGTGAGAAAATCTGCAGCACACTTCGAAGTATTATGGACAGTCTTTCGCATTCTATTCAGGAAGAGGAAATATCAAATTACCTCAGATACCTACTGTGATAGGTAGTATTTGTCATGTGTTTTAAAGATTATCTTGCTGATGTGAAGAGTCAGAATATACTTAGTAAAATCAATGCCCCCCTTTGAAGACCACCCTCACTTGGTGATGTTACACAGTTTGAAAGAACCCCCACTTAAAAAGCAAGAGTCACAGTGAGCACCGTGTTCTTTTCATTCTGAAAAGCATGTGGCTGTTTGCTTTCTAGGAGTGGCGCAGTCACACCATGCTCTGCAGATTTTGCCTTCCAGGTGTTGAAACGTCTGCTCTGGCAGCTGTTTCTGAAGGCTGTGGTAAGGGGCTCCCACTGGGGCCTGGCACGTGCCCCTTCTCTACACACTGCACTGGCCCGAGGGCGCTCCCCTGAAAGCAGGAAGCGCAGCAGCAGGGGAGAGCGGGTGGTGGTAGCCCTCCCTCCCAGCCTCTCCGGTCCTGTCGGCAGTGAGGGCAGAATTGGACTGACACCCCCGCTTCCCGTTGCTGCCCGGGACTGACAGACAGCCCCAGTCCTCTCGCCACGCCTCTGACCCAAGTATGAGCTCAGGCTCTGCTGTTTAGCAGCTGCGGTATGATTGTGGCTACATCACTTCCTTTTTCTGCTACCAGTCTCTTGGTCTTGGGATAATCACACGTTTCCTCCAGAGTTATATGAAGACCTAGTGAGAAAACGTCTGGTCAGCTGTAGAGGGCTTAGCATGGTGTTAGCGTAGTGAGCAAGCCATACTGAATTGCAGTGCGGGAGCCCAGAACTGACACTCAGGCTGAGGAAGGCCAGAACATCAGTAAAAAGCCAAAATGTATTGATTACATAGATATTTAAAGAAACAATTTGACTTACAGGGTCATGGATTAGGAGATGGCTAATAAAATGATGGGAGAACGTGCTAATGCTTTAGTGAGGGTTTTTTTTTCCTCTAATGTCTTCAGCGTTTTAATTGGGACACTGGACCTCCAAGGGTGCTCTCCTCAGTGCTTAGGAAGTACCCCCCGCCCAGCGCATGGCCTTACCGCCTTACCACACCTCTGCTTGGCAGGTCCTTTCCTTCGTAGTACAGGCATCTCAGTATGGCGTTCTTCATCACTGTCGCAAATGTAAGTTATTCTCATCTGTAAAATAATCAGGTTTTATTTTACAGTAACTTCTGTCTGACTGGGTCTCCGAGTTATGTGCAGCCTGTTTTGTTTCGTAGGTATTAAAACCAGGCAAAAGTGTCTTGTTTCGCGACTATGGGCTGTATGATCATGCCATGCTTAGGTTTAAAGCCGGGAGCAAACTTGCAGAAAACTTTTATGTTAGACAAGATGGAACCAGATCATATTTTTTCACTGATGGTAAGATTGCTGGAATCTGTCATGATTTCTGTTTCCTTGATTGCACTGTCCCTGTGGTACTGCGTGGGTGGGGGCGACTGGACTCCACACACAGCCGCACGGCCCTGAGCCAAACCCTCACACACACCACTCACGGCATCAGCTGTGAGCCCACAGGCTCCCTAGTGAGGGTGTCCAGGTAGTGAACCAGGCCAGTGGAAATGCCCTGCTGCGCCGTGTGGATGAGGCCAGGAGCTGTGTTGGGAAGGCTGGGAGGGCAAACCAGAATCTTCACCTGGTTCCCTCAGAAAGCAAGCAAATAGGACAGGAGAGTGCCTTGACATTACTTGAGTTTCACAAAGGTAAGAGACCTTTTTTTCTATAAAAGTGATTGAGACTTCTTAAGTACACAAACTTGCTAATAGAGGGGTGCTTAAAAGGTCATTTTTGATAAGAAAACAAATGTTGAATATGATTTTAGTATTTTGAACATTAGTTGTAAGCCTATTTTATACAGGTGTACCTTGTTTTATTGTGCTTTGCAAATACTCCGTTTTTCACAGATGGGAGGTTTGTGGCAACCCTGTGTTGAGCAGGTCTCTTGGCACCGTTTTTCAAATAGCATTTGCTCACTTCATGTCTTGCAGTATTTCAGACTTTTTCGTTAGTATTATATTTGCTATGGTGATCTGTGATCAGTTACCTTTAATGTTACTGCTAAGACTCACAGAAGACTCAAATGATGGTTAACAATAAAGTATTTTTTAATTAAGGTATGTACATGGTGTTTTTAGACAGAACGCTGTTGCACACTTAAAAGACCACAGCATAGTGTAAAACATAACTTGTATACACTGGCGAACCAGAAAATTTATGAGGGTCACTTTATTGCTTTTTTCGCCTTTATTGCGGTGAACTGAACCCGCAGTATCTCTGAGGTATGCCTGTAATATGAACTGTAATATAATTACCTGCTTAAGCTCTAATTTTTACATTTGTTACTTCTTGAAATATTCTCTTAAACTCAAAAATAAAGCTAAAAATTAGTGACTACCATTAAGACTACAAAAGCATGAAAACATAGTGAAAATTAAAAATTGTTTTAATGTTTTGGATTCATGAAGTCTGATTAAGTCAATTATAAATAATGGAGAAGATGTAGTAATATCTGCAAAGTGCTTCAAAGTGCATTCTTTGGAGTAATGCCCCTGAGAAGAGTCACAGAGCCATTCTTTCTGTCTCACTTCACGTGCAGCGGTGCCTCACTTGGGCTCACTGTCCCTTAGGCCGTCACACCAGATGTTTCTTTCTCTGCACNAATAATTGAGAAGATGTAGTAATATCTGCAAAGTGCTTCAAAGTGCATTCTTTGGAGTAATGCCCCTGAGAAGAGTCACAGAGCCATTCTTTCTGTCTCACTTCACGTGCAGCAGTGCCTCACTTGGGCTCACTGTCCCTTAGGTCGGCACACCAGATGTTTCTTTCTCTGCACCCTGTTACCTGACTGTCCTTCGTCATGTCAGGATGGATGAGGTGCTTGATGTAAACAGATGGAGCGCATGCACGCGCGCGCACACACACACACACACTGTATGAGTGCATGCACACACACTGAGTGAGCGCGCAGAGTGAACAGACACTATGAGCAGCACTGAGCACACACACTGAATGAGTGCACACACTGGGTGAACACATAAACCGTGTGAACACACACACACTGAGTGCACAGACTGTATGAACACAGTGAGCGCATACACACAGTATGAACACACACACTGTAGGAGTGAGCGCACAAGTGAGCACATACTGTATGAGTGAACACACTGAGTCTGCACACTGAACACACTGAGCACACATATTGAACACACACACACTGAGCGCACACAGCACACACTGAACACACCATGAACACTGTACAAGTGAACACACCATGAACACTGTATTATTGAACACACGCTGTATGAACACACTGTTTGAACACACACACTGTATGAACACACACACACTGTATGAGTGAGCACACACACCATGAGTGAGCACGCAGTGAATGAGCACATAGACGCTGTATGAACACACACACTGACCACACTGTGTAAGAGAGTGCACACACTGAACGCACATACATGCTGTATGAGCACACTATGAACACACACACTGAGCACACACAGGCTGTATGAGAGCACACACACTGTATAGACATACATTGTATGAATGCACTACGAGTGAACGCACACACAGCTCACACTGGGCATGCACACACTGTATGAGTAAGCACACACTATGAACACATACTGTGAACACTGTGAGCACACACTGAGCGCACACACTGCATGAGCACACACGTCGTATAAGCACACGTACACTGAGTGCAGGGTCTGGGCCTGTGCCGCTCGTGGGGAGTCCTGATGGATCGAGGAGTGTGTGACAGGTTGGTGAACCTCTTGGTGATGATTTGGGAGTTTCTGTTGACAGGGGGACGTAGGAGTGTGTCAGCTCCCAGAGCAGAGCCTTCTTACCCCCTTGCATTGAGGTTCTCTCGGCGCCCCCCACTACACTGACTCTTGCTCAGGGTACAGTGGCATCCAGACCGCGAGCACTGCTGATCTGCTTGTCTTCCAGAATTCCTGGCGCGGCTCTTTCTGGACACAGGTTACGAAGAAGAGGTGAATGAGTATGTGTTTCGTGAGACGGTGAATAAAAAAGAAGGACTGTGTGTGCCGAGGGTTTTCCTTCAGAGCAAGTTCCGAAAGTCTCAGAAGACCCCAGTTCCTGTTACCCCCAACCTGGGCCATGAATCCTGACCTTTCGCAGTGTTGACCTCTGTGCCTGTCCTTGACGAGCAAAATTTAAAGTCACTCTTTATTTTGTGTATTTTTGTATTTTAACTTTTTCAAAAGAATAAGTATACAAATAAAAATAAAATATAAGAGCAGTTCCTGAAAAGGAAAGTTTTATGGTATACCATAATAAGATTCCATGTAGAAATACATAAGGGCCCTGAGCACTTGAGATCCATGTCATTCATCGCTCCTGCAAGTCTGAGTGTGCCTCCAAGCAGCGTGTCAGACAATCCCGTGGAGAAGGAGGCCAGGAAGACCAACATAACACCTGCAAATGTATGTTTAGCTTGAAGGAGTGCTCTGTCTTTCCACTGTCTCATGTTTGCCCATTTTCCTCTGCTTTGGTTCATTTGTGTGCCACCTCAAGACCAATGTCTAGAAATTCCATTTCTGCTGCGTCTCAAGAACACCCCATGGCCCCCTGCCTCATTCTTGAGACCCTTCACATGTCACCTGTCCCCGCACCCCTCTGGGACATGGGGTGGGGGCCGCTAGGAGGTCAGACCGCCATGCCCGGTGCTGAGGTGGCCCATGGGACCGTCCATAGCCTGTTTCCCAAGGACTCCTGTGTGACAACTACTGAGCACATACTGTGTGAGTGAACACACTGAGTCAGTGCACACTGAACACACTGAGCACACATATTGAACACATGCACACTGAGTGAGCGCACACAGACCATATGAACATACACATGAGCACACACTGAACACAGCACACACTCTGTACAAGTGAACACACCACGAACACACTGTATTATTGAACACGCTGTATGAACACACACACACTGTATGAGTGAGCGCACACAGTGAATGAGCACATAGACGCGTATGAACACACACACTGACCACACTGTATGAGTGAGCGCACACACTGGGTGAACACATATACTTTGTGAACAAACACACACTGTGAGTGTGCAGACTGTGAACACACACTGTATGAGTGAGTACACTGAGTGAGCGCACACTGTATGAATACACTGAGTCAGCGCACACTGGACACACTATGAGCACACTGAGCACACACTGTATGGGTGAACACACCGAACACTGAGTACACACTGAACACACGAGCATGCATATTGAACACACGCACACTGAGCGCACACAGCACACACTGAACACACCATGAACACTGTATTATTGAACACACGCTGTATGAACACACTGTTTGAACACACACACTGTATGAACACACACACACTGTATGAGTGAGCACGCACACCATGAGTGAGCACGCAGTGAATGAGCACATAGACGCTGTATGAACACACACACCACACTGTGTAAGAGAGTGCACACACTGAACGCACATACATGCTGTGTGAGCACACTATGAACACACACACTGAGCACACACAGGCTGTATGAGAGCACACACACTGTATAGACACACATTGTATGAATGCACTACGAGTGAACGCACACACAGCTCACACTGGGCATGCACACTGTATGAGTAAGCACACACACTTTATGAACATACTGTGAACACTGTGAGCACACACTGAGCGCGCGCACACTGCATGAGCTCACACGTCGTATAAGCACACGTACACTGAGTGCAGGGTCTGGGCCTGTGCCGCTCGTGGGGAGTCCTGATGGATCGAGGAGTGTGTGACAGGTTGGTGAACCTCTTGGTGATGATTTGGGAGTTTCTGTTGACAGGGGGACGTAGGAGTGTGTCAGCTCCCAGAGCAGAGCCTTCTTACCCCCTTGCATTGAGGTTCTCTCGGCGCCCCCCACTACACTGACTCTTGCTCAGGGTACAGTGGCATCCAGACCGCGAGCACTGCTGATCTGCTTGTCTTCCAGAATTCCTGGCGCGGCTCTTTCTGGACACAGGTTACGAAGAAGAGGTGAATGAGTATGTGTTTCGTGAGACGGTGAATAAAAAAGAAGGACTGTGTGTGCCGAGGGTTTTCCTTCAGAGCAAGTTCCGAAAGTCTCAGAAGACCCCAGTTCCTGTTACCCCCAACCTGGGCCATGAATCCTGACCTTTCGCAGTGTTGACCTCTGTGCCTGTCCTTGACGAGCAAAATTTAAAGTCACTCTTTATTTTGTGTATTTTTGTATTTTAACTTTTTCAAAAGAATAAGTATACAAATAAAAATAAAATATAAGAGCAGTTCCTGAAAAGGAAAGTTTTATGGTATACCATAATAAGATTCCATGTAGAAATACATAAGGGCCCTGAGCACTTGAGATCCATGTCATTCATCGCTCCTGCAAGTCTGAGTGTGCCTCCAAGCAGCGTGTCAGACAATCCCGTGGAGAAGGAGGCCAGGAAGACCAACATAACACCTGCAAATGTATGTTTAGCTTGAAGGAGTGCTCTGTCTTTCCACTGTCTCATGTTTGCCCATTTTCCTCTGCTTTGGTTCATTTGTGTGCCACCTCAAGACCAATGTCTAGAAATTCCATTTCTGCTGCGTCTCAAGAACACCCCATGGCCCCCTGCCTCATTCTTGAGACCCTTCACATGTCACCTGTCCCCGCACCCCTCTGGGACATGGGGTGGGGGCCGCTAGGAGGTCAGACCGCCATGCCCAGTGCTGAGGTGGCCCATGGGACCGTCCATAGCCTGTTTCCCAAGGACTCCTGTGTGACAACTTTCGCTTCATATAATCAGAGTTCTCTTGGCCTGCCAACAGAGGTTGATCCTGGAAGCCTTTATGTTTCCGTTTTTGCAGAAAGCTCTTGATGAGAACATGTGTCTCGAGTGTACTGTCTGGGCTGCCCACGCAGCCAGCCAAGGCCTGAAAACCCCAGTCACCTCTGAGAGGGCATGGCCCCCGCGGGGAGGGGCTGGACACAGTCATAAGTATTGTGTGCAGTGAGCTCCTGGAGAGGAGAGGGACACACAGTGGGCTCAGACGTCGTGCTCGCCGGGGGTCGGCCGTCCACCGTCTCTCTCCCTGACTGGAGGGGTCTGACGGGCAGGAAGCAAGAGGAACTGCTGACTCCCTGGTGTGGCTCTGTGTATTCTCTCCCCTTCTTTGGAAGGCTGGAAGGTGGCTAGCCCGGCTGAAAGCAAAACTGAGGAGGGCTTAGTACAGGGTTGTCCTTTGAAATCAACCTGTGAAGAAGCCAAGGGGAGAGCGCTCACAGGCCTTCTCGTTAAGTAAGGGGCAGGCCCAGCCCCAGAGCAGCTGGTTAGTGGCGCGCCTCCACCAGCCCCAGGCTCCCCCGCCCCAGTCCAGGCTCTTCCCTCTTTATCCCACACCCTGCTCAGCCCTGACACGCCACCCGACACCCCCTCCTCAGAGCCCCTTTCACCCCTTTGCTCCACTGCTTTCTGCCAATGTCACTTGGCTTTTAATGGCTGAGCTGGATAGACAGTATATTTGAAGTAGGACGCGGAGAGCAGCGGTGGTAGGGTAAGGGTGGGCTTTTGTTATCAGAAGTCATCGTGGCCTTACTCTGTTAGAAACTTGGATTCCTTCCTTGTAAGGTGTGGGTAACTGTCTTGAGACCTGCTGGAGGTTGCTGATCTGGCCCGCCACGCGCCCTGGAGCCAGGGGTGGACCTGAAGCACGCTGAGCAGGCTGACAAGGACCTGGCTCTAAGAACAGGCCCCTCTGCTGGTGGTCAGCCTGTGAGCAAGGTACACGGTTTCCTCCAAGCACAGCCTGGAACTGTCTCCCTCCTCAGGAGCACTGATGGCCCCGGACTCCGCCCCGTAAGGGAGAGGCTGCACATTGTGCGCTTGGAGTATTTAAAGCTGGCCTAGGACACGTGCAGCTCTGACTCTGAGCCAGGCAATCTCAGGGACCCCCCCTTAGAATACATGGGGTAACTGAGTGAGGTGCCATTAACTGGGAATGAGTGTCATGGTTTGGGCTGGTAGGCTGGGGTAAGAGGATAAACTGGCCTCAGTTCTCTTGCCTCAGTGTTCCCATGCCCCTTCTCCCTGGGACCCCTCCGTTACTGCACCCCAGACTGACAGAGAAGCAGGGTCTTCTGCAGGTTGGGTGCTCAGAGGACCCAGGAAAAAAGGCCACAGTTGGTTTAGTAGCAAAACTCTGTAACAGCATTTGCTAAATCATAGACTGCAAAGAGTCAACCAATATTGCCTTGTCTTCACAGGCAGGAAGTAGCCCCTGAAAGGTAGTGAATACTGGTTTATAGCGCTATAGAAAACAGCACAATACTGTCTCCCTCTGGAGTAAGGTGTATACTATATATAGTGTAGGATATTATACTACACGTGCGTGCTAAGTTGCTTCAGTTGGGTTTGACTCTTTGCGATCCTATGGACCATAGCTCACCAGCCTCTCGTGTCCATGGGATTCTCCAGGCAAGAATACTTGAGAGGGTTGTCATCTCCTCCTCCAGGGGGTCTTCCCAAACCAAAGATCAAACCCACGTCTTTGATGTCTCCTGAATTGGCAGGTGGGTTCTTTACCACTAGTCCTACCTGGGCAGCCCATTATACTAGGTACATACATACACTGTATACCATATACAGTATATACTCTATATAGTCAGCAAAACCGGGAGCTGACTGTGGCTCAGATCATGAACTCCTTATTGCCAAATTCAGACTTAAATTGAAGAAAGTAGGGAAAACCACCAGACCATTCAGGTATGACGTAAATCAAACCCCTTATGATTATTCAGTGGAAGTGACAAGTAGATTCAAGGGATTAGATCTGATAGAAAGAGTGCCTAAAGAACTATGGACAGAGGTGTGTGACATTGTAAAGGAGACAGTGATCAAAACCATCTCCCAGATAAAAGAAATGCAGGAAGGCAAAATAGTTATCTGAGAAGGCCTTACAAATAGACGAAAAAAGAAGCAAAAGTCAAAGGAGAAAAGGAAAGATATACCCATCTGAATGCAGAGTTCCAAAGAACAGCAAGGAGAGATAAGAAAGGCTTCCTAAGTGATCAATGCAAAGAAAAAGAGGAAAACAGTAGAATGGGTGAGACTAGAGATCTCTTCAGAAAAAATTAGAGATACCAAGGGAACATTTCATGCAAAGATGGACACAATAAAGGACAGAAATGGTCTGGACCTAACAGAACCAGAAGATATTAAGAAGAGGTAGAAGAACTGCACAAAAAAAATCTTCACAACCCAGATAACCACGATTCTGTGATCACTCGCCTAGAGCCAGACATCCTGGAGTGCGAAGTCAAGTGGGCCTTAGGAAGCATCACTACGAACGAAGCTAGTGGAGGTGATGGAGTTCCAGCTGAGCTATTTCAAATCCTAAAAGATGATGCTGTGAAAGTGCTACACTCAATATGCCAGCAAATTTGGAAAACTCAGCAGTGGGTACAGGACTGGAAAAGGTCAGTTTTCATTCCTATCCCAAAGAAAGTCAATGGTAAAGAATGTTCACTGCTAACTGCTAAGTCACTTCAGTCGTGTCCGACTCTGTGTGACCCCATAGACGGCAGCCCATCAGGCTCTGCCGTCCCTGGGATTCTCCAAGCAAGAACACTGGAGTGGGTTGCCAAACTGTAAAATTGCACTCATTTCATATGCTAGCAAAGTAATGCTCCAAATTCTCCAAGCCAGGCTTCAGCAATACATGAACTGAGAACTCCCAGATGTACAGGCTGGATTTAGAAAAGGCAGAGGAACCAGAGAACAAATTGCCAACATCAGTTGGATCATAGAGAAAGGAAGAGAATTCCAGAAAAGCATCGACTTCTGCTTCATTGACTATGCTAAAGCTTTTGACTGTGTGTATCACAACAAACTGCGGAAAATTCTTAAAGACATGGGAATGCCAGGCCACCTGACCTGCCTTCTGAGAAATCTGTATGCAGGTCAAGAAACAACAATTAGAACCAGACATGGAACAACAGAAAGGAGTTCCCAGAGGGAAAGGAGTACGTCAAGGCTGTATATTGTCACCCCGCTTATTTAACTTATATTCAGAGCACATCATGGGAAATGCCAGACTGGATGAAGCACAAGCTGGAATCAAGATCACCGGGAAAAATATCAATAACCTCAGATATGCAGATGATACTACCCTTCTGGCAGAAAGTGAAAAGGAACTAAAGAGCCTCTTGAAAGTGAAAGAGGAGAGTGAAAAGGGTGGCTTAAAACTCAACATTCAGAAAACGAAGATCCATGGCATCTGGTCCCATCACTTCATGACAAATAGATGGGGAAACAATGGAAACAGTGACAGATTTTATTTTCTTGGACTCCAAAATCACTGCAGATGGTGACTGCAGCCATGAGACTAAAAGTTGCTTGCTTCTTGAAAGAAAAGCTGTGACCAACCTAGACAGACATATGAGGAAGCAGAGACATCACTTTACCAACAAAGGTCTGTCTAGTCAAAGCTATTGTTTTTCCAGTAGTCAGGTATGGATGTGAGAGTTGGACCATAAAGAAAGCTGAGCACCGAGGAATTGATGCTTTTGAACTGTGGTGTTGGAGAAGACTCTGGAGAGTCCCTTGGACTGCAAGAAGATCCAGCCAGTCCATCCTAAAGGAAATCAGTCCTGAATATTCATTGGAAGGACTGATGTTGAAGCTTAAGCGCCAATACTTTGGCCACCTGATACGAAGAGTTGACTCATTAGAAAAGGCCCTGATGCTGGGAAAGATTGGAGGCGGAAGGAGAAGGGTAAGACAGATGACGGGATGGTTGGATGGCATCATTGACTCGATGGACGTGAGTGAGCAAAACTGGACGTGGGACAACAGACTGGTTCCAAATAGGAAAAGGAGTCCGTCAAGGCTGTATATTGTCACCTGCTTATTTATATTCAGAGTGCATCATGAGAAACGCTGGGCTGGATAAAGCACAAACTCGAATCAAGATTGCCAGGAGAAATATCAATAACCTCAGATATGCAGGTGACACCACCCTTATGGCAGAAAGTGAAGAGGAACTAAAAAGCCTCTGGATGAAAGTGAAAGAAGAGAGTGAAAAAGTTGGCTTAAAGTTCAATATTCAGAAAACTAAGATCATGGCATCCGGTCCCGTCACTTCGTGGCAAATACATGGGGAAACAGTGGAAACAGTGGCTGACTTTATTTTGGGGGGCTCCAAAATCACCGCAGATGGTGACTGCAGCCATGAAACTAAAAGACGCTTACTCCTTGGAAGGAAAGTTATGACCTACCTAGACAGCATATTCAAAAGCAGACATTACTTTGTCAACAAAGGTCCATCCGGACAAGGCTGTGGTTTTTCCAGTGGTCATGTATGGGTGTGAGAGTTGAACTGTGAAGAAAGCTGAGTGCCTAAGAATTGATGCTTTTGAACCATGGTGTTGGAGAAGACTCTTGAGAGTTCCTTGGACTTCAAGGAGATCCAACCTGTCCATCCTAAAGGAAATCAGTGCTGAGTGTTCATTGGAAGGACTGATGCTGAAGCCGAAACTCCAATACTTTGGCCACCTAATGCAAGGAACTGACTCATTTGAAAAAAAAAAAAAAAACCCAATGATGGGCAAGATTGAGGGCAGGAGAAGTGGATGACAGTGGATGAGATGGTTGGATGGCATCACTGAACGGACATGAGTTTGGGCAAACTCCGGGAGTTGGTAATGAACAGGGAGGCCTGGCGTGCTGCGGTTCATGAGGTTGCAAAGAGTCAGACATGACTGAGTGACTGAACTGAACTGAACTGAGCAAACTCCAGGCGAAGGACAGGGAAGCCTGGTGTGCTGCAGAGGTTGCAGGGTTGGGACACAACTGAATGACTGGACAACATACCATATGCAATACTATATGGCACTATTAATTTCTTTTGAGTTTTTATGTCTACTGCATGCAACAATTCTAACAGTGTTACACTATTTAGAATATGAACATCTGGGTTTAAGTCCAGGACGCCCCATACAAGTAGCTTGCTTCTTCAAGCCTTGGCCTTCCTCCTTCTAGGACTGAGATCCTGCTGCTTGCGGCGTGGGACTGCTACCAGGACTAAGTGAGTGCTTTGTAGAGTTACAGTTAAGTTCTCGTTATTTCTGTTAGTTTTTATCGCCTAAGAAAATGACTTAATCTACACTCTTCAAGAAGGCTGTCAATATTCGGTCCTACAGGACCCTTTGAAAGGGCCTGGGATTTGAAGGAGCCACCACAAGGTGGCGCTAGACGCCAAATAGTCCCACTGGCCTTCCCCAACCACAATCTTAATTGCGTTTCAAGTGTGTCCATTTCTGTTGTCTTTGAAGAGGAAGGGCAAATCTTACAAATATGTTTTCTAGGTCAACTTTAGCTCATAAGATCAATTTTTGCCTCACTGTGGGGATGAGGAAGCAAGGGTGCTTCCATCCAGTGTTCATTCTCCTTAGTCTACTTATGACAACATTGTTAGGCAGCGGACTCGGAAGTGGTCCGCAAGGCCTCTTCCTCACTCTCAGATGGTTCTGTGGACGTGCTTTTGTGCTTGTCTGGGTTTAAAGCAAGAGAGGGAGCCGCAGTGTGGACCCTTGTTTCCCTCCCATGTTATTCAGTTAAACTGTGACAGCCTTTGGCTCCGTATTTCACAGTTGTCCATCAAGGGAGGGGAAATCGTGAAATAAATTATGTCCACCAAGAGAGAAAAACACTCCAGGACCAAGTTTGCTGTTGAGGAACAAATATTTAACAGACACTTAAATAGGCACCACACCCGAAAGCAAAAATATAATCAGCTTTTTTTTTTTTCTTCATTTTTGCTTTCTGCCCCTCTCCGATGTGTGACATTTCATTGGATGGTGTTCAGTAGGTGCCAGCTGGACAGAGAGCCCCGTGGGGGTCCCTGTGGCTGAAGCACAGGGTTGGAAGGGAGGAGAGTGCAGGCACGTGCTGAGGGGCAGCCCCGGCCAGGTCTTCACTAAGCCAGAGCAACAGAGAGGAACCCAAACCCCCACAACACCAGAGGAAAGAGGAACAGGAAGAGAGACTACCGGAAACCCGAGTGCGGCAACTGGCATCGCTTGGAAAGAGCATTTCCACACGTCCACAGCAGAAGCATCGTCTGCTGCGGCCTGGGATGGCCATAGAGGTGAGAGTGTGGCACACAGCTCCTCGAGGATATCTTACCAAGCACATCGGGAAGAATATCAAAACTAGACGATTCCCAGAGGAATTATAACTGCTAAAAATACAGTCAACTCTCTTGAATCCCAGCAAGATGCTCTGTGACTCACCTCCCAACGTAATGGAAATAAAAAGAAAAATAAACAAGTGGGACCTCATTAGCTTTTGCACAGCCTAGGCAACTACAAACAAGGTGAAAAGATAACCCCCAGAGTGGGAGAAAATGAATAATGAATGAAACAACTGACGAAGGATTAATTTCTAAAATATGCGAGCAGCTCATAAAACTGAATACCAGAAAAACAGCCCAACAAAAAGTGGGCAAAAAGACCTCAATAGACTTTTCTCCAAAGAAGACATACAAACGGCTAATAAACACGTGAGAAGATGCTCAGCACGGCTCCTTAGAGAAATGCCAATCAAAACTACATAGAGATATCACCTCACACTGGTCAGAATGGCCAAAAGGAGCACAAATAAGACATGCTGGAGAGGGTGTGGAGAAAAGGGAACACTCTTGGACTGTTGGTTGGAATATAAACTGATACAGCCACCGTGGAAGATGATATAGAGATTCCTGAACAAACTGAGAGTAGGCTTTCACTTTCTCTTTGCACTTTCCTGCATTGGAGACAGAAATGGCAGCCCACTCCAGCGTTCTTGCCTGGAGACTCCCAGGGACGGGAGAGCCTGGTGGGCTGCTGTCTATGGGGTTGCACAGAGTCGGACACGACTGAAGCGACTTAGCAGCAGCAGCAGCAGAACTACCATATGACCCAGCAATCCCACTACTGGGCAGATACCCTGAGGAATCCAAAACTGAAAGAGGCGCGTGTGCCCCAGTGTTCACCGCAGCACTCTTTACAATAGCTAAGACATGGAAGCAACCTAGATGTCCATCGACAGGGGACTGGATAAAGAAGCTGTGGTGTGTACACAATGGAATATTACTCAGCCACGAAAAGGAACACATCTGAGTCAGTTCTAACCTAGAGCCTCTTATACAGAGTGAAGTAAGTCAGGATCAGAAAAATTGACATCCTATATAAATGCATGTGTATGGGGTCTAGGAAGATGGTACTGATGAACCTATTTACAGGGCAACAATGGAGACGCAAGATAGAACTTATGGACACAGGTTGGGGGGAAGGGGGGAGGGATGAATGGAGAGAGTGATGTGGAAGCACACACACACACTGCGTGTAAAACAGATAACCAATGGGGGCTTGCTGTGTGACTCGGGGAACTCAAACCAGGCTCTGTGACAACCTAGAGGGGTGGGAAGGGATGGGAGGTGGGAGGGGGGTCAAGAGGGAGGGGACACGTGCGCCTATGGCTGACTCACGCTGCTGTGTGGCAGAGACCAATACGATACTGTGAAGCAGTTTTGTTCAATTAAAAATGAATAAGTTTGGAAACACAAAAAAACAAACAAACACACAGTCAACTCTAATTAGAAATAATCATAAATAAATTGAGGCTCCTTTTTCCTATGAAAGGAATAAAGCTTGAGAAAGAAAGCTCCATGCTGGTAAATAAATAAATGTTCAGACTTTTTTTCAATTATAGCTGATGCTTTTTCTTCTTTATACTTTTCTGAAATGTCCATGTTTTCCGTAATGAGCATATATTTGTTCTACAAAAAGGGAAAAAGTGATCTAGCCCTCAGAACTCCTTTCAAAACCTCTTGGGTTAAATGAGCTTAAATCCTCGTGACAAATCTGCCAGAAAAACCTTTTCAGCCTTTGAGATCCTGATCGACCAGGAGCTGGAAGACTCCTCCCAGGAATAAGGGAATGGATGTCTCTCTCAGGACAGGCTTTTGTTCTCAAGTCTTGGGGAAGTGCCTTGGAAGGGGGTTTTCATTTGCGGGTCTCAGCTCTCCCTGGCTGCTTTGAGTTTGGAAATGCATAGTCTTCAGTCCCTTGGGGAAATTTACTTGAACTGTTCATTTAATTATTCCTCACCTCTAAAGCAAACACACACGTACCCTACCCGTGTTTTCTCTCTTTCTGGAACTTTCATCAGTAAAATGTTGAGCTTCCTGAACTGATGCCGTCATTTTGCAATCTGTCCTCTCCTTCTCTGCCATCTTTTTTCTTAGCATTTTGCTTTTGGGGAGATCTTGCTGACAATCCTTTCACTGAGTTTTTAAATTTCTGCTTTTATAATTTTAATTTCCAAGAACACTTTTTTATTCTTTCAATGTCCATTTTAGAAATAGCAACTGAGTCTTACTTCACAGAAGTAATGTCCTCTCTGATATAAGTCATACACTCTGCACAGGGGCAGTATTGTCTCCCAAAGGAGCAGAAGTCCGTGTTGGTCAAAAATGTTAGATACTGCAATAATTTGTGACTCTCCAAAGCTCAATCCTTTTTATACTGTTCATGGGGTTCTCAAGGCAAGAATACTGAAGTGGTTTGCCATTCCCTTCTCCAGTGGACCACATTCTGTCAGACAGAGCTCTCCACCATGACCCGTCTATCTTGGGTGGCCCTGCACGGCGTGGCTCATAGTTTCATTGAATTAGACAAGGCTGTGGTCCATGTGATCAGATTGGTTAGTTTCTGTGATTGTTGTTTTCTCAACCCTATTTGACAAAATCATATTCTTCAATATTTAATTTTTCATTGGGAAAACATAAGTTTTGATTCTAATTTTTCTCCTTAGAGGTGAGGTTTATGTTTTCATCTCCCTGTATAGCCTCTGTATTAGTCTGGATTCTCTGGAGAAAGCAGACCAATATATATAATTATATATAATATATATTGGATGTATAATAATATATATTTATAATTATATAAATATATAATATTATTTGGTCAGTGTTTTATTATAATTTTGTTATTTGATTTTATCCACACAGTTAGATGTTCTTTATCTTCTCAAACAAGTGAAGACATTTAACAGACAGACAAATGGATGGATTTGGGGGGTTTATTAAGGATAATATAAACTGTTAGCAACACAAATAAATATCTGATGTTGAAGACAAAAAACAGGAGGGGAACAGAGAAACTCACAACAAAGCAAAGAGATGGGTAATTTAAAAATAAATGAGAGAGAGAGGTTGGTTTACTCTAAGGAGTTGGCTCTCACAGTTATGGAGGCTGGGAAGTCCAGGATCTACAGTTTTCAAGCTGGGGGCCTCGGGGAGCAGACAGGATAATTTCAGTCTGCGTCTGACAGCCTGAGAAGCAAGGCTGTTGATGTTTAAGTTCAAGTCTGAGTCTGAAAGCGGAGAAGACCAATGACCCAGATACAGACAGGCAGGGAGAAGGATTCTTTCTCACTCAGACTTTCGTTCTGTGCAGCAGATTGGGTGAGGCCCACCCACATGGGGAGGGCAGTCTGCTCGACTCAGCCTACTGATGCAAATGTCGGCCTCATCCAGAAACACCCTCACAGACACACTCAGAAATAATATCTAACCTATCTGGATGTTGAGAGGCCCAGTGATCACCCTCCATTTACTTTTTTTTTTTCCTTTCCTGTTTTGGTCTCTACCTTTATTGTTAGAGGCTTTCCTCAGATTTGTGGTGAACCTTGGTTTTCCATTCATATTTTAAGATGGGGAGCTAAAAAGCTGCTGAGGACTTTGAGCATATCAGGGGGAGGTGATAATCCGGGCTTCTCTGTATGGCAATCCACCTGTTGCCTCATGTAACCCACATTTTTATATCTTTAGGTCTCTCCAGAAAGTATCTTCCAGTATGTGCCTGGAAGATACCGTCCTAGCTACCCGTGGTCTGGAAGCCAAGCCAGTAAAAAGTGGGGCGGATCTCAGCCCTTGGCACGTAAGCTTTCTCAGTTCACTGTGAGAATCTCTAGTATCGTGCTGTCTTCAGTCCAGTGCCCCGTCCTCACAGCTGCCTGCTGTGCCTTTGTCCTGAGACTTGTGTTTTCAGCCATTTAGTCTTGTTGCGGGCTTGGGGCCGTGCAGTGGTCTGGCTGTGTGAACACAGGGAAGGGACACTCTCTAACGACTTTCACCTAGTCCCATCTGCACCCACACTTCTGGAAACAGCTGGTACCACCAAGTACTGGGCTGTGGGAGTTCTCAGCGCAGGCTGAGTTGCTCCTTGCCTTTCCTCACCCTGGGCCTCAGATTCAGTTTGTCATCTACAAGTCAGCGGCCACTCATCCTGCTGTGTTCGAGCCCCACCACGTTTTATCGTCTCTGTGTGGTTTTGTGCGGTACAGGATCCTTTTGCTGTCATTTGGACGGGTTTCCAGAAGGAGCTGGAGGGAGTCCCTGTGTGTAGTCTGCACGTGAGGACCGACTGACTTCTGGGCTGGGAAGGAAAAGGTAGCACACGGGTTGGTGCACAGGTTGAGCAGGAGGCAGATGGCATGCTGGCCGAGGGTAAAGGGCCTGGCAGACCTGCAGGGGCAGAGACAGGGAGGGGGAGCTGAACTGGGTGGTGCAGCCTTAGAGCTTAGGAGAGCTCCGTTCCAGGTACTGCCTCGGCAGAGTCCAGAGGTGTTGCTGAATCAGGATCAGAAAGCAGCTTCAAGCCGTATCCAAGAGCGTGCATCAAGGACCTGAGAAATAGCCGTAATTTGCTTCTATTAACTTCATTTGTAGAATTCTTTCCTAAGAAGAGAAAGTATATAATATACATA
>SJYR01001484.1:73579-102021 GCA_006410655.1 Kobus ellipsiprymnus | reverse complement strand
GGTGGGGGGGGGGCAGAGGGGAGGGGTGGTTGTGTCAGAATATATTCATTATTTTGGTACCTGCTTATTAGCAAAGAAAACTGAGTCCCTAGAGTGTTTCTTCTTCTCTGTTGTCTGTTAATCAAACAAACACCATGACTCGCAGTGTAAAATCTCAGGACCGTGGGATGTTAGAGTCACATGGCTAGATCCCAGTACAAGTGGAGTCGTAAGAACTCATACTTCTTTGAACAAATGAGTGTCTGTCACGCTGTTAAAGTCCATAAAAAGCAGTTACATCTGCTCGGTTTCCAGGTGAGAGAGCATGGATACTGGGGAGCAAATTTATCATCATTATTTTTAAAAGCACTCAGTAAAGGAGAACTGTTGGATATCACAATTTTATCTACACTATGAGTACAATAATGTACGAATTATGTCACTTTATGGCTAAGAACAGGAAGGTAAAATGGGAAATGAATATTGTTTTCCAATGCAGTCCATTTTATTTTTAAAACAGGAGGAAAGACAGACCGTCAGTAACTTATCATCACATCCCAGCGTGACATGAAATTCTCCATACGCTTTTATTTCCCTCAGCAACTTTTCTAAGCTCATACAAATTCATTGAGGAATGTCCCGAAATTTCCTTCCACCCCTTCCTCTCTCCTCTAGGCTAAAACGCTGGAGCTGGCCACAGCGGCCCTGCAAACATGGATAAACCTGGAAACCAATGCGCTAAGAGAAAGGAGCCAGACACAAAAGACCACCCATTGTGTGATCCCATTTACATGAAATTTCTGCAAAGAGGAGATACTATGGCTATGGAAAGCAAATCAGTGGTTTCCTAGAGGCTGCTGGGAACAGCGATTGAGTACAAAAGAGCCTGAGGAAAAGCTTCAGGGTGCTGGAACTGTCCTAAAACTGGATCCTGGTGGTAGCTGCATAGCTGTGACAACGTATGATAAGTCAATTACACAATCACGCTTTCTGAGGGAGAAAGAAAAGGAAAAAGAGGAGGGGGGAGGGAGAAAAGCCCTGGGAACTGTAGGAAGCAACTTCTAGTTACTGTGGGGTGGATGAGCTCCCTGATGAAAGAGTTACAACACCTTCACTCACAAGTGACATCCAGCAGCCCCCGAAAGTAAATCTTGGCCCCCAACACACCCTCTAGGGGAAAACAGAACCTGTTTTGCACAGGAACTTCAAGACGAGCCTCCTCCCCTCCCCTCCAACAGGCTGGCCCTCGGCTGCTTCAGGACATAGCAGGTCAGCATGGCACCAAAGGGCGAGCTGTGCATTTGGGCTTCTGCATTTTCCAGCAGACACATTAAGAATGTGAGCAAATTTATCATCATTATTTTTAAAAGCACTCAGTAAAGGAGAACTGTTGGATATCACAATTTTATCTACACTATGAGTACAATAATGTACGAATTATGTCACTTTATGGCTAAGAACAGGAAGGTAAAATGGGAAATGAATATTGTTTTCCAATGCAGTCCATTTTATTTTTAAAACAGGAGGAAAGACAGACCGTCAGTAACTTATCATCACATCCCAGCGTGACATGAAATTCTCCATACGCTTTTATTTCCCTCAGCAACTTTTCTAAGCTCATACAAATTCATTGAGGAATGTCCCGAAATTTCCTTCCACCCCTTCCTCTCTCCTCTAGGCTAAAACGCTGGAGCTGGCCACAGCGGCCCTGCAAACATGGATAAACCTGGAAACCAATGCGCTAAGAGAAAGGAGCCAGACACAAAAGACCACCCATTGTGTGATCCCATTTACATGAAATTTCTGCAAAGAGGAGATACTATGGCTATGGAAAGCAAATCAGTGGTTTCCTAGAGGCTGCTGGGAACAGCGATTGAGTACAAAAGAGCCTGAGGAAAAGCTTCAGGGTGCTGGAACTGTCCTAAAACTGGATCCTGGTGGTAGCTGCATAGCTGTGACAACGTATGATAAGTCAATTACACAATCACGCTTTCTGAGGGAGAAAGAAAAGGAAAAAGAGGAGGGGGGAGGGAGAAAAGCCCTGGGAACTGTAGGAAGCAACTTCTAGTTACTGTGGGGTGGATGAGCTCCCTGATGAAAGAGTTACAACACCTTCACTCACAAGTGACATCCAGCAGCCCCCGAAAGTAAATCTTGGCCCCCAACACACCCTCTAGGGGAAAACAGAACCTGTTTTGCACAGGAACTTCAAGACGAGCCTCCTCCCCTCCCCTCCAACAGGCTGGCCCTCGGCTGCTTCAGGACATAGCAGGTCAGCATGGCACCAAAGGGCGAGCTGTGCATTTGGGCTTCTGCATTTTCCAGCAGACACATTAAGAATGGAAGCAGAAACAGATTGGGTTAACTTTAACAATATGTTTCCTTTAACCCAGTATGTCCAAAGTATGATCCTTTCAGTGGATCATCAATATAAAAACTATTGCAATGTTTTACTTTCTTTCTTTCATATGAAGCCTTCAAAGTCTGTTACAAGTTGAATGGCATGTTTCAAATTTGACCAGCTTCGTTTTCAAGTGTTGGAAGGCTGTGGCCTTGGACAGCACAGGCCTAGAGGCATCTTGTCGAGACTCTAGAGACTTCAGATTGTTCGAAGAGAGAATGGTTTTCCTGCAGATGCCCATTGCCAACTAAACAAACAAAGAAAGGTATATCCTGGATCATGTAAAACCACACTCATCTCTGTGCGATCCTCACTTTTTCAAAATTTAATTTTTCAGGGCTTCCCTGTTGGCTCTGTGATAAAGAATCCGCCTGCCAGTGCAGGAGACACGGGTTGGATCCCTGGTCTGGGAAGATCCCACATGCTGCGGAACAACTAAGCCCTTTGCCACAACTACTGAGCCTGTGCTCTGGAGCCCGGGAGCCGCAGCTCCTGAGCCCACGAGCCCCAGCTAACGGAGCCTGAGTGCTGTAGGCCTGTGCGCCTCCACGAGAGGCCCCACCCCAGTGAGAAGCCCGCACACCGCAACGCGAGAGGAGCCCCTGCTCACCACAGCCAGAGAAGACCCCGAGCAGCAGGAAAGACCCAGAGTGGCCAAAAATCAATAAATAAAATTATATTAAAAAGTAAAGTCTAAAAAAGTCAATTTTTCACATAGCCCTGAAGAATTTTTTTAACGTACGCAGTGAGTTTCCTATTCAGGTCTTGGCAGTTTAAATCCCTATGGTTAGCACACATAGCTGCATTTAAAATTAAGTGGAGGCATTTTGAGACTAGAAATTATGAAGCAAGGATTTTAGTTAAGATTAAAGGTTAATCCTTCACCAGGAAACTGCTTTCTGTCCTCACAGGAGAACCGTGATGACCTACAGTAATAAATCTGATTATTGTCATTATGGAACTCAAACTATTTGTCTAGAGATGACAGCATCACAAAGACCAACAGGTTGAGAAGGTCTCAGGTGGACTTTTTTGGTTTGGCTTGATTGGGTGTGGGATGGAGGTTGTACAGTATTGGAAAATTCAAGCATTTAAAGTACTGTCAAAATTCTTGCACCCTAGATTCATTGATGGGTTCTGATGTGCTGTCTCGTTGCAGGAGAATCCGAGTGATTCTACAATATTCACTGTCCCTGCTTTGACAGTTGTGCTTGTAGCTGACTACCCAGTTTTCCTGTAAAAACAAAAATTACTCTGAGTACCTGAAAAAAATATTTCTTTTCCCAGTAACACTAGAACTGTGTTTTCTCTGTCGACTCCAAGAGCTGAAGAAGAATAAAGCGTGCTTGTAGCTGACTACCCAGTTTTCCTGTAAAAACAAAAATTACTCTGAGTACCTGAAAAAAATATTTCTTTTCCCAGTAACACTAGAACTGTGTTTTCTCTGTCGACTCCAAGAGCTGAAGAAGAATAAAGCGGCCTCGTAGAGTCAGCCGGAAGGAAGGCAGTTGACTATTTGTTTTCTGGGTTGTTGTTGCCGGTTCTCGGAAATCCCCCTTTGCTAATAGTCATCTTTTGTTCTGCTCTTCCTTTCTGGGGGTGGAAACCGTGCCCTTAGGCTGCAGGTGTCTCTCTTGGGCCCTGCTGGACTGTTTTTTATCCCTGTCCCCTTCTCCTCACTTCCTGCCATACAAACAGCCTCGAGGCCAGAGAGTCCCGTCGTCAGAACTTCGAGGGCTGACTGGCTTCTGGGTTCAGGGCCGGGCCCTCAGCAGATGGGGGATAGATGCTCTCACCCTGACCTGCAGCCCTGGCCCCTGCAGGTAACCAGACCACCTGCCCTTCATGCGTCTGCCCTGCCCACTTGCTTTCTGACCCTGGGACCTCCATTCAGGCCTCCCAGGCCTCCACGGTCCACTTGAACATCGTCTCTCTCCCAACCCACAGCCTTTCCCTTCGCACCTTCTGCACCAGAGCTGTCAGGGGAGGCACACGGACTGAGCCCGCCCTGGCCAGGCACCAGAGTAACCATCCGCAGGAGCCGTTTATGACGGGAGAGCCTCGTAAGGAATGTGGAGCCAATAAGCCACCACCCGCCGGAAGAGTTCGGGAAAGGTCTAAAGGGGACGCCGCGTGTCCGTCCACTTCCCGGAATCCCTCTCGCTAGCACCCATCTTGGCTGAGGATGCGTGCGCCACCAGGAAAGACTCTGAGTTAGAATGGTTGGCCAAAGACCACCCGGAAACTGATCCCATCACCATAAAACCCGAGACGGCGAGCCACGCGGCAGAGCAGTTCTCCTGGGTTCCCTCACCCTGCTGCTCTCCACCCGGGTGCCCTTTCCCAGTAAAATCTCTTGCTTTGTCAGCACACGTGTCTCTTCGGACAATTCATTTCCGAGTGTTAGACAAGAGCCCAGTTTCGGGCCCTGGAAGGGGTCCTTCTTCCTGCAACAGGACCAGGGTGGAGAAATGTGTCCCCCTGGCCCAGGATGGGCCAGACTCTTTCCCCTCACCATCCACAGACCCTGGCCTCTGTCGACAGTCTGCCTGACAGCCCCCCTGTGTTAGTGGCGGGCCCAGCTGAGCCCACGCTGGTGCGGCCTCTGGGATTCTCCACTTGCCAATGGGCGGGCTCCCTCTGTGCTCTGGTTCAGAGGAGCAACTTTGTTTCTGACTGCTCAAGGAAAACAAACTCCCATCGGGTTCACTGATGCCTGTTTTAGTTTAGGTTCTCGCTGAGACCTGGATCTTGGGTTCAAGGAGCCTTCTGGGGCAGGGACCTGGGCCAGCAGTGAGGGGACGGGAGAGGAGGGGGAGGAAAGGCCAGCAGAGGCTGCGTGCATCACTGGCTCCCCTTGTGAGCCGTGGGGCCGCTCTTGCTGGGGACCCTCCAAGGGATGCTGTAGAATGTCTCCCAGAATTGCTCCCCTGAAGAACCAGAGACCAAGGCCTTTTGTCCCCGACTTTCCATTCCCCCGGGGTTGAGGGTTGCCCTGGGAATGTTAACAGCCCCCTGTACTTCGGGCCGCCGCTGTAAGGGTGACGTGAACCACCAAAGCTGCAAAACACCCTGAGGAGGGGACCTGAGGTTCCCTGGCGGTGTGCACAGTGTGCCCCTCCTCCTGAAACCCCAGACGGGTGGAGGGGAGGAGATCGGGAGCAGAAAAGCCCTGGCTTCTGTTCAGGATCCTCACCCCCTCAAAAAACAAAGCCTGAGTGTTCAGATGGAGATGTCCCTAGGACCTGGTGCAACTTCTGCAGCCGTTTCTTTGTGTCAAGAGTCTGGAAAGGGCGAAGGTGGCTGGCTCACATACGGTCAGGCCAGGGCCAAGGCACGCGCCTTTCCCCCGCAGGGCCTGGCCTTCCAACTCCTGTCTGTTCTCAGGACAGACGCATTTCACAGCCACAGTCAGGCCCAAGCGAGGGTCCTCCCTAGCCCACTGTCACCCTTCGTCCATCTTTAAGAGGCTGACCCAGAGTCGCACATGGTTTGGGGACAGAAGCTTCCCTCCTGAGCAAGCTGTGGCTTTGGGAACCTTTAAAGCCAAGCTGCAAACTGGCCCGAACTAGGGCTTCCCTTATTTCCACCGCCCGGCAGTCTCCCCATGGTGACGTCTTCAGAGCTAGAGAAAACGAGGGAGAAGGTCCTCTTCATCAGGGCAACGGAAGCAAGGCCAGGGGCTGCCTGGAACTTCGGGTCTGAGAAGAGGAGAGCTTGGGGCGCTTGGCAAGGAGCCCTTGGGGGCCACTTACAGGAGACGCTTATGCCAACAGGTGACCTTCGAGAGCAAGATGCTTGCCTAAAACTACATTGCTAATCACAGGACTTCCCTGGTGGCTCCGACGGTAAAGCATCTGCCTACACTGCGGGAGACCCGGGTTCAATCCCTGGGTCAGGAAGATCCCCTGGAGGAGGAAATGGCACCCCACTCCAGTACTCTTGCCTGGAAAATCCCACGGACGGAGGAGCCTGGTAGGCTACAGTCCGTGGGGTTGCAGAGTCGGACACGACTGAGTGACCAACGCTTTTATTTATATTAGCTTATTTAATACATGACAGCAGGGTAGATCTGTTATCACCAGTTGACAGATGAGGCCACTGTGACTCACGGAGGTTGTGACGCAGATCACACGGCCTTCTAAGGAGCAGATCTGGGATTCTAAATCAGGTCATGGGGAAAGATGGAAGCGCGGAATGTGTATGACTGTAAATGCAGATTTTCTATGACATAGGAAGACAGGTAGCCTAAAGCGTCGGTCTGCTCTTCTAGAAAATAGGATGGCAAATGGTTCACAGCTCAGACTTTGGGGCCACATCATCTCTTGGAAGACCTGGGGAACAGAATTAATTAGATACAAAACGATCTCCTCTACAGTCTGTGATTAAGTAGTTTTAAAAATAACAATAGGTTCTGTGCCTGAGTGTTTTGTCCTGGATGTTCCTCATAAGAAACTAAATGTTTCCCAGAAGAAAAAAAAAAAGAATCAAAACCAAAAGTATCTTTTGTCTCCTTCTGCAAGATACATTTGTGTCCCAGTTCCAGAAATCTGCTTATCCTTTGGGGGGCACGTTTATATTTGTCAGCATGTTTCAGAAGTTTGCATGAAGGAGCTTCCTTGGACGGAAGAGCTGAGTGTCCACCCAGCAGAAATGAAACTGCTGGCCTTCTGGGTTTGCAGCGTTCTGACGGCGGGGAGAAACCCATTTGAAAATCTATGCTCATCTCTCCGTGGCTGAAGGCTTTCCTTTTTCTTGAATCTCCATGCGTGGGTTTCTGATGTCTCCCATCCAAATTCCCAACAAACCATCAGGGAAAGAATGCCTCCAGGGTCACAGACAAGTAATAAGCCGGCCCATAGTAGGCGCTTTGTGGAGTCAAAGCTCCGCAGCAGTGAAAGGGACTGGCTGTGACCCTGTTTTGAGTCATTAGTCAGCAAAACTTGTCAAAAGTGGCTTCTGTGTATTTGCTGTCCCTACCAGCCCACATCCATGTTTCTGTCAATCCCGTCCAGCCAGTGCCCACGACCTACTCACTGAAACTGCTCTGGGCACGGTTTCAGACAGACCTCCTGTCACTTCTTTATCTACCTGTCTCTCCACCAACCAGGAGCATTCAGGCCAGTGGGTCTCCCCTTCCCGTCACCTCCCAGTCCTCTCCGGCCTTCCCAGATACTCTAATCTCTCCATCGATTTCCCTGCCTCAGGGCCTCTGGTCTCACTCAGCCTAGGGGTCTCTCCTTACCACCTCCCAGGAGATATTTCTCCCCGGCTTCTAGCTTTTACCAATATCTATTTTCCAGCTATTCTCAAACTAAGACTCCGAGCTGCAGGCTCAAGTGTTTAACTGCTTACAAGGCTTTGCCTCTTAGATGCATCACAAACGTTGCAAACTTAGTATGTGCAAAACAGAACTCTTAACAGCTCTTTTTCACCCAACCTGTTCCTCCTGGGGCCTTTTCTCTTTGTCGTTAATGGGACCGCTGACCCAGCTATTTAAGCCCAAACTTGGAAGTCATGTCTGATTCCTCTTTCCCCTCATCTCTGAAGCCAACGGCTCAGCAAGTCCCGTGGGCCTCCTCTTCCCCACACGTGTGCCAGACCCACCTCCTCTTGGTTTTTAACTCTGTCCTCTCTCATCTGGGTGACCCCATAGCCTGCAAGTGGTTCTCCACGTTCACATGTATCCTCCTGCAATCCATTCCCAGATCAGGTCTTTTAAAAAAGGAGGTTAGGTCATCTGAATCACTGGTTTAAAATCCCCCAGTGGCTTCCCATGACTTCGAAGAAAATCCAAATCTCTCATCATGATGTATAAGGCACCCCCTGACTTACCCAGGGGTCAGTCAGTAAACTTTCCTGTAAAGGGCGGGGTGGGACCTGTTTAGGGCTTTGTGAACCACGTGGTCTGTTACTGGTTCTCAGCTCTGCTGTTGGACCACGATTGCAGCCTCAGGAATATAAGTGTGGCTCGTTCCAAGAAAACCTCATCTACAAAACAGGCTATGGGTTGGATCTGCCTTGTGGGTCACAGTTTGCTGACCCCTGTCTAGCCCGTCTGCCTTTCCAACCCCGCCGCACACTCTGCGCCTCGCTGTGACCAGGAAGCCTCCTGAGACGTCTGCCCCCAGTCCCTTTGGCTCCTTTGGTCTCTGGACTCCAATGTCACACCCCCGGATATACTGGCCTCCTGACGACTTGGGCCAGTGGAATGTGGTGGGAGGGATGTTCCAGGACTTACTTCTCAAACTGAAGATTTAAGACATTTGGCAACTTCTGCCTCCTCTCTTGGAGTCCAGCCACCAAGCTGCGAAAAAACAAAAGCCACATGGAGAGGCCACGTGCAGGAGAACGTCGCTCTGGGCTGTCATTCCAGGGGGCCCCCAGCCATGTGAGTGAGCCCCCCAGAAGATCCCAGCCTCCACAGGACTATGGCCAGCTGGGATCAGTCGGAGCTGCCTGGTGGGACTGGACATTTCACAGACAGTGAGAAGGAAATGGTTATCCCTTTAAGCCATTAAATTCTGATGCTCTGTCTTAGCCAGAGATCATGGATACACTGGCCTGCTTTCTGTCCTTCACACCCACCTGCTCATCCCTCCAACCAGCTCCGGCGGTCTCTTTGCCTGGAACACACCTCCCCTGGACCTTCATGGGGCTGGTCCTTTTCATCACTTAGCTCGACCCATAGCTCCTCACGCTTTGTTTGTTCTGCAAGGCTGCCCTTCCTTTGCTCAGGCTGTGTGGCAAGTTCCATCCTTCTCATCCCACCCTGTCTGGACTCCAGGATCAACTTGGAGTGAAGGCCAATCCAGCTGCTCATTCCTCTTCCCATCCCCACCCCTCAGCCTCAGTGATGGATTCAGGGATGGCCCAGGTCAGTTCAGTGAGAGTCGGTGCAGGAATTGTGGCTGAGAGTCGTCAGGCTGGTTCAGCCCAAGCCTGGAGCTGCTGGGGCCCAGCTGTCCACGCCAGGGGCAGGCGTGTTTGGAAACAAGGGCGACAATGGGCGGGCACAGACAAGAGGCGGACGCGGTGAGGGAGACGCCTGGACTGAACCGTACCTGATGCTAGAATTTCCTTGGATTTTTAAAAAATTCTATGTTATTTTCTTATAAAGAAAAACCTTTTTTTTTTCTTTTTCTAGCTTACTTTTCCCCCAAAACATTTTTTTTAAATTTTTTAAATGGAAGGATAATTTTTTGCAGAGTTTTGTGGTTTTTTGTCAAACATCAAGAAGAATCAGCCACAGGTACACCCATGTCCCCTCCCTCCTGAACCTCCCTCCTGTCTCCCTCCCATCCCACCCTTCTAGATGGTCACGGAGCCCCTGTTTGAGTTCCCTGAGTCAGATTCCCATTGGCTATCTATTTACATACGGTAACGGAAGTTTCCCTGTTACTCTCTCCAGACAGCTCACCCTCTCCCCACTCCTCCTGTGTCCACAGGTCTGTTCTCTACGTCTGCTTCTCCACTGCTGCCCTGAAAATGAGTCCATCAGTGCCATCTTTCTAGATTCCATATATGTATGCGTCAGTATAGGATATTTATCTTTCTCTTTCTGACTTACTTCATTCTGTATAATAGGCTCTAGGTTCATCCACCTCATTAGAACTGACTCAAAAGCATTGCTTTTTATGGCTGAGTAATATTCCATTGCATATGTGTGGCACAGCTTCTTTATCCATTCACCTGTCGATGCACATCCAGGTTGCTTCCGTGTGGTAGCTGTTGTAAACAGTGCTGCAGTGAACACTGGGGCACGCATGTCTTTTTCACCTTTTCAGTTCTGGTTTCCTCAGGGCTTATGCCTAGGAGTGGGATTGCTGGGTCCTTCGGTGGTTTTATCCCCAGCTTTTTGAGGAATCTCCATACCGTCTCCCATAGTGGCTTTATCAGTTCATGTTCCCTCCAGCAATGTTCCCTTTGGAAAGAGCATCCCCTTTCCTCCACACCCTCTCCAGCCCTTACTGTTTGTAGACTTTTCAATGATGCCCATTTCGGGGGTATCTCGTTGTAGTTTTGATTTGCATTTCTCTAATAATGAGCAATGTGGAGCATCTCTTCACAGGCTTGTTAGCTGCCTGTATGTCTTTGCAGAAATGCCTCTTCGGGTCCCTTTCCCACTTTTTGATTGGGTTGTTTGCTTTTTTGGCATTTAGTTGCATGAGCTGCTTGTATGCTTTGGAAATTAATTTTTTGTAGTTGCTTCCTTTGTTATTATTTTCTCCTATTCTGAGGGTTGTCTTTTCACCTTGTTTGTAGTTTTCTTTGCTGTGCAAAAGCTTTTAAGTTTAACTAGCTCCCAGTTGTTTATTTTTGTTTTTATTTCCATTTCTCTAGGAGGTGGGTCATAGAGAATCTTGCTTTGATTTACGTCATCAAGTGTCCTGCCTATGTTTTCCTCTAAGAGTTTTATAGTTTCTGGTCTTACATTTAGGTCTTTAATCCATTCTGAGTTTATCTTTGTGTATGGCGTTAGACAGTGTTCTAATTTCATTCTTTTACATGTAGCTGTCCAGTTTTCCCACACCGTTTATTGAAGGGGCTGCCTTTGCCTCATTGTATATTCTTGCCTCCTTTGTCAAAACTAAGGTACCCATAGGTGCATAGGTTTATCGCTGGGTTTTCTATCTTGTTCCATTGGTCTATATTTCTGTTTTTGTGCCAGTACCATACTGTCTTGATGACTGCAGTTTTGTAGGACAGTCTGAAGTCAGGAAGGGTGATTCCTCCAGCTCCATTCTTCTTTCTTAAGACTGCTTTGGCTATTTGGGATCTTTTGTGTTTCCACATGAATTGTGAAAGTTTTTGTTCTAGTTCTGTGAAAAATGCCATTGGTAATTTGATAGGGATCGCGCTGAATCTGTAGATTGCATTTGGTAGTATAGTCATTTTCACTGTATTGATTCCTCCTACCCAGGAACATGGAATGTCTCTGCATCTGCTTACATCGTCTTTGATTTCTCTCATCAGGGTCACAATTTTCTGTTCCTTTGTCTCCTTAGGTACCTTGGATTTTTTAAGTTGCATGAACCCCTCCCTTCCTTTCTTAAGCCAATTTGAACAGCGTTTCTGTCACTTGCTCAATTGTTTGACTCCACCATCTCCACCGAGGGTTAGGTTAAGCCATATGAAATTGCTGTCTTTATAGGTAAAAAATGACTGACCATCAATAATTTCATCTGGCTAAGTTATTTAAACATTCTAAAGACAGGGAGCTCACTACCTATTATGACAGCTCAACTGACAATTATAGATAAACTTACCCAGCAGGAACTTCTCTGGTCCATGGTTAAGTGTGTGCTCAGTTGAGTCCAACTCTCTGCTAACCCATGCACTGTAGCCCACCAGGCTCCTCTGTCCATGGGATTCTCCAGGCAAGAACACTGGAGTGGGCTGCCATGCCCTCCTCCAGGGGACCCTTTCCAACCCAGGAATCAAACCCATGTCTCCTGTGGCTTCTACACTGCAGGCAGATTCTTTACCACTGAGCCACCTGGGAAGCCTAGTGGTTAAGATACCTTGCTTCTAATGCAGGGGGTGTGGGTTCAAACCCTGGTTAGGGAACAAGGATACCACATGTCACACAACCAAAAAAGAAAAAAAAAAAAAGAAAAGAAAAAACAAACTAACCAACAGAAAATTATTTTTCTAAAATGAAAATCTATACCCTGGTCACTTCACCCTGAACAAACCTCATGTGCAGGCTGGTCCTTGACTGCAAACTCCAGGAAGGGGTCTCCCTCTGGGCTCTTCATTCTAGACACAATATCTTCTGTAATGCAGCCTAAACATCCAAATTATTTTTTAAATGTTCTATCTTAAGCCATGTTTCTCCATCTTGTTCTAGAGTATCTTAGACTAAGTTCAGGACCTTGTATTTAGCCCCAGTGAATTTCACTGTTCTCTATAGCCCACTTTCCCTGAAGGCTGTAGGGAATGACCACCATTGCCCATTAGGTCAGAGTCTTTGTCAATCACTTTCTCTATAGCACGCCAGTACGACGGAAATCCGATTCCGAGATCTGTATGAACCTCCTCCAGCATTGTGGACCCTGCATGTTTGAGAAGCATGTCTTCTCTATACTCAGCTGAGTCACTGCAAATGTTGAAAGGGAAAGAGCTGAGAGTCCAGCCCAAAGGAGAGTGTGTGGTTGGACAGTGATTCATTAGCTGTTGGGTTTGGTTAAGTCAGTCACGACTTCTGTGTCCTGGGCTAGCAAATGCGTTTCTCAGCAGATGTGTAGGAAGTCACACGACACCTCCTAAGTGTCTTACTGAAACCTGTAAAGGGCTCCTTGTTACTGGGTATGCTGTATCTCATTCCTGAAGGGAAGTGGAGCAGTGTGTTATCTGGGATAAATGAAGTCACAGTAATAAACTGACCCAAATATTCAATAGCTAAAGGCAACGGAATTCCATCTGTAGCTTAGGTAGCCACTCAGGACACTCAGGTTGGGACTCTCATCTGGGCAGCCCCTGGGACCCAGGTGCTGTTCTCTAGCGCTTCGCTGTCATCAGCATTAAGCCCAGAGGAGCACAGCGCATAGACGAGCACACGTGGGAAGATCATGTGGGTCAGGCGTGAAAACTGCTATTACTGTTGCTCACTCAGCAAAGCCACGTCCAGCCAAGCAGGCAGCAGGAAGATGCTGTTCAACTAAGAGCTTAAAGACAGCAAGAATGGATTTGGTGAAGAGCTGGTAGAATGTGCTGTAGACAACTAATGGCATCATGCCACAAGATTAATCACTGAAAATTGACCTCACCCACTCACATCCTTTCCTGAAAAACCAAGCTTCTGGGTTGACAGCAGACAGGCTGTCCAGTACCCCGTCTCTAGAGTAGTCAGGCTACAAGAACACAATGTACATACAAGGGAAATAACATCGGCCTTGATGGCAACACGGAACGTCGGTCTTGCAAAAGAAACAAGATTTCAAGATCAGGAAAGCCATTTTGGGAAACCGCCCTTGTCATTGGCAAAGTCATTGACAAATGTGGAAATGGCGGTGTTAGATCAGGAGGATGGGGCCCATAAAGACGCTTTGAAGAAGATACTACTGTCCAAAGGGTAAGAGGCACCTGGGGAAAAAATCAACAAACTCCTCAAATACTTTTGCTGAAGTTATACTGTTTATTTTTAAAAGTTTATGTATTTTTGGCTGCACTGCGCCTTCATTGCTGTGTGTTGCGGCAAGAAGGGTCTTCTCTTTGCTGTGGAGAATGGGCTCCAGAGTTCAGGCTCAGTTGTTGAGGCACACAGGCTTAGTTGCCCACCCCTAGAGGGTGGGATCTTCCCGGCCCAGGGTTGAAACTCTGTCCTCTCCATTGGCAGGCAGATTCTTAATCACTGGACCACCAGGGAAGTCCGAAGTTATGCAGATTATGACTGTGCTGTAAATGTCAAATCTTATTTGAAGAATTTCATATTGTATGATATTAAAGGTTTATCAGAAAAAATACATCAGAAGAAAAGTCTTCAATAGTTGATCATTTTCGCGGTGGTGGGTATTGCTATTCTAATGGGCCAGTGGCAAACCTCTTCTGCAAGGCCCTGCCTCCAAGCGTTGGGGAGCCCCCAGCTTTGTCCTGGTCCTCTCCCCACCCGTGTTTGCCACATCCTAAGTGATCCCACCTAGTCCCCTGGCTTTAAATATTACCCAGATGCTTCTGACTCTCGAATTCATAAATGTGGGCTTGGCCTTCAGATGTGGGTCGTCCTGTCCACTTGACACCTCCACTTGTGTGTTCGATAGCCTCGCGGACTTAGATGTCCACAAGCACACTTCGTTTTAAAAAACGTATTCTACTGAAGTATGGTTACAATGTTGTGCCAGTTTCTGCCGTACAGCAAAGGAGATTCAGTTATACATGCGTGCATTCCTTTCCGTATCCTTTTCCTTTATGGGAGCTGAGTTTCGCTTGATGTGGTGTACAGGAGGACCTTGCTTATTCACCCTACATGTAATAGTCTGCGTCTGCTAACCCCAAGCTCCCGCTCCATCCCTCCCTCACCCCGTCCTTGGCAAACACAGGTATGTTCCCTGTGCCTGTTCTGTAGATAAGCTTATTTGCGTCATAGTTTAGACTCCACGTATGCGTGATATCATATTTATCTTTCTCTGTCTGACTTCACTACATATGTTAATCTCTAGGTCCATCCACGTTGCTGCGAATAGCATTATTTCGTCTTTTTTGTGACCGAGTAATATTCCATTGTATAAATGTACCACCTCTTCTTTATCCATTCATCTGTTTATGGACATATAGGCTACAAAAACACACCTCTGAATTGCAAATCTTTTCCTCAAGTCTTCCCAGCCCCGCTCAGCAAATGACAGCACCGTTAGCCACTTTTCAAGTCAAAAATCTCGACAGTCTTTCTTAGTGTCTCTGCCTCTGCCCATTCCCACATCTAATGAAAGAGTAAGTGTCGTCAGATTTGTCTTCAAAATACGCTCTCAGTCAACTCACTCCATCTCCCCGCTGCCACTTGGCCTAGGGGCCCTGTCCCTTGCCTGGGCCCTGGTGACAGCTTCCTAATTCACGTTCCTGCCCCCAGTCTTGCCTTCATGGCCGTCCCATTTCCGCAGAGCAGCCACGGTCATCTTTCGAACGTATGACAGATCTTGCTCTTTCTCAACTTCAATCCCTCCCATGGCTTCTCATCTCACACGGATAATAAAATCCAAGCACTTGCCGGCGGCCCTCCAAGCCCCACACCATCTGATGTATCACTGTGTTCATTTCGACACCGCATCCTCCCTGCTCACTCCCTGGCCATACCGAGGGCGGTCCAGCCGGCCCCCTTCTCGGGGGCTGTGCCGTCTCGATCACTCTTTCCTGCAGATCCGTCTTGACCACTCTTTCCTGCAATGTGACTGCATCACTCCTCCTCCTCCTCAAATCTCAGCTCACACGCCACATTCACAGAGAGCCTTCTCCAGTTTCTGCCGAGGCTGCCCCCACCCTCACGCCTCTTGATTACCCTATTTTTGTTGTTCATCATAACAACTCATCGTTGTCACTCACTGTAAGTATTTTGTTTACTTTTGTATTTAATTTTTTCCCCTCTGTCTTCCCCTTAGACTCTCAGCCACAGTGACGGCAGGGATTTTTGTCTAATTTGTTCACCGATGTGTCTTCATTGCTAGAGGCCGTCGCATAACTGATGCTCCGTAAATAATTGTCAACGGTATTTCAAAGAGAAGGAAAAAAAAAACTTATGTTCATAATTTTAAGCTTATTTTGCCGAGTAAAGCCCCAATAAAACCCCCCCTTTTCATTATTTAATGTAAAATTTTGCTTTCCTTTATAAGTGGGTTAATTTACGTGGCCCTTTCCTGTACCGATTGTCTTGGAACAATGAAGATCTCCTGTCTTGCGTGTTTCCTTCCCTGGCTGAGCTAATAAACCAGTGGAATAAGGAAGGGAGGGCAAGGCTGACATGATTTGTTCTTGGCTAACTCAAGCCAGGCCACGGTGATCGATCATTTTTCTTCTGTGGCACAGAAACGCCCTTTCCCCTTAAAGTCCACCCTAGAAGTGTGTCTGCAGTCTGTCATGCTCACTGATTTGCAGTGTACGGACCCTCCTTCTTTTTCTTTTCTTTTTTGATTTATTTAGTTTTAATTGAAGGATAATTACTTTACAATATTGGTTTGATTTCTGCCATACACCAACAAGAATTAGCCGTAGGTGTACATCTGTCCCCTCCCTCTTGAACCTCTCTCCTGCCTCCCACCCTTTCCCACCCCTCCAGGTTCTTACAGGGCCCCAGGCTGAGTCCCCTGAGTCATGCAGGCAATTTCCACTGTTTGTGTGTTTCATGCATGATCGCGTGTGTGCTTCCGTGCTCCTCTCTCCATTCATCTCGCCCTCTCCCTCCTCTCCCCAACCCTGTCATAAGTCTGTTCTCTGCCTGCATCTCCAGTGCACAGAGGGACACTTTGTCTTTTGAATGGAACACTTTTCTCCTGTCTCCATGATTCCAGCACCATTCAAAATATCTGCAGGCCCTTTAATATCAGAGATAAACAATGGAAGTTCTTTCCTGGGCCCTCTAAGTACTCTAGCCTTCAATTTATCCGGGTCAAGAGACTTGAGCTTAATTCCGTTTAGGACACAAATAAAGGTTCTCGTTGGAGGGGAGCAGCCACAGTGCAAGACAGTTTGGCACAATCCCCATGTCACTGATTCACAGAGTTCAGCAGATGCTTTGTGATCTGGAGGCCCTGATCCCTCTCAAAGAACAGGCTTCCGCTGCTCCTGGAGTTCTAGGAACCAGTCATCTAGGGGGTGGAAAGCGTCGCTGAAGGGTTTGAGGTCTGCTTTGAAGCTCTCTTCCCTCTTGCCCTGTGCCACAGTCCTTGGAAGTCAGTAGGGAGGGTGGGGGGAAGGCAGAGGGCACCTGCGTCTCTTCCTCACCTTTCAGCACCACCTTAGGCCGGGCTGTGGCCTGTGAGAGTGAGGGGGCTGGCCTGCCAGGCTCTGAAGCTAACATACTTTCCAAGCGGTCAGCCACTCCTCACATCTCTAGCCTCTTGCGAAACAGAGAGTGCGAATTTCCTTGTTGTATTGCCTGCCTTCAAATTGCTGGATTTTAACTCCAATCTACAGAGCTCTGTGCCAGTTGGACCACACGTGCCGTCGGTCTGATCTAGCCAGGAGCTCCCAGCTTGCCACCTCTGACAGGTAAGGATGCAGGATGGCACGTGGACCAGGAGAAGATGCTGATGTCAGCTTCTCCTGCCGCTGCCACCAGGATGAATGTGGATACAACCTGGTCTTTAGTCTGGAAGAGCACTTTCCATTTTAAAGGGGCTAACAAGGACAGGGCAGAGGTGGGGGGCCTAATGGGCTGCCGTCTATGGGGTCGCACAGAGTCGGACACGACTGAAGCGACTCAGCAGCAGCAGCAGCAGTAACAAGCAGATGCGAAAAGTTTTTTAAAAGATCTGTGTCGCAGGAAATTTTCATTTAAATGACGTTAACTTTTGGCAGAAAGAGCTTTAATTTCACAATAAGGAAATCTGCGGCTGCTTCCTTGGGGCCCAAGTCTAGCGGCGGTGTGTCTTGCCAAGTAGAGAGACCCTATGACTTTATCATCTGCACCTTTGGGGTGCTCGAACTGGGACCTGGAATTGTGCATACTTGTCAGTTCAGTCCCTCAGTCGTGTCTAACTCTTTGCGACCCCATGGACTGTAGCACGCCAAACCTCCCTATCCATTGCCAACTCCTGGAGTTTACCCAAACTCATGTCCATCGAGTCGGTGATGCCATCCAGCCATCTCATCCTCTGTCGTCCCCTTCTCCTCCCGCCTTCAATCTTTCTCAGCATCAGGGTCTTTTCCAATGAGTCAGCTCTTCACATCAGGTGGCCAAAGTATTGGAGTTTCAGCTTCAGCATCAGTCCTTCCAATGAACACTCAGGACTGATCTCCTTTAGGATGGACTGGTTGGATCTCCTTGAGTCCAAGGGACTCGCAAGAGTCTTCTCCAACACCACAGTTCAAAAGCATCAATTCTTTGGCATACACGTCAGAGGTGCTCAAAAATGTATTGAATTCATATTGCTGACCGCTTTCAGCAAATTTCACTTTTAAACACTTTTAAAAGATCTCTTCCATAACATACCTGTTTCCCTCAGGTTTAAGCCATGGGGTAGAGGAAGAGAAAACACAGGATGCACCATGAAGTGAAGCTTTGTCGTGTGCCAGTAATTCTGCAAATATTTTATTTAACATCCACATCTCTGACCTGTGCCCTTAGCACACAGGCGAGGACATTCAGATTCAGAGAGGACAGCCAGCTTGTCCAAAGTCGGCTCATAAAGGGTTCAGCTGGGATCTGAACCCCGTTCGGATATGATTCTTGTTACTGTAACTCTCCAAGAGCCCCACCAAAACCAACCCCACTGCACCTCTGTTTCCTGGAGGCCCCTGGGTCAGGGGTCAGACCGGCATGCTCCTCGAGGACCAGGTGAGCTGCGCCCACTTGCTGTGGCAGGAAGGGTATCGAAGCCTTCAGGATAGTTTGGTTCAACCCTTGGGTAACTCGGATCCCTATTTCCAGATACAACAGATAATCAAACTGCCTGGGTCTTCCCTTTTAAATCAGTATGTTCTAATAAAAAACCATAATTTCTTACCTTCCCAGCCCAAACTCCCATAGAACAGGTCCCAATTAATGGTGTCATCCAGTCACTCAAACTAGAAATCACCTTTTTTCCCCCTTTTGGCCACACCGCGAGACATGCAAGATCTTAGTTCCCTGAACAGGAATGGAACCCGCTCTCCCTGCAGGGGAAGCACAGAGTCTTAATCTCTGGACCACCAGGGAGGTCCCTGGAACCACATTTGACTCCCACTCCCCACCGCACGTCCTCCCTCCTCCAGCTCTTATCAGTCACCGGATTCCACACAGTCTTGAATCTCTTTCCATGCTCCCTTGAACTATTTCAGCAGCCGCTCCCTCACCCCACCTTAATGCAAGCCCTTCCCTTTTGATCCAGCATGCCTGACTCTTTGCGACCCTACGGACTGTAGCCTGCCAGGCTCCTCTGCGCATGGAATTCTCCAGGCAAGATTACTGGAGTGGGTTGCCATTCCCTTCTCCATAGATCCCACGAGCCACGAGCAAATCCTTACACCTGCATTGCCTCTAACCCCCTCACTTCTTCCCTCCACCCAGGTGGGAACCCAGCGTAATCCTAACCCTGGTGAAATCCCGCCTTCTTACAAACTTCCTCCTGTACCTAGAGGCTGAAGCTAGGTTGGCAAAACCACTCATCCTTGCTGACTGGTCTCCAGAGTTTCCAGCCACAGGAGGGGCCTGTGCGGCCTGGCTTCTAGAACACACTGCCCTGGCACCCACCTCCCTGCCCCACCAACAGCCACTCCTGCATCTCTCGCCCGCCTCCAGGGCTGGGCCAGCGCCACCCATGGCCTCCTTATTCACGGCTGACGACCTTGCTCACTGTTCCACTGAGCAAAGGGTGGCATCCTCATCCCCTGCTGAACCATCTTGCTTTCTCTCCTCAAGTTCCTGGGACCCCCGCACATCGTCAGGTGCTGGAGTGCTTTCTCCAGGGGGATGCAAGATTTTTACTCTCACTTCTTTGGGGGTCTTGGCTTCAAATGCCCTCCTGAGAGAGCCTTAGAACCACAGTAGCACCCCCATTTCCCTTCCCCCATCCATCCTCTGCTTGGACCCTTGGTCCTGGTCACCCTGACCTACCTATTGTATCCTTGTCTGTTATCCCCATGACAGCAGGGAGGTTGCGTCTTTTGTTCATAGTGATACTCTGACTTCTGGCCTATTAAGTTCTCAGTAAATATTCGAAACTCCAGTACTTTGGACACCTGATGTGAAGAGTTGATTCACTGGAAAAGACTCTGATGCTGGGAGGGATTGGGAGCAGGAGGAGAAGGGGACGACCCAGGATGAGATGGCTGGATGGCATCACGGACACGATGGATGTGAGTCTGAGTGAACTCCGGGAGATGGTGATGGACAGGGAGGCCTGGCATGCTGTGATTCATGGGGTCACAAAGAGTCGGACACGACTTAGCGACTGAACTGAACTGAACTGAAATATTTGTTGGATGAATAAGTCCACGAATGAATGAACGGCCTCCTGTTGTCCATGGTCTAGAGTCCAGAGGCTGAGCCTGGCACCCACGGCCCTTGATGACCTGCTCCAGACTCTGCTTTAGGCTTATTTCCTGCTCCAGCCACCCCCACTGTCTTCCCTGGGTCCCAGGTCTACACGCTCTCTCTCCCTGCCGTACCTGACTGGTCCAGCCCCTCCATAATTTCCCCACGTTATTCCCTATCTGGAAAGCCCTTACTTTCTTTCTTTCACAAAATCCTCCTCTCTTGTTGGGCTTCCCTGGCGGCTCAACTGGTAAAGAATCTGCCTGCAATGCGGAAGATCTGGGTTCAATCCCTGGGTTGGGAAGATCCCCTGGAGAAGGGCAAGGCTACCCACTCCAGTATTCTGCTCTGGAGAATTCCATGGACTATACAGAGTCCATGGGGTCACAAAGAGTTGGACACGACTGAGCGACTTTCACTTCACTTCCTCTCATGTTTGTCATTCAAGGCCAAGTGTTGTCTTCTCCATAAAACCACCCTGGCCTTTGCAGGCAGGAGATGGGTGACCTCCGTGTTTCCACAGTGGGACATGCACAGCCCTTTGCAGCAGCCAGGAGGGAAAGGCTGCTCCTTCAGTGGCATGCACAGCCAACACCATCGCTCCTTCTGCCCTTAAGTCCACCCACGCTCCTTTCCCCTGAAGACAGGAGAGTGAGGCCCCCTGAACATGGCAAGATTTTCCTTGAGTGTTTATTATATAAGCTGGAGTTTCTCTCCACACCTATGGAGACAGAAACATCCCCATGAACTCATTCCAGCGGGAGACGAGATGGGGAGACAGTCTCTCTGTTGGACACCTGCTTCCTTTATCATTCAGGAAGGAAGAGGCTGGCACTTGACCCCAGTGAGGAGGTGGGGTTATCAGAGGAGAGGCCATAGGATATTAATAGAGGCCGAAGGATATTAATGCCATGAAAGAAACCAGAACCTGACAAGTAAGGACCCATTCTGGAGGGATCTGTAAACCCAGGCTCATCCCGCCAGCTACCCTTCTCCCCCTTCTTTCTAAAGGTCAGCCCACTGTCCTTAGGGGCAAATGGGACGACCCAGAGGCTGGGATTGTCACCCAGGACGGCTTTCAGCTTGAGGAAGTGGAGGAACAGGGAACAAACACACACGACCTACTTCCCCCCAGTTTAACCAAACAGCAAGGAGGTCGTGAAAGTAAACTGAACCAAGGGCCAAAGAATGTCGCCTGGCTTCCAGTGGACAAAGAATGTTGCGGCCATCAGCCATGCAGCCGCCGCCCAGGCAGCCCTGAGGGGATTCAGGTGGGAAAACCCAGGATGCTGGCCCTAGGCAGTGAAGGCGCTTATCTAAGGAATAATTTCAATGAACCCAGACTCTGCATCTAAGCACTAAAGTCTTAGCTTGAGAGCTCCCCTTCTGCGCTGAGCAGTCATCTTTTGATGTTTGACCACACTGGCCACCCGCCCCGCCAACGCCAGCGCAAAACTTTTAGTGTCCTGGCCGCACCCTTACCTCTTTGCAGCAGTTTCTTCAGAGCTATCCGACAGGCTGCCTCTCCACCCACAGTCCTCAGTGAGCTCCCTGAAGAAACGTGACCTGGAACTTTTAGGCTGTGCATTTCTCTTCTGAGGACAGCAGGGAGTATGTCTCCAAGTGAAGGAGTCCCTGGGGTTCTGTTCCATTGTCAGCCATCCACACATTTGCCCATACCATGAGCGATATGATCAGTTCAGTTCAGTCGCTCAGTCGTGTCCGACTCTTTGCGACCCCGTGAATCGTAGCACGCCAGGCCTCTCTGTTCATCACCATCTCCCGGAGTTCACTCAGACTCACGTCCACCCATCTCATCCTCGGTCGTCCCCTTCTCCTCCTGCCCCCAATCCCTCCCAGCATCAGAGTCTTTTCCAATGAGTCAACTCTTCACATGAGGTGGCCAAAGTACTGGAGTTTCAGCTTTAGCATCATTCCTTCCAAAGAAATCCCAGGATTGATCTCCTTCAGAATGGACTGGTTGGATCTCCTTGCAGTCCAAGGGACTCTCAAGAGTCTTCTCCAACACCACAGTTCAAAAGCATCAATTCTTCGGCACTCAGCCTTCTTCACAGTCCAACTCACACATCCATAGCTGACCACTGGAAAAACCACAGCCTTGACTAGACGGACATTAGTCGGCAAAGTAATGTCTCTGCTTTTGAATATACTATCTAGGTTGGTCATAACTTTCCTTCCAAGGAGTAAGTGTCTTTTAATTTCATGGCTGCAATCACCATCTGCAGTGATTTTGGAGCCCCCAGAAATAAAGTCTGACACTGTTTCCACTGTTTCCCCATCTATTTCCCATGAAGTGATGGGACCAGATGCCATGATCTTCATTTTTTGAATGTTGCGCTTGAAGCCAACTTTTTTGCTCTCCTCTTTCACTTTCATCAAGAGGCTTTTTAGCTCCTCTTCACTTTCTGCCATAAGGGTGGTGTCATCTGCATATCTGAGGTTATTGATATTTCTCCCGGCAATCTTGATTCCAGCTTGTGTTTCTTCCAGTCCAGTGTTTCTCATGATGTACTCTGCATAGTAGTTAAATAAGCGGGGTGACAAGCGATATGACCAAGCTGCCCCAAATCACAGCTCTGGTACTGTTAGGGGAATCACTGACCAAAACCTCTCACCTTGGCCTGATAGCAACCACGTGCATGAGTCAGCTTAAACAGGAGATCCCGGTAAGGAACGTGCAACTAACAAGCTATCGGAAAGAATTTAAAGAAAGAAAAGAGAGTGAAGTCGCTCAGTCCTGTCCCACTCTTAGCGACCCCCTGGACTGTAGCCTACGAGACTCCTCCATCCATGAATTTTCCAGGCAAGAGGACTGGAGCGGGCTGCCATTTCTTGGGAAAGGCCAGAAAGAGAGAGGCGATGGCAGCGCATATGTCCTGCCAGCCTCCCAGGGTCCTGGAGTCCCTCTGGGCTGAACTCCAGCTTCACTCCATCCATCTCGCCTCAGGAAGGACCCTGAGTCAGGGCTGGCCAAAGGCAACCTGGACACTAAGTGCATCGCCGCGAGACCCCAGACTGTGAGCCACGAGGCAGGGCAGCACCTGGGGCCCTTCTCCGCCTGCTCTCCACCCAGTACCCCTTTCCAACAGGGTCTCCTGCTTTGTCAGAACACGTGTCTCCTTGGACAATTCATGTCCCAGTGTCAGACCAGAGCCCACTCTGGGGTCTCCCTCCCTGCAACAGTGCGGTGCAGGCGTCCTCCCCACCACTCCGACCCCTCCAAGCCCGGCAAGGCACAGCTGTGTCCTTGGAAACCAATATCACACACGCAGCACTAAAAATCTGTTTTCTCCAAAGGGGGCAATGCTATAATTGGGCAATGGATTCTTCAGAGGAACTGAAAAAATGTAGATCCCAGGACCTAACCCCTTCTGAGCAGAACCTTATCTATTATTCTACTGATCACAATCATTTCAATTGTTGAATTGTACTTAAAGGCTCTTGAAACGGGCAGAAATGTAATGTGCCCCAAATACTCCACCAATGGCCAAATTCGAGGTCTTAGGGGTGGTGACGAGTCTTTTGAGTGAAGGAGGCAGTGGGACACTTAAATAGAAATAAAAAGGCATAGCTCCAACCGGAGGATACGTTTCCTCCCGCTCAGCATTCCTCAAACTTTTTATTGCTGGTACGTCCTTATATATTTTTTTAAGTGATTGAAGACCTCAAAGAGCGTTTGCTTATGTGGTTACGTCTACAGGTGGCTGCTGCTGTGTCGAAATGAAAACCACTTAAAAAACTTTCATGAATTCATCTAAAAATAACTTATTACATGTTAATGTGAATATAATAATTTTATGAAAGATAACTGGGGTGGTGACGAGTCTTTTGAGTGAAGGAGGCAGTGGGACACTTAAATAGAAATAAAAAGGCATAGCTCCAACCGGAGGATACGTTTCCTCCCGCTCAGCATTCCTCAAACTTTTTATTGCTGGTACGTCCTTATATATTTTTTTAAGTGATTGAAGACCTCAAAGAGCGTTTGCTTATGTGGTTACGTCTACAGGTGGCTGCTGCTGTGTCGAAATGAAAACCACTTAAAAAACTTTCATGAATTCATCTAAAAATAACTTATTACATGTTAATGTGAATATAATAATTTTATGAAAGATAACTCTAGCTGTCAAAATGAAAAATAAACGTTTCCAAGAGAAAATAAAATACTGACAAGGGCCTTGTTTTCCATTTTTGCACATCTCTTTAATGTGTGGCTTAACAGATACCTGGATTCTCATATCTTCTGCGTTCAATCTATTGCGATACCATGTGTCATGTAGCTTTTAGGAAACCCCAGTGAATATTCATAAGAGAATGAGAGTGAGGAAGGCAAGTCTTGTCTTTGTATTTCTCTGCAATTGTCAAAATGAAAAATAAACGTTTCCAAGAGAAAATAAAATACTGACAAGGGCCTTGTTTTCCATTTTTGCACATCTCTTTAATGTGTGGCTTAACAGATACCTGGATTCTCATATCTTCTGCGTTCAATCTATTGCGATACCATGTGTCATGTAGCTTTTAGGAAACCCCAGTGAATATTCATAAGAGAATGAGAGTGAGGAAGGCAAGTCTTGTCTTTGTATTTCTCTGCAAGTTTTGATCGCATGTGTATCCTGAAATTTCTCAGAGACGTCCAGCGATCTCCAGCCCATCCTTTAGAGTCATTGACCCAGATCAAATATGGCAGCCAAAATAAACATTAAGCGTTTATTTGGGTTCCAAGCCCCTTAGAAGGCTTGCCTCCTTAAAACGTGAGGTAGGCAGCAGTATACCTCTGCTCCATTCTTGTGCATATTCCTGTAAAATGCTGGGAGCTTGTGACTGTGAGGGGGCAGCCACCACGATTATGCTGTGAAGATGACACCGTTGGCTTTGTCCTGGGTGGACCTGACCTACCCACACGGATCCTTAGGAGGGACTGGGCTCCCCCGAAAGGAAGACAGCACAAGGGAGGCCCTCTGCTGCTGGCTTTGAAGATGCTTTGGGGGTCACATCGCAAGGCATGTAGGCGACCTCAAGCAGCCGGGAATGGCCCTTGGCTGACAATAAGGAAACGGGCGTCTCAGTCCTACAACCGCAAGGAGCCGACTCCAGCCCACAGCCTGAATGAGCTTGGAGGGACTTTTTCCTTAGAGCCATCAGAATGGTCTGGAGCCTGGTCGACACCCTGGTCCGGTCTGGGAGACCCTGAGCAGAGAAGCTAGTCACACTGTGCCTGAATGTCAGGCCTACAGTTGTTGTTTGGTTTCTAAGTTGTGTCCAACTCTTTGCGACTCCATGCACTGTAACCCACTAGGCAACGCTGTCCACGGGGTTCTCCAGGCAAGAATACTGGACTTAGGTTGCCATTTCCTCCTCTAGGGGATCTTCCTGACCTAGGGATCGAATCTGTCTCCTGCTTTTCCAGGTGGATTCTTTCCCACTGAGCCTGCAAGGGACGCCCCGTTCCCCGTTGTAAAACTGTGAGTTAAAAAACAAGCCCTGTTTTAAGCTACTAAACCCGTGGTACTTTGTCACACAGCAACAGAAAACGAATACAATATGCATTATCTTACATTTATCTTAGAATTACACAGATGATCATAAATATATCCTCCTGATGAAAATGAAAGTATTATCGAGAAATGAAGAGTTCCCGCTGACATCTCCAACCCCCGATCCTAGCCAGTCTCGGGCCCTTCCCTACCCTCCTTCGCAGGCCTAGCCACTCTTGGGTGGGTGGAGTCCCCCTGCAGCTCTCTTCCTAGGCACGGATGTGCATATGTGTGTGTGGCCAGTCTCGGGCCCTTCCCTACCCTCCTTCGCAGGCCTAGCCACTCTTGGGTGGGTGGAGTCCCCCTGCAGCTCTCTTCCTAGGCACGGATGTGCATATGTGTGTGTGGCCAGTCTCGGGCCCTTCCCTACCCTCCTTCGCAGGCCTAGCCACTCTTGGGTGGGTGGAGTCCCCCTGCAGCTCTCTTCCTAGGCACGGATGTGCATATGTGTGTGTGGCCAGTCTCGGGCCCTTCCCTACCCTCCTTCGCAGGCCTAGCCACTCTTGGGTGGGTGGAGTCCCCCTGCAGCTCTCTTCCTAGGCACGGATGTGCATATGTGTGTGTGGCCAGTCTCGGGCCCTTCCCTACCCTCCTTCGCAGGCCTAGCCACTCTTGGGTGGGTGGAGTCCCCCTGCAGCTCTCTTCCTAGGCACGGATGTGCATATGTGTGTGTGGCCAGTCTCGGGCCCTTCCCTACCCTCCTTCGCAGGCCTAGCCACTCTTGGGTGGGTGGAGTCCCCCTGCAGCTCTCTTCCTAGGCACGGATGTGCATATGTGTGTGTGGCCAGTCTCGGGCCCTTCCCTACCCTCCTTCGCAGGCCTAGCCACTCTTGGGTGGGTGGAGTCCCCCTGCAGCTCTCTTCCTAGGCACGGATGTGCATATGTGTGTGTGGCCAGTCTCGGGCCCTTCCCTACCCTCCTTCGCAGGCCTAGCCACTCTTGGGTGCGTAGAGTCCCCCTGCAGCTCTCTTCCTAGGCACGGATGTGCACGTGTGTGTCCACAGAAATACACAGTTGTGCTGTGCTTCATTTCCCCTTTTTTAAACTTCAGAACAGTTGTTGGGATCCTTGCTATAGCTGGCCCAGGTCTTCTAAAAATAAAGCAACAGAAGTCTACACTGATGTTCAGAAGCCGTTTCCCTGTGTCCCATCGAGGCACTGAACCACCTATTGCTCTTAAATCTAAACTTAAACCGAAATGTCCTCTGGAGGCTGCTGTTCAAATGGTGATGATGAGGTTCCACCACTAGGAAGCGTTCAGAGTCAGGGCTGACCTCGCTTTTCTTGTTTTTCACCACTGTCTCAGCTTGTTCACAGCTGGGGTCAGTCTGTTCAGGTACAGGCTCAGTTCCAAGCCAACAAGGACACACTGGCGGCTCTTGTGTCCCAAAGTGACTCTCAATGGCCATCTTGACCCTGCCTTCATCCATCACTGGGAAATGAAAAGCAACTGTCGTTAGCAAGGAATTTGAGAACGTCTCGCAAAGAATTGCTGACTCTCTCTTGATTTAAAGAACAATGAACAGGTGTGACCTGTTCAGAAACAAACCCATGATGTACACCTGTACTACCTCCTGGAGACAGTGACACTCCTTTGATGGGGAGGACCACAGTGCCAGAGTGTGTAGGGCAGAACCTTGCTCAAGGGGTAACCCCCCCAACTTGGCTTCTGATAAAACCAACCATAAACAGGTTTCCCAAGGCTGGCTTTAATGACAGGCTCTCAGAAAGAAGCTCCTTTCCCAAGTAAGTCGGCCCTCCAAACTTAACAGAGCCCACGGGCCACAAGCCTTTGCGTAGAAAGAGCGTACGCTCTGCATTTTTGTAGTGAAAGAGACGTTAGCAATGGCCAGTGGCAATGTCCTTGCCTGCTTTGCTAAGGTCATCTGACCTTCTGCTCCCCTGACATCACAGTGGCCCTGACATTTCATAAAAGCGCAGACGTGACCTTTATTTGGATTTGTTTGAGTTTGAGGGGCAAGTTCTGGTGCCCCATTCTGTTCAGGGTGGGCAGGAAACCTCCTCAGTCAGTAACCCCTTGGATGGAGTGTGTCCATTAAAAGGTTAACACTCACATCTCCTGGAGAAGGCTGCACGCACACGTGCAACCGCCCACAACCCTGATCAATGGATTTTCCACGCTTCCCGGCTCTTCGGGTAGGGCCATCCCACAGCTCTGAAAGCAGAGCTGCTTGGGTGTGGACCTCTGCTCAGAGGGGACACAGCCTTTGGACAAGGAATCCACCCCTGGAGCTGGAGCCGGCTCCCCTCTGGTCATTTCATGTCTATGTGAGCGCATGTTTCCCTTCCCTTTTCTGGGGATACTTTTCCTCAGCTTCACCCAAGGGAACAGAAATGCTTGGCGTGTACACAGGGGTTTGAGTCTTGCAACTGGCCCAAGGTCACGGAGGACAAGCTTCTAAAGGGGACTTACAGATGGTGGAAATACCCCAAACTTTCCTTCCACCGTGCTTCCCTGGTGGCTCAGACCGTAAAAGAATCCGCCTGCAATGCAGGAGACCCGAGTTCCATCACTGGGTCAGGAAGATCCCCTGGAGGAGGGCAAGGCAACCCACACCAGTGTTCTTGCCTGGAGAATCTCCATGGACCTAGGGGCCTGGGGGCCAAATCCATGGGGTCGCCAAGAGTCGGACACCACTGAGCGATTAACAATTTCCCTCCACGGAGTCACTTCGCCGTGGCAGAGGCGGGAGGGGGAAGAGCACCCGGACAGCTGGCGGCCGACCCTGGGGAGCTGGCGATCTCCTGGGGAGAGGGCTCCCCCATTTCCCCACCGACGGGCTTGCTGGTGGGGAGGTTTTGTGACGGAGCGCGGTTCCCCGGG
>SJYR01001484.1:59870-73052 GCA_006410655.1 Kobus ellipsiprymnus | reverse complement strand
GGACCGTCCGGAGCCATCCCTCCCCCCGCCCCCGCCCGATTCATTGTTAGCAAGCCGAGGGGTTTATTGTCACCCCCGGCGCAGCCCTCCGGCTGGCCTCAAACGGTTTTCCTCCTTGTGAGGTCGAGTGTGAACGGCAACCAGGGCCAACTGGTGCGCAAAGCTGACGCGCGAGAAGGCGAGACGGTTGGCCTGCTTCCTGCGCCTCCATTTCTCCGGGAGATGATTAAAAAGCAATTTCCTAGCCGAGATCTCAAAGTGACAGCTTAACCTCTTCACCCTCTAAGCAAAAAAGCACAGCACATCCCTTTGTAAGACCCATGTTTCTACTCTTCCATAAGTCACTTGTAACAAAACCCTCCTTTTCAGCATGAACTGCGATTTCTGGAGACCTAATTGGTTTTTCAGTGTGCAGATCTATTAAAAAGCTCATTTAACTCAGCTGTTGTGTTTAACTGAATTGTTATGGCAGGTGAGCAAGATTAAAAATCAGGTGGAAAAAGCTTAGCATTAGGAATTCTATTAAAATCAGTTTGGGAAACTACATTTTGTTTTCTTGATAGGGGAATTCTGTTAAAAGATCCTTTGTTTGCAGAGTAAAAAGAGTTAACTTCATGCTGGGCGCTTTTTACAAAATGTTAGCTTGTAAATATTTAAAGGATCAGGATTAAAGCTAGTTTTAGTTGTTTTGTAAACAGCTAGGTAGTTTGAATAATTGGCAGTTTGGAAAGAAAATGCTCTCTACAGAAAAATACTCAACTTTGGGTGAGTTAATGCCAGAATTCCACCCTTGGTTCGCATGATTTCAGTACTTGAGGCTTGGCTTTGTTTTCTTTTGTTATCTTTTCTGCAAAATTCCTGCTCTAAAGCAGAGAGCATTATTTTGATTTAGCCTCTAAACCATTTGTAACAGGTGGGTTTACCTGAAGGTACAAACCTGCAATAAATAATTGACCTTCTAAGAAAAGACAAATTCCTGGGACCTTAAATCATTTTCAGAAAGGCCACTATCAAGAAAAGGGTTTCAGAAATGCTGACATTCATTTGTTCTTCCAGCCAAGGCACCACTGTTTTCCTTGACAATTAATATGGGACTGGTTCCTCTTCCTACAAACTGGCCAGAGTAATTTTGCAGATTTTGGGGCTGAGTCACGGTGGAAACCAAAGACATGCATCCCTGAAGTCTTTCTTTCTGTCCCTTTTCTTCATCAGGGAGAACTGGAGAAGCTCAATCAATCCACGGATGATATCAACAGACGGGAGACTGAACTTGAGGTACAGAGAGCTGGGTCCTGAGGTGAAGGTGGCTTCTGTCCTGCTGACCCCAGGCTGGTTCATTCTGTTTTAATAGCTGCAGAGTGGTTGCTGGCGTTCCCTCCTTGAAGTTGAGCAATAGCAAGCTGCCCGACAGAATGAATTACACCACTGAGGCCAGCTTGTGGGTGGAACACACGTGGATCCGATTTCACGGGTTTTTCATCCTGGAAACTCGGAGGGGCCCAAACCAAGGGCTTTAGACACTCTTAAGTCCTAAAGTTAAGGTGTCTGTTGAAAAGTTAGAAGGATTGAAGGGGGAAATTAGCTCTGCTTTTTAATGGATAAGTGAATGAGCTCACAAAATCTCTTAAATATTTTACAGCGACTCCTTACGTTGCTACTTGGAAATATCCTGTGTTTCCTCAAAAAGACTTAGATCTTTTTTGACTTTTGGGCCCTAACCATGTGCTGCTCCCCGTCCCCGCCCTTCCACTCTCCTGCTTTTTTTCTTTATTGTCTGCTTGGGTGTAGAATATTAATGATCTTAATGGTAAAGAAAAGCTGTTTAGTCTCGGAAGTGCTTTCCTGCCTGGAAAAATCTGGGGAGCTGAGACCTCGATTTGAAGTTCATGGGCATCTTCCCACCTGAGTGAGCAGATTGACACTCTTCGTGGCTCCCACTTAGCCCCCATCTGTTTCCAGCAGTGGTCGGTTTTCCCACCACTTCCCAGCAGGTTTGACAACCCCCGCTTGTGTCTGGGAGCTGTGGGAGGACCCGCGTCTGTAGCAGAAGGAGTGGCAGGGAAGGTCAGCAGAAGGGGCGGGCGCCGCTGGTCCCTCTGGGTGGGCGGGTGGGAGGTCTCCGGAATGTGATCCACCAGCCTGGCAACCCTGCTTTGTTCCTGCATGTCGAGGCCAGAGGTGGCCCGAGAGGCAGAGCTAGTTTGCTGAGCTGCTTCTGAAGGACTCTTCCTGTGTTCTGCTTAATCTGTGAGCCCTCTTCTCCCCCAAGTGAAGTGCCTTCTGTGTGCGGGATTTTTTTGCGCGTATGATGAATCAGGACTGTTTGTTGGGCAACTGGAATCTCTTAGAATCTCACGTTTGGAATCATGTAGCGGCATGACCTGTTTCATTTCTATCAGGGTTTGACGTTTCCAAAAAGTTTTTTTTTTTTTTAATTGTTAACGTCTCTCTCTCTGGCTGCTGTGAGTCTTGGTTACAGCAGGCAGGATCTGTAGTTGTGATGTGCGAGCTCTTAGTGGCGACGTGTGGGGTCTGACCAGGGCTCTAACCTGGGCCCCCTGCATTGGGAGCGCGGAGTCTCAGCCCCTGGGCCACCAGGGGAGTCCCCTGAGGGTTTTATAAGCTTTGCCTCCTTCCACCTTGTCACGGCAGCCCAGAGCTGTGCTGTTCGTGATGGCCACCTCTAGCCACGTGTGGCTATTTGAATTTAAATTAATAACAAATAAAATTAAAAGGTCACTTCCTCAGTCATGCCGCAGCAGCAGGGGCGTGGTAGGCCTGGTACTGGACAGATCAGAGAAAACTCCATCATCGTAGACAGTTCTGCCAGGTGGCCTGGGCCTGGCAGGTAGGGTGGGAGGCAGGGACCGCCGGTTCTCCAGGGGAGGACACCGTGGTCAGTGTCCTCACAGGTCAGCCACACGGCAGAGCCTGGTCATTTTTCAGATCCCCTTCTGTTTCTCATATTCTGCGATCCCAAATACCAGCAGACAAGTTAGAAATTTTTGTGCGTGTTTTTTTGTTGTCAGAGTACTGATTTATTCAGGGCCTCGCAGGTGCCGCTAGTGGTAAAGAACCTGCCTGCCAATGCAGGAGATTAAGAGATGTGCGTTCGACCCCTGGGTCAGGAAGATCCCCTGGAGGAGGGCATGGCAACCCACTCCGGTGTTCTTGCCTGGAGAATCCCATGCACAGAGGAGTCTGGCTGGCTACCGTCCATGGGGTCACAAAGAGTCAGAGATGACTGAAGCGATTTAGCACGCACGCACGATTTATTCATCCCGCACATATTTATAGGGCTGCTCCACGCTGGCCCCTGTCCAGGTTGTGTTCCCCTGCAGAGGCACAGTTGTTTCATCTTAACTCTCTTCAGCCCTGATTTCCGAAGCCCCTTTGTGGACACACTTAGGTCCTTGAGTGTCATGGGAAACTCTGACAGGTGTTTCCTGCCTGGCTCTGGAGGGCGCTTGGCAGCCACCGGGAGAGGGGGTCAGGCTGGCCTGTGTCACCGGCTGCCCTCTCCGTGGCCTTATTATAACCAGGGTGTGTGTGCTGAGTCGCTCAGTCGTGTCCGACTCTCTGCGACCCCATGGACTGCAGCCCGCCAGGCTCCTCTGTCCCTGGAATTTTCCAGGCACAGGATACTGGAGTGGGCTGCATTTCCTTCTCCTATCCAGGGTGGACTCAGACAAGGACAGTGCGAACTCTGGACATCATGAAAACTTCCTTAGCAGCCATGTTGAAAAGGAACAAGAAACAGCTGGAGCCAATTTCCATCCAATTTCCTTTAACCCAGAATTTTTGAGATAGAATAATTTCAGTGTGGAATCAAAACAGGAAAACCATGAGTGAGATGCTTTGCATATATTTTTGTACCCAGAGAAGTCTTGTGCATCTTTTACACCTAGAGCACGTCTCACTTCAGACCAACCAGGTTTAGGAGGGCAGCCTGGGTCTAATCAGTGGGGTTTCAGCCTCTGTGCAGGCTCTCTGGACACTGCTCACACTTGCGGAGCCCACCGGGGAGCTGATGGCCATTGTCTGGCGGGCTATGTCCCTTTGGACGGGCACTGGGCACCCATCTTGGTGTTGGGCTTGCAGCCTCTGCTGATCCAAGCAGATAGGGGTTCAAGACAGAGGCCCTGCCTCAGGGAGTTGATGTCTCAGTTGAGGCTGGGGTATGGAGGGGTGGCTAGTAATTAACGGATTGTGTGTCCAGTAAAAGAGCGACCCGACAGAGGAATCTCCGGAAAACACTGAGCGGAACAAGGGAGCCTGTGTGCCGAGCGGCAGATGGAGGGAGTGGCAGGGGTGCCAGGGGAGGGCGGGCACCGATGGGTGGGGGCCAGGGAGCAGTCACTTGAGCACACGGACGGGCCTCCTTGTTTGCAGAAGTTTCCGCTAAGCTTGCGGGAAACCGTGGCTCCTGAGGAAAATGTTGTGACCAAAGGCTTTCAGTAAGTTCACCCTCATTAGGCTCCCATGTGGAGAAGGCAATGGCACCCCACTCCAGTGTTCTTGCCTGGAGAATCTCAGGGACAGTGGAGCCTGGAGGGCTGCCATCTGTGGCGTTGCACAGAGTCAGACACGCCTGAAGAGACTTAGCAGCAGCAGCAGCAGGTTCCCATGAGCCGCTGGTCCCCCATGTCCACTGATCAGTACGTAACTTTGTGTCTCTGTTTAAAGACACATTCAGTTCAGTCACTCAGTCGTGTCCGACTCTTTGTGACCCCATGGACTGCAGCACACCAGGCCTCCCTGTCCATCACCAACTCCCAGAGTTTACTCAAACTCATGCCCATTGAGTTGGTGATGCCATCCAACCGTCTCATCCTCTGTCGTCCCCTTCTCCTCCCGCCTTCAATCTTGCCCAGCATCAGGGTCTTTCCAAATGAGTCAGCGCTTCGCATCAGGTGGCCAACGTGTTGAAGTTTCAGCTTCCGCGTCAGTCTTCCCAATGAATATTCAGGACTGATCTCCTTTAGGATGGACTGGGTGGATCTCCTTGCAGTCCAAGGGACTCTCAAGAGTCTTCTCCAACACCACAGTTCCAAAGCATCACTTCTGTGCTTAGCTTTCTTTCTAGTCCAGCTCTCACATCCATACGTGACTATACTGGAAAAACCAGAGCCTTGACTAGACGGACCTTTGTTGGCAAAGTAATGTCTCTGCTTTTTAATATGCACGTGATTTTATTGTAAAGATTTTTTTAAAATTAAGCATCACTTCTGTGCTTAGCTTTCTTTCTAGTCCAGCTCTCACATCCATACGTGACTATACTGGAAAAACCAGAGCCTTGACTAGACGGACCTTTGTTGGCAAAGTAATGTCTCTGCTTTTTAATATGCACGTGATTTTATTGTAAAGATTTTTTTAAAATGTGGACCATTTTTAAAGTCTTTATTGAATTCGTTAAAATAGTGTTTCTGTTCTCTGTTTTGAGTTTCTGGCCTGTGGAATCTTTGTTCCCCAACCAGGGATGGAACCTACACCCCTGTGATCCAGGAAAGGAAAAGTCTTAACCACTCGACCAGCACGGAAGTCCCTAAAGACACCTTATTTAATGTGTATTTTTGGTTCATTCATGTTGAGCTTGGCCATCAGCACCAGGACTCAGCCTGATCAAAGGTTATTCACCTTGTGTTTTCTCCGTTAGGCTCATCACAGCTTTCCTGGGCTTCGGACACTAGCCAGCCCTTGAGCACTAGGCTTGGGGCAAAATCACCAACGTAAAGCACAGACATGCAGAAAGTGTGGCACTAAATGGACTGTGTCAAGGATGCCTCTTTGCCGCACGAGAGCTGGAGCGGGCCAGAGGGGTCAGTCCCTCCTCCCCGAGAACAGCCCCGCGGGCGCCTGGAGCGTCTTGCACTCCGTGCAGGCCCGTGCACGGCTGTAGAGCAGCACAGTATTTTCTGGAATTAGTGAGTAGACAGACTCACAGATAGCGACGATTGACTGTGATATTTCAGAGCCTCTGGGGCGGGGCTTCTGTCCGCCTTTCCTTTCCTTTGCTTTTTGATGATGGTCTGCAGGGCCCAGCACCCCTAGCGACTTGGAGTGATTCAAGGGAATTGGTGACCCCAGTGCTCATGCACCGTTTACAACATCCACAATATGGAAGGAACACTATGTGTTCACTGATGGGTGAGTGGATAAAGATGTGGTACAGGACCTCCCTGCAGGCCCAGGAGTGAAGAATCCAGGTTTGCACTGCATTTGATCCTTGGTTGGGAAACTAAGGTTCTGCACGTGGTGCAGCCAAAACGTTTTTGGTGCGTGTACACATGATGGAATGTTACTCAGCCGTGAAGAGGGAANAGTGAAGAATCCAGGTTTGCACTGCATTTGATCCTTGGTTGGGAAACTAAGGTTCTGCACGTGGTGCAGCCAAAACGTTTTTGGTGCGTGTACACATGATGGAATGTTACTCAGCCGTGAAGAGGGAAGTTTGCAGCAACATGGATGGACTTGGAGGGCATTACGCGAAAGTGAAAGAAGTCAGACAGAGACAGATACTGTGTGATGCTGCTTATATGTGGAGTCTGAAAAATACAACCAGCTGGGGAGTATGGCGGAAGTGAAGCAGACTCAGGTGGAGACGACAAGCTAGTGGTTATCAGCGCAGAGTATTGGGTGTAAGGCAGCCTCGGGGATGTTTGTATAATATGGGGAATATAGCCAATATTTTGTATTAACTATAAGTACAAAGTTCAGTCGCTCAGTCGTGTCCGACTCTTTGCGACCCCATGAACCACAGCACCCCAGGCCTCCCTGTCCATCACCAACTCCCAGAGTTTACCCAAACTCTTGTCCATTGAGTTGGTGATGCCATCCAACCATCTCATCCTCTCTTGTCCCCTTCTCCTCCTGCCCTCAATCTTTCTGAGCATCAGGGTCTTTTCAAATGAGTTGGTTCTTTGCATCAGATGGCCGAAGTATTGGAGTTTCAGCTTTAGCATCAGTCCTTCCAAGAACACCCAGGACTGATCTCCTTTAGGATGGACTGGTTGGATCTCCTTGCAGTCCAAGGGACTCTCGAGAGTCTTCTCCAACACCACGGTTCCAAAGCATCACTTCTTCTGCACTCAGCTTTCTTTTTAGTCCAACTCTCACATCCATACACAACTACTTCTAAGGACACACTTCCCTATTTAAAGAGCACGTTTCACAGAAGAGGAGGTTGAAATTGCAGAAACATTGAAGTAAAGTAAAGTGAAGTTGCTCAGTTGTGTCTGACTCTTTGCAACCCTATGGACTGCAGTCCTCCAGGCTCCTCCATTCATAGGATTTTGCAGGCAAGAATACTGGAGTGGGTTGCCATTTCTTTCTCCAGGGGATCTTCCCAACCCAGGGATTGAACCCAAGTCTCCTGCATTGCAGGCAGATGCTTTACCCTCTGAACCACCAGGGAAGCCTGGNGGAGTGGGTTGCCATTTCTTTCTCCAGGGGATCTTCCCAACCCAGGGATGGAACCCAAGTCTCCTGCATTGCAGGCAGATGCTTTACCCTCTGGGCCACCAGGGAAGCCTAGCCTTTTATCAGAGAGGCTAGGCTTGAATATGAGCCTGATGTTTCAAGTAAAGAAAATACATGTATTTTCCCACAGGTGCATTGTTTAATCAGCTTTAATCATTAACTCATGGAGTATTTCTTGAGCACCCACTGTGTGCTTCCCTGAAAGCCTGTCTGAAGGGGGCGGGCCTGGGGCAGGGAAGGACCCTCCAGAGGGAACAGTCAGTGCTAAGGAGGGGTGACCTGGGGTGGGGCGAGCTGGTTGGAGAAAGATAAGCAGTCCTTCTGCTTGTGGCAGCCTTGCCCCCGGGTGCGGCAGGCCAGGAGACGTGCTGATGCACTTGGACGCTGTGTACCCGACCCCTCAATCTGTTCTCAAAGGTGTGAAACGAGGGGCAGCACAGAGACTTTCTAAGTCGCTGTCGTCAGGATTTGTAATATTCCACGCCCAGTTCCTTAGCTTTTTACTGCCATGTGTAGTGTTTCCTTACCCCCTGCTGCTCGGAAGGCTCGTCCTGGGGTGAAATGGTCACTGATGAGCAGGAAGGGCTCTCCAGGCCCAGTTGCCCACGCACATGTTTCTGGCTCGGAAAGCCGTTGCACACTGACTTTTTCAGCCTGCTCTTCCCAGCGTGGGTAGAGGCGCTTCATTGTAAGTGGCCGTGCTCTTTCTTTCCCTCTGTGCCTGGGTGGAGGCGGTTTGAAAAAGCATCCGAATTCTGGACATCTGTGTTCCTCAGATTCACAGAAAGCCTGCACCCAGCATCAACCTTCTCCTTTGCCAAAAACTAGCAAACAGTTTCTCTTTAAAAAACTGTCCCGAGCTTGGAAAGTTGGGGTCGGGGAGGAGAAGAGCGGGTGAATTGGGAGCAGCCTGGACTCTCCCTAATGAATTATGAGCCCAAGTCAGGGGAAGAGAAATTCTTTTCTCAGAGGACAGTGTTGTCACGTCTTAGCACTTTCTCCTTTAAAGTGTGTGTGTGGTGTGTTGTGTGTGTTGCATGACTGTGTATGTGTGGTGTGTGTGGGGTGTGTGTGTGTGTTGCATGGGTGAGGCTGGAATCCCTTTGTATCCAGCACTTTCTTCTGTAAGATGTGTGTGTGGGGTATGTGTGTGTATGTGTGTTGTGTGAGTGTGTGTCTTTTGGATTAGTGTGTGTGGTATGTGTGTTGCATGACTGTGTGTGTTGCATGACTGTCTTTGTGTGTGGTGTGTGTGTTGCATGACTGGGGTGTGTGTGGTGTGGTGTTTGTGTGCTGTGTGTGTGTGTAGTATGTGTGGTATGTGTGTGTTGCATGACTGTGTATGTGGTGTGTGTGTGTATTGTATGCCTGTGTGTGTATGGTTTGTTTATGTGTGTGTGGTGTGTGTGTTATATGACTGTGGTGTCGTGTGTGTGTGTGGTGTGTGTGTGTGTATGTGTGGTGTGTGTAATATGTGTGTGTGGTGTTTGTGTGTGTGTGTGGTGTGTGTGTGTGTAGTATGTGTGTGTATGTGTGTGTGGAGTGTGTGTGTGTGGTGTGTTTGTGTGTGTGCTGTGTGTGTGTGTGTAGTGTGTGTGGTATGTGTGTGTTTCATGACTGTATGTGGGGTGTGTGTGTATTGTATGACTCTGTGTGTGTGTGGTGTGTTTGTGTGTGTGATATGACTGGTGTGTGTGTATGTGTGGTGTGTTGTATGTGTGTGGTGTTTGTGTTGCATGACTGTGTGTGTGTGTTGCATGACTGTGTGGTGTGTGTGTGCGCGTCTGTGTCTGTGTGTGGTGTAGTATGTGTGTGTTGCATGACTGTGTGTGTGTGTGTTGCATGGCTCTGTGTGTTGCATGACTGTGTGTGTGTGTGGTGTGTGTGTGTGTGTCTGTGTCTGTGTGTGGTGTGGTATGTGTGTGTTGCATGGCTCTGTGTGTGTGTGTATGCTGTGTGTGTATGTGTGCATCTGTGTGTGGTGTGGTATGTGTGTGTTGCATGGCTCTGTGTGTGTGTTGTATGACTGTGTGTGTGTATGTGGTGTGTGTGTGTGTACGCTGTGTGTGTGTGTGTGTTGCACAGTGAGGCTGGCTGTCTCTGGGGGGATCTGGTTGCAGGGCGCAGTGCCCTGGAGGCGTCTGTGTAGCCCTGGCTTGTGCTGGGTCCTCGCTGTGCTGGGGGCCTTGGCCGCAGAGTGGGGGACCCGGGCGGGATCTTGGGAGCTGGGAGTGCTCTGATGTAACGGGGGCTTTGGCGTCGAGGCCTGGGGACTTGGGTTTTTGGGAGGGCCAGCCACTGGCAGGGGAGTGTTTGGGGGCCTTGGCCGCAGAGTGGGGGACCCGGGCGGGATCTTGGGAGCTGGGAGTGCTCTGATGTAACGGGGGCTTTGGCGTCGAGGCCTGGGGACTTGGGTTTTTGGGAGGGCCAGCCACTGGCAGGGGAGTGTGGAGAGTGGCCGTGCAGACGCCCCGCAGTGCCTGGACGGTGTGGCGGGGAGGGGAGCCTGGAGGGGAAGACCTTTCGGTAGCCGGCTGGGTGTGACGTCTTTTCTGGGCCTCTGGGGCATGCTCATGGAGTATTTCTTGAGCACCCACTGTGTGCTTCCCCGAAAGCCTGTCTGAAGGGGGCCGGGTCTGGGGCGGGGAAGGACCCTCCAGAGGGAACAGTCAGTGCTGAGGGGGGTGACCCGGGGTGGGGCGAGCTGGTCGGAGAAAGATAAGCAGTCCTTCTGCTTGCGGCAGCCTTGCCCCCGGGTGCGGCAGGCCAGGAGACGTGCTGATGCACTTGGACGCTGTGTACCCGACTCCGCAATCTGTTCTCAAAGGTTTGAAACGAGAGGCAGCACAGAGACTTTCTAAGTCGCTGTCGTCAGGATTTGTAATATTCCACGCCCAGTCCTTAGCTTCTTATCGCCATGTGTAGTGTTTCCTTACCCCCTGCTGCTCGGAAGGCTCGTCTTGGGGTGAAATGGTCACTGATGAGCAGGAAGGGCTCTCCAGGCCCAGTTGCCCACGCACATGTTTCTGGCTCGGAAAGCCGTTGCACACTGACTTTTTCAGCCTGCCCTTCCCAGCGGGGGTAGAGGCGCTTCATTGTAAGTGGCCGTGCTCTTTCTTTCCCTCTGTGCCTGGGTGGAGGCGGTTTGAAAAAGCATCCGAATTCTGGACATCTGTGTTCCTCAGACTCACAGAAAGCCTGCACCCAGCATCAACCTTCTCCTTTGCCAAAAACTAGCAAACAGTTTCTCTTTAAAAAACTGTCCCGAGCTTGGAAAGTTGGGGTCGGGGAGGAGAAGAGCGGGTGAATTGGGAGCAGCCTGGACTCTTCCTAATGAATTATGAGCCCAAGTCAGGGGAAGAGAAATTCCTTTCTCAGAGGACAGTGTTGTCACATCTTAGCCCTTTCTCCTTTAAAGTGTGTGGGTGGTGTGTGTGTGTTGCATGAGTGTGTGTGTGTGTGTTGTGTTGTGTGAGTGTGTTGCATGACTGTGTGTGTGTGTTGCATGGGTGAGGCTGGAATCCCTTTGTATCCAGCACTTTCTTCTGTAAGATGTGTGTGTGGGGTATGTGTGTGTATGTGTGTTGTGTGAGTGTGTGTCTGTGTGTGTGTTGGATTAGTGTGTGTGGTATGTGTGTTGCATGACTGTGTGTGTTGCATGATTGTGTCTTTGTGGTGTGTGTGTTGCATGACGGGGGTGTGTGTGTGTGGTGTGGTGTTTGTGTGCTGTGTGTGTGTAGTATGTGTGGTATGTGTGTATTGCATGACTGTGTATGTGGTATGTGTGTGTATTGTATGACTGTGTGTATGGTTTGTTTATGTGTGTGGTGTGTGTGTTATATGACTGGTGTCGTGTGTGTGTGTGTGTGGTGTGTGTGTGTATGTGTGGTGTGTGTGATATGTGTGTGTGGTGTTTGTGTGTGTGGTGTGGTGTGTGTGTGTGTGGGGGTGTGTGTGTGTGTGTGTGGTGTGGTGTTTGTGTGCTGTGTGTGTGTGTAGTGTGTGTGGTATGTGTGTTGCATGACTGTGTATGTGGGGTGTATGTATTGTATGACTCTGGTGTGTGTGTGTGGTGTGTTTGTGTGTGTGATATGACTGTGGTGTGTGTGTATGTGTGGTATGTGTGGTATGTGTGTGTGGTGTTTGTGTGTGTTGCATGACTCTGTGTGTGTGTGTGTGGTGTGTGTGTGTGCGTCTGTGTGTGGTGTGGTATGTGTGTGTTGCATGGCTCTGTGTGTGTGTTGTATGACTGTGTGTGTCTATGTGTTGTGTGTATGTGTGTGTATGCTGTGTGTGTGTGTGTTGCACAGTGAGGCTGGCTGTCTCTGGGGGGATCTGGTTGCAGGGCGCAGTGCCCTGGAGGCGTCTGTGTAGCCCTGGCTTGTGCTGGGTCCTCGCTGTGCCGGGGGCCTTGGCCGCAGAGTGGGGGACCCAGGCGGGATCTTGGGAGCTGGGAGTGCTCTGATGTAACGGGGGCTTTGGCGTCGAGGCCTGGGGACTCGGGTTTTTGGGAGGGCCAGCCACTGGCAGGGGAGTGTGGAGAGTGGCCGTGCAGACGCCCCGCAGTGCCTGGATGGCGTGGCGGGGAGGGGAGCCTGGAGGGGAAGACCTTTCGGTAGCCGGCTGGGTGTGACGTCTTTTCTGGGCCTCTGGGGCACCCAGCTCTGACCCAAAGTTTGGCCATCAGACCAGAAGGACTCAGGGCTGCCTGCTTGGGTGACAGTCCCCTTGTTGCTGCTGGAATGTCCATGACTTTTGACCCAGCAATTGCACTTGGAAGAATTTGTCCTGAGGGGGTAACTGGGCACAGATCCAGGTCTAGCAGGGTTCACCGCAGCCTTGTTTGAAAATGCTGGAGAATTGTGACTCCGCCTGACTGTCAGTAGGGGGTTGCTGAAACAGATGAATACCGAGCCCAGGCACTGGTTGAGAGAATCCGGGCTTCACGTGTTGACCAGCTTGTTATTAACCAAGAAATGCATCTGAATGGGAAAAAGCAGGTTCCAAGAGCATGGGTTCGTCATTTAGAATCATGATGCTATTCTAAAAACTATGTTTATGTGTATAAACATATCTGGAAAGAATTACATGCCAGCTATTATATCTGCTGGAGAGATGAGTGAGATGTATTCTCTTTATATTTTTTCTGTGTTTTCTGAATTATTTGCTTTGAGTTTGTACTCCTTTATAGTCAGAGGGGGAAAAAAACCCCCAAAGTCACGGGAAAGGGGTGTGTGGAGGGACATCTTGGCTTCAGGTGACGTGGCTGGAACCTGAGCTCCACTGACTTTTGGGGGCACTTGCTGCTTTGGGTGTTAGTTCTAAAAGATCTTGTAGGTCTTCATAAAACCATTCAACTTCAGTTTCCTCAGCGTTACTGGTTGGGGCATAAACTTGAATAACTGTTATATTGAATGGTTTGCCTTGGAGACGAACAGAGATCATTCTGTCGTTTTTGAGATTGCATCCAAGTACTGCATTTCGGACTCTTCTGTTGACCATGATGGCTACTCCATTTCTTCTGAGGGATTCCTGCCCGCAGTAGTAGATGTAATGGTCATCTGAGTTAAATTCACCCATTCCAGTCCATTTTAATTCGCTGATTCCTAGAATGTCGACGTTCACCCTTGCCATCTCTTGTTTGACCACTTCCAATTTGCCTTGATTCATGGACCCGACATTCCAGGTTCCTATGCAATATTG
>SJYR01001484.1:32869-59384 GCA_006410655.1 Kobus ellipsiprymnus | reverse complement strand
TGGAGAAGACTCTTGAGAGTCCCTTGGACTGCAAGGAGACCCAGCCAGTCCATTCTGAAGGAGATCAGCCCTGGGATTTCTTTGGAAGGAATGATGCTGAAGCTGAAACTCCAGTGCTTTGGCACCTCATGCGAAGAGTTGACTCATTGGAAAAGTCTCTGATGCTGGGAGGGACTGGGGGCAGGAGGAGAAGGGGACGACCGAGGATGAGATGGCTGGATGGCATCACGGACACGATGGACGTGAGTCTGAGTGAGCTCCGGGAGATGGTGATGGACAGGGAGGCCTGGCTGCTGCGATTCATGGGGTCGCAAAGAGTCGGACACGACTGAGCGCCTGAACTGAACTCAACTGCCGCTTTGGAGCCTGGGTCATCCGGTCTGTGAATTGGAGTCATGAGTGGTCATGGGGGGCCTGGGGCAGGGGGAGACATTGTGTGCGGGAGGGCTTTGCTCGCTGCCCAGCCCCGGGGAGGGCGCTGCTTCCCGCATTCGGGGCTGGCCTGGAGCGTGGGGACCTGCTGGGTGTTCAGGATGGATGCAGAGAAGGTTCCAGCGAGATGCTCCGCCCTCCTCCCCAGGGCCCTGCCATGAGGTCCCTTTGTCAGAGACAGGCTCCGGGCAAGGGGCCAGAGAGAGGGCTCGTGGGGCCAGGATTACAGCAGGATGGACTCTGCGGGGTCTGGAGCCGCAGACCTTGGGCTCTGGAAATCGCCTGTTTCTCCACCTGAGCTGTGCCGTGTTAGGCTGTATCTCCTCCTGAGGTTTGCCTGGCGCATAGTGGCTGCCCACTTGATGTTACAGTGGATGAATGTTGACAGACTGCCCCTTGATGGCTGTGTGACCTGGGGCAAGTTACTCGATATCTCTGAACCTCAGTTTCCTCATCCCACTGATGTTGTGTAGGAAGCCGTCAGTAAATATCACTGCTGCTGTTACTGGGAGAGGGCGTGCGAGGGCTGTAGCATGGTGGGGTCCTTGCAGGAAGGACTTGTGTCCATCCTGGAATGTCCTTGTCTCCTAGCTGCTCTTCAGTAGTAATGAGAGCTAATAATAGTAATAATGGCAAAAAAAGTGCCTTCCAGGTGCCAGACCCTGTTCTAAGTGCTTTGCATCCCTGAATCCTAAGCAGGACTGTGTGATCGAGCCAATCCTCCCTGTTCCACTGATAAAACCAAGGCCTTGAGTATCTTGCCTTCACGGGATTGCCCAGCTCTGCTAGTGACACCGTTTGTTGACATTCTTTGCTGTGGGGCTGCCTTGTCCATTGTAAGAGGTTTAGCAGCATCCTCTCACTAAAGGAGCCCACTTCCTGCGCACCCCCCGCCCCACCCAGTTGCGACACCAGAAACACCTCCAGCCTCGCAAGTGTCCTGGGGAAAGGGGACGGGGTTGCCTGGGGGGGATCCCCTGCCCTCGAGAAATGCCATCAAGGCGTGGTCCTTGGACCGCAGAACCAAGTTAGGATTGCCCGGTCCTGGGCCCCACCCAGACCTGCTGCCTCAGAATCTCGGGAGGCTTGGCACCAGGAGTCTGTCCAAGCCGCGCTACCGGTCTCACACGTGTCTCTCAGGCTGTCTTCTGGTCGTTTCTGTGCCGGCCTGGCTCCCTGTGCCCTGGACTCAGCCCCTGGAAGGAAGGGCTTGGCCTCCCCATCTTTGTACCCCAGTATCCCCCACAGTGCCTGCTCACAATGAGTTGGGGAATGAACGGCTGGGGTCGTGGTTAGAGCCGGACTCTCTGCGGACTCACCGTGGCTCCTGCTGCACACTGTCCCGCAGAACGGGCGGGGCCCTCTTCCCTCGCGCCTGGTCTGGCACTGCATCGGCCCCTGGGCCATGCCTGGGCAGCCCTGATCCCGGGCACAGAGGCGGCGTTGGTAAAGCATGGCCTGTGACCTCTTCCTCCCCCAAGCCCCTCAGTCCCAAAGGTCTGAGCTCATGGAGGTGTAGGACTCTGCCCTGCTTGGAGATGCTCAAGTTATAAGAGTGTTTCACACTGGAATAGGATGATGTGTGGATATGGACACATGGCCATCATCTATTCAGTGGAAAAAAGCTAGTGGGAAAAATGGTTGTATTAAACTATGCTAGAGTTTATGTAAAAGCATTTATACATGCAGTACAAGAACATGTACCTATGAGAGGAAAAAAGGGTCTAGAACAGAGAGAATCATAGCATGGTCCACAGACTCGACTCTGCTTGTTACCAATTAAGGTGAAGTACCCACAGAAACTGAGAGCAAGATTTTACAAGTTTTTCTTTTTTGCCGTTTGACTCTGCTTGTTACCAATTAAGGTGAAGTACCCACAAATTGAGAGTATATTTGACATTGCTGTGACATCCCAGTGGCTTTTCACTTTTCTGGTTTATTGTATTCTGCAAAAATGTTGACTCATGTTAATTGATGATGGGGTTGGGGTAAGCAGTATCATAGTTTCAGAACCACGTAGCCTCACATGTTATTAATGGTTACTGCTAAGAATGCTGAGGATTTTATTTTTTTCATTTCTCAATGTTTTCTGCATTATTTGCAATGACCATTTTCATAGGCAGGGCATAAGGGTGGAGAATGTAGCACTATTATAAAAAGAAATCTTTATGAAAAGAAAGGAGTTTTCATGGAAGGAATTTTAGGAACGATGAGGGCTGGTAGGAAAAAATTTCTAGATTGGTAGTGCCTGCCCTTTTGACATTGCTGTGACATCCCAGTGGCTTTTCACTTTTCTGGTTTATTGTATTCTGCAAAAATGTTGACTCATGTTAATTGATGATGGGGTTGGGGTAAGCAGTATCATAGTTTCAGAACCACGTAGCCTCACATGTTATTAATGGTTACTGCTAAGAATGCTGAGGATTTTATTTTTTTCATTTCTCAATGTTTTCTGCATTATTTGCAATGACCATTTTCATAGGCAGGGCATAAGGGTGGAGAATGTAGCACTATTATAAAAAGAAATCTTTATGAATCAAAGAAAGGAGTTTTCATGGAAGGAATTTTAGGAACGATGAGGGCTGGTAGGAAAAAATTTCTAGATTGGTAGTGCCTGCCCTAACGGTGGATAAGTCCTGATGTTGGTGGGTTTGCTTGGTGAATTATTGTATTGTTAAATTCTCACGTGGTAATTCATGGAGCTTTGAAAAGAGCCTTAAAGGCCTTGTAGGGTTGTTTGCAGCCAAGATACCCTCATTTGTAACAATACAAGACAATCCCCAAGATAGAACAGTGGGAAGCATTCCAAGTATTAAGAATGTTTAGATATTCAAACTTAGCATATGGGTTTGAGGAGTAGCATCCTTTCTGCATGGATAAAGATTTGCGGGTACATATAGCCCCTGAACAGTGTCACTCACTGTACTGTCAGGGAAGATGATATTAGTGCAGGCTGTTGGCTAGAATATAGAAATAGCTGTCAGCTATTTCTGAGATGGAGTCTGCTGCCTGAAAACAAATCAGCTGTCTTCTTTTTAAACAATTCTACAGATAGTATGTGACCTTTCCTGGCACCATTGTGGGAACCTGGGCACCTGCAGTACAGGGGCCCGACTGTGTCCCCAGCGTCATCCAGGTACCTTCCCTCTGAGTGCAAGGTGTGTAGGGTGTTGTCACCTCAAAGGAAGACAGGCTCCGAGGGCTGGCGGAACTGTCGTCCCCACGGTTGGGAGAATCTTCAGATCCCCCTGTTGGCAGAGAGCTGTGGTCCCTGTGGGTTGCAGCCTTTTAATGCTGAACTGTTGTTTTTCCTTCTGAGCGTTTATTGTAGAGACTTTTAACATAGCAGTGTCTGTGTGTGTGTGTGTTGGCTGGATGAATTAAACATCTCTTGAACCTCATCCTTTGGCAGGCATCCCAGGTATCTTCACCCAGCCCTCCATCTCTGAAAGTTACTTAATCTGCCTATCACCACATAGATGCTTCTAAAGTAGAGGCTATATCCCTCTTATGCAACACATCTTAACCGAGTCTCACGGTCATTTGCAGATTTGCAAAGGTGCTCTTAGAGAGCTCAGAGAATCAGCCTCTTTCATTTCCTTAAAGCAAGATGGAAAACAATTTTGATCTCTTCTGGTCTGACTTTTTTTCCTATGCTGTGTTTTGCTGGGTTATCCAAGAGACATTAGCATTTGCTCTGACGGATAGGAATTGCCGTCAGGAAATCACAGGAACGTCTGCTGCTGTGAATTCTCACGGCAGCCGAATCCACTTAATGTAAATGCCTATCGTGTGGGGTCAGAGTCACACACAATGTGATGAACGGAGTTCGGGTGTCTTTGTCCACCTGACCCTTTTGTTGCTAGCACACAAAAGGCTTCCGCTTCATTCTGATAAATTTGAAACCAGCAGATTTGACATTTTCTCCCTAGTCTTTAGCTTTTTTGAAGAAGAAGAAATGTCCTTCCTCGTGGTCCTAGTTCCTGCTTGTACCTAACAAATTACCCCCAAACTTCTTTACCCCAAATCAAATGCTTTCTCTTGCCCATGATTTGTGGATCGGGAATTTGGAGTGAGCTCCGTGGGGTGGTCCTCGCTGGTGGAGCCTCGTGCACTTGTAGCCGCGATGTCAGTTGGGTGCGCTCATCCGCAGGCCCGGCTGGGCCGGTTGTCTGAGGAGCCCTCCCCCGTGGTGTCTGGCCGTAGATTCTGGGTCTTGGCTGCGGGCTCAGCTGGTCCTGTTTCCATCCGCCTGCCCCAGCCTGGCAGTCCCAGGTGCTCCGACCTCCTTGAGGTGTCTGGCTGCCCCCAGTGGGTGTCTCAGGATGACCAGGTGGAAACACCAGAGCCTCGGGGGTCCCGCAGTGGCACCTCCGTGGTGATCTGCTCGTCCAGGCAGCCAGGAGCCCAGCAGATTCAGGAGGACGGGCCTACACTCCATCCCTGGACAGGGTCAGTGCCAAGGCATTTGAGCCCCTTTAGAACGTCCATGCTCTGGGTGGTAACACTGAGTCCGAAGCCAGTTAGAAGTCCGTCGGCTTCAGGAAGAGCCACTGTCCGTGGGGCTTTGCCGAGCTGCTCTAATGGTTAACCAGCCAGCAGAGGAAGGACTTTGATTGTTCCTCTCAGTGACCCTTAAGCCAGCCAGCGGCAATTAAAGCCACAGCGAGCCATTTTGAGCAGTGCCATGGCTTCGGCCATAAGGGACTCTTTGCTGCTTTGCCCCATTTCTTTAAAATTTTGTCTGAGAGAATATTACACTGTGGCTTCAACGCCTATTATAAAAAATTAGTGGCGCCCAGGGCTCCGGAGTACAATAGCTAGACAGACACTTTTTATAAATGCAGGGGGAAGGTTCTTAAACCCCTCGGGCAGCTTTTGACATTCTGCGTTCCTCCCCTGCCCTGGATTTTGCTAGCGTTCCCACTGCAGACATAGGACCCTGGTGTTGTAGGCGTTTGCTAGAAATTGGATCCATACCCGGTCCCGGCCCCCCGCCCCCCCACCCCCGCCAGGTTGTAACTTGTTCAAGCAAATCGTACTTGAACGCTATGAAACTTGGGATTGAAAAAGCATAAGAAAACCTGTTTTAGAGCTGATACAGGAAAAGCGTGGACTTGGGCCTTCAGGAAATCTAGATCTGAATCCTCCCCCTGCCTCTTCGTAAGCTATGCAGTCTTGGCAAGTTTTTAGCTTTTCCAGGTTTTTCATTTCCTTCTCTTGGAAGGCGGAAGGGCAATACCTGTCTTGCAGAGCCGTTAAGGATTAAATAAGGTGGTGATTGTAAAGTGTCCCCTGTACCTAGCATGTAAAGTGTTCAACCAACTGCGGTCCTTTCCTGTCTAACCGTTGCTGTTGATTGAATAAAACACCTCCATAAAAATCACTACTGTTTATCGAAAGCTGATTGCATTCTAACCATCGTCCTAAGTGGTTTTATCTAGGTTAGTTCTCACAGCAGCTCTTGAGGACAGTGCTGGGACACGGGCTGAGAGACCAAGCCAGTTCTCCTGGACCACCCAGCCAGTGGGATGAGGACCTAGGATTTCAATCCAGGAGTCTGAGGCTGGAGCCCAGGCGCTGAAGTAGTTTTAAGGTGTGTGTTTGTGGGTTTTGAGGGTGCATCCTCTGAGGTCCCCACCGAGGCTGGTGAGGGGGAGGAACGCTGATCTAGGACTTGGGGACCAGGTGTTCAGTCTCTGCCCTGACACTCGCCAGATATACATCCTTGGTGAGGGGGAGGCTTCAGTTACCCGCTCTGTGCAACGGCAGCTTCTGAGTTAGATGACGGGCAAAGGCTTTGCCATCCCTGATAGTGAATGACTGAGACTTTAAAAAATGATTTGTTTTATTGAAATATAGTTAATTGACAGTATGAAGTTAATTTCTGCTACATGGCAAAGTGGTTCAGTTATACATATATATAGATTCTTTTTCATGATAGTTTATCACGGGATATTGAATATGGTTCCCTGTCCTGCACAGCAGGACCTTACTGCTTATCCATTATCTGTAAGCGTTTGCCCCCGCTAACCCCAAACTCCATCCTGTCTCTACCCCGCCCGCCCCTCGGCAACCATGGATCTGTCCTCGATGCCTCTGAGTCTGTTTCTCTGTGTAGGTGAGTTCCTTCCTGTCATATTTTGTTGGTTTATTTTATTCGGTTGTGCTGTGTCTTAGCTGTGCCACGTGGGATCTTTACTGCATGTGGGATCTAGTTCCCTAACCGGGGATCCAGCCCTGGCCCCCTGCATTGGGAGGGTGGAATCTTAGCCACTGGACTGCCGGGGAAGTCCTCTTTATTCTTTTATTTTGGGGCTGCACTGTGCGGCATGTGGACTCTTAGTTCCCCAGCCAGGGATCGAGCCCTTCCCCCCCGCAGCGGGAGAGCAGCCGTACCCGCTGGACCGCCAGGGCAGCCGCGGTGTTAGGTCTTAGATCGCACTTACGGGTGATAGCCCATGGTGCTCGCCTCTCTCTGGTTTACCTCGCTCAGTATGATCGTCTCTAGGTCCGCCCATGTGGCTGCAGATGGCATGGGTTCATTCTTTTTCACGGCTGACCAGTCTTCCCCTGTGCGTATTAATATATACAAACACACATTATACACGTGCGCACACACACATACACACGTATATTGTTGTTTAGTCACCAAGTTGCGTCTGTCTCTTTGGTGACCTCAGGTACGATAGCCCCCCAGGCTCCTCTGTCCGTGGGATTTCCCAGACAAGAGAAATCCATTTCCTTCCGTTGCCCTTTCCTTCTCCAGGGGATCTGCCCAACCTAGGGATCAAACAGGCAGATTCTTTGCCACTGTGCCGCCCGGGAAGCCCCCCACATTAACACCTGCACACGCGTCTCTTTTATCCACTTCCCCTGTGAAGGGCATTCGTGTCGTTTCCAGGCCATAGTGTCGCTGTGATCACAGGAGCGCATGCATCTTTCTGAATGGCAGTTTTCATTTCCTCCAGATGTATGCCCAGGAGTAGGAGTGCCGGATCACGTGGCAGCTCTGTCTTTAGTTGACTGAGGAACTTTCACGCTCTTTTCCACAGTGGCTGTACCAGTTTACTGGCAGGACAGATTTTGATTTTACTCTAGCAACATGCTGACTGGGCTGAGTCGTCCTCAGTCTTGATCTCGGGGGAAGAAAAAAACATAGGTGAATTAGCGCTGTGGCCAAGCCTTGATCCTTATTGAAGCTGCACTTATGCACAGTCGAAGAAAAGCCCTTGAGAAAATGGAAGTCCTCTGCTGCGTTCCTTCCCGCTCCCAGCTCTGCTAGAAGCAGCCTCTTTTGACGTTTTCAGCTGTTTCTTCTGGGTCCTTCCACGTCTCTCACAGCAGCGGCAGTGGGTTTTAACTTCGGTTCCTTTGCGTCCTCCGCCCTCCCTCCCTTCTGTCCTGTGAGCTGTCAGGAGGGAGGTCCTCCCGGAGGAGTGGGCAGCATCTGGCCGCAGTGCCGGGCGGGGGCGCGTGCCCTCCAGGGAGGCTGTGCTGCCCGGTCCCCGGAGCCCCCGCGGCCGGCTCTGAGCGCGCCACACCGCCCTGATGCCCACTCTCGTGTTCATTCTGAAACAGAGCGGTGACACAGGACCACCTGATGCGTGGCTGACGCGTCACTCCTGGTAAGTGTGCACGTTAGCTTTATGATCCATCTGAGATCTGATACTTGCAAGCGTGGGGGAAAAGGTGGGTCTTCAGGTTGAGGAAATATGTTAAGCCTCTCAGCGTAGACATGGAAAATAGTTCACTTGTGGCTGAACTCTTGTAAAATGCCACCGTTTCAGCAATCCTGCTTCCTCTCACATAAAGAATCCTGTGGGTTTAAAAACACGTGTTTAGCCCTGAATGAAACAGCAGCAAGTCCTGTCAGCCTTCTCAGCTTTGTGTGTGTGTAAGTGTGTGAGTGTGTATGTTTGTGAGAGAGTGTGTGTGTATGTATGTTTGTGAGTGTGTGCGTGTGTTAGTGTATTTGTGTGTGTGTGTCTGTATGTTTGTAAGAGTGTGTGTATCAGTGTGTGTATATCTGAGTGTGTCTGTATGTTTGTGAGAGTGTGTATGTGTGTCACTGTGTGTGTGTGTGTATATGTGTGTATATGTGAGAGAGTGTGTGTGTGTGAGTGTGAGTGTGTGTGTATGTTTGTGAGAGAGAGAAAGAGAGTGTGTTTGTGTGGTTATGTAACTTCTGTCCCTCTTCCAGGGCCTCAAACCACTGACCATTGTCCCTGAAGATTAAAGGGTTTTCTCCTTTGTGGTGCTTTGGACCTTAGGCTATTTAAATATATATATATATATGTATATTTTAACAGTTTACAGTTTTTAAAATACATTTATTTTAATAGTTTAAAAGTGTACTTATTTGTTCTTGGCTGGGCTGGGCCCTCCTTGCTGCTTGCGGGCTTGCTCCAGTTGCCGGGAACGGCGGCTCGCCTCCTCTGCGGTGTGCAGGCTTCTCGGCGGTGGCTTGCTTCCTCTCTGGTGTGCAGGCTTCTCTTGGGGAGCGCGGGCTCCAGGACCGCCGGCTTCCCTAGCTGCAGCTTTCGGTCTCGGTGGTTGAGGCGCTCGGGCTTAGTTGCCGGGTGGCTTTGGGGCTCTTCCCCGGCCAGGGATTGAACCCACGTCCCCTTTGTTGCTGGGCGGGTGCTTATCCACTGCACTGCCAGCAAAGTCCTAAACACACACATTTTTTATTGGATTGGTTAGATTCCATTCTGGTGGCTCCTGCCTGTGTGACATCAACAAAAAATGATTTGAAAGTGAGTCTTTCCCAAAGTGACATTCTATAAAAAACTGGTTCATATTATTGGAAACTATCAAGGCCGTGAAATACTGAAGAACACTCCAGATTCAGGAAACTAGAGAGAGTTTAACAGCTAGATCCTGTGTGAGTCCTGGACTGGATCCTGGACCAGGAAAAAATACCTTTTCTTCCTTTGCTGTAAAAGATGTTGGCTTAGATGGTGAAGAGTCTTCCTGCAATGTAGGAGACCCAGGTTCCTTCTCTGGGTCGGGAAGATTCCCCTGGAGAAGGGAATGGCTACCCACTCCAGCGGGTAGAGTGGGAAAGAATAGAGATCTCTTCAAGAAAATTAGAGATACCAAGGGAACATTTCATGCAAAGATGGCTCAGTAAAGGACAGAAATGGTATGGACTTAACAGAAGCAGAAGATATTAAGAAGAGGTGGCAAGAATGCACAGAAGAACTGTACAAAAAAGATCTTCATGACCAAGATAATCACGACGGTGTGATCACTCACCTATAGTCAGACATCCTGGAATGTGACATCAAGTGGGCCTTAGGAAGCATCACTACAAACAAAGCTAGTGGAGGTGATAGAATTCCAGTTGAGATGTTTCAAATCCTAAAAGATGATGCTGTAAAAGTGCTGCACTCAATATGCCAACAAATTTGGAAAACTCAGCAGTGGACACAGGACTGGAAAAGGTCAGTTTTCATTCCAGTGGCAAAGAAAGTTCAAGCTACCACACAATTGCACTCATTTCACAGTCTAGCAAAGCAATGCTCAAAATTCTCCAAGCTAGGCTGTAACAGTACGTGAACTGAGAACTTCCAGTTGTTCAAGCTGGACTTAGAAAAGGCGAAGGAACCAAGAGATCAAATTGCCAACATCCATTGGCTCATAGAAAAAGCAAGAGAATTCCAGAAAAATATCTATTTCTCTGATGTGAGAGTTGGACCATAAAGAAGGCTGAGCACCGAAGAATTGATGCTTTTGAACTGTGGTGTTGGAGAAGACTCTTGAGAGTCCCTTGGACAGCAAGGAGATCAAACCAGTCCTAAAGGAAATCATCCCTGAATGTTCATTGGAAGGACTGATGCTGAAGCTCCAATACCTTGGCCTCCTGATGAGAAGAACTGACTCCTTAGAAAAGACCTTGATGCTGGGAAAGGTTGAAGGCAGGAGGAGAAGGGGACGACAGAGGATGAGACGGTTGAATGGCATCACCGACTCAATGGACATGAGTTTGAGCAAGCTCGGGGAGTTGGTGATGGACAGGGAGGCCTGGCGTGCTGCAGTCCATGGGGTCACAAAGAGTCAGACAGGACTGAGTGACTGAACAGCCACCACCCACTCCAGTACTCTTGCCTGGAGAATTCCATGGACAGAGGAGCCTGGCGGGCTAGAGTCCATGGGGTTGCAAAGAGTTGGACACAGCTGAGCGCCTAACACTTTCACTGTAAAAGATGTTGGTGGGACATCAAAATTTGAACAAAATCACAGATCAGATTAGTGGTGGTGTATTGGTTTTAAATTTCTGATTGTGATCATCTTACTCTCGTTATGTAAGAGAATGTCCTCATTTTAAAGAAATACACACTGAAAAGTCTCAGGCTAAAGGCCATCATGTCTGCATCTTACCCTCACTTTCCCCAAGTCTGAACTATTTTAAATAAAAAATGGTTAAAAAGGAGCCTTTTCTGCATTCCCAGACCCACCAGCTCTCTTAACTCAGCCCACAAACGGGAGTGGCATCTTGACTTTGGCCGAGGCTGCGTGTCCCAGGGCGGGGTAGCTGTGCCGGCTGCGTGTCCTGGGGATGGGAGAGGTCCTCACCTGCTTGTTTGGAAACTTCTCTAGTTGAATCAGAGTTCTAGAGCACAGCCTTTGTGCCTGGGAGGAACTTGGTTCCACTTAGGCCTAAAAAAAGCTTTCAGATGCTTGAACACCTCGGAGGAGGCCAGCTTGTACAGGAAAGCATGCTGACCTGCACCGCATCTTTCCTCTTCTCTCTCGGTGGGAGGAAGTTCTTGCTGGTGCAGAACCCGGACAGCTGGTGTGCTGGTGTGGAAAGAGGAAGCAGGGCTGGCCTTGTTGGCCGCCTGGCTGCCTGGGGCCGGCCCTGGGCCTGGAGCTGGGGCTAGAATCCCCTCCATTTTACCCCAAACCACTCAAGCAGCTTAAATAAAAGACGGGGTTTCTGAAAGGTGGAAGGGAGGGGGACCCCTGGGAAGGGCAGGGCATTGCAGAGCCCTGAGCAGGCGCTCTGAGTGGGCCCGGCATGGTGACTCGCCGCGCGGGGGGCCTCCACTACGGAGCAGCCAGGGCTGGGTTGGTAGGGGATCTGGCTGGGTGGGGTCAGGGTCAGCGTCAGGGTCCCAGGTCATCTCCTGCACCCTCCGTCTGCCGCCCGCTCTCCTCTCATTTGCTTGCTCTTCCCTTTCCATGGGCACCTCTGTGTGCTCATCTTGCCCTCCTCTGGCTTCTTCCATCCTGGCCCTCGGGAGAGGATCGTATGTCAGAAATACAGCAGCAGGATACTCCTTACGTGCGGGGCACAGTCCCTAAAGAAGCTGGGTTTGGGAGATGCCCCAAGAAGTTGGGGTTCAAGGTGGGGCAGAAAGGTAGGCAGAGGCCGGGAGCTGGGCACCAGTCCCTAGCCGTGATTCTGCTGCTTCCTGACTGGGAGGCCCTGGTGCTATCTCCCCATTTTCTTTCCTTTTTTTTTTTCGTGTATGTTCCCATCCCTTTGCCCCTGTCTTCCCAGGCTCCCTGGTTGGGTGACACTTGCTGAGGGGTGGTCGGGCCTGTGCGGTGCTGGGCGGGGGTGCTGTGGTCCCTGTGGGGCTGGGCCTGCTTCCCTGGGGGCTCCTGCCCTCGCGCCCCTTCTCTGTCCCTCTCCCAGCTCTGGGGCCCTCTTGCCTTGGCGCCCCAGACCCTGGCTCTGCCCCAGGCATAGTCTTTCCGCTTCTGCCTCTGCTGCACAATTGCCGGAGCTGAAACCAGATTGTCCCAGCTGCCCGTCCGTCCCCCAGGGCTGTGATGGCCACTCCCTGGGGCAGGAGAGGCAAGGAGGGCAGGCAGCAGGGGGGCCCAGGAGCGTGGCCGGGTCCCTGCCGGTGGGGCACAGAGCGGAACCCGGATTCAGGAGCCGGACCCGTGCCGCCCAGTACGGCAGTCACTAGCCCTGGGGGCGACTCGCGTTCTACTTTAAAAATGACAGTTTAGTACAGTACCCAGTCAGCAGCACTAAGCGCTCATCAAGTTTTCATTCAGCCGCGTGTGGCCGGTGGCCTCTGCCGAGCCCTGCGCAATCTCAGAGCATCTCTGGTGTTGCAGAAAGCTCTGCAGACAGCCTGGGGGGCGCTCGATCCTTCTCACCGGAGCCCCAGGAAAGTGGTTGCTGTGTGTTTTAGCAGCGGCCGCAAGTGCACTTAAAGAATAGTTGGGATGGGTGGGCAGAATAAAATAAACAACGTGATCTGTAGAAGCTTTAAAAACATGTCGGTTACCTTAGAACTGGTTGGGAAATCAGAGCGTGTCTGATGGTGCCTTGCACTCTGGAATTCTGGAACGTTCCTGCTACAGAGACTTGACACCCCAAATCTCTTGTTCTTCTGCCTCTGTCATAATTGCTGCTTTATTCTTGCTCTGTATTTTTTTTTTCCCACTTGGATTCACATTTGTCCTTTGTTTGAAAATGAGACTTAATGACTGTAAGTGAAAAGCCATCAGAGGGCAATAACTTCGTTTAAAGCAAGGTTTTCAGCGAAGAATCACGTGGATGATCCCAGCTTGCTGACTTTGAGAGCAGCAGTCTCTTGTTTCCAGTGACTGTATCAGTTTCCTTATCAAATTCTTAGCAGATTCCCTTTTCAGGGAAGGCTCTGAGCCTGACCAACTCCCCCTTGCTTAGAAGGGAGATGAGCAAATGTGAAGAAGCAGAGTGGCTCCAAATGCAGGCTTTCTCCTTGGGGAAATCAGCATGGGTGAAGGAGGGCCTGAGAAGGAATAGCTGCTTCGCTGTCACTGAACACGCGCCTCCAGCAGGTCTCTGCAGGGTGGCCCCGGGCGTGGGTGGGGCGGGTGTGATTTGGTGCCACCAGCCGACCTGGTCCTTTTGGGCCCCAGGTTCCTTTCATGCTCCTGTGATCAGTGAGCAGTTCAGAGAGATTCTGTTTTTATGGGTAGCATCTATTACCCATTTTTAAAAACTGTATTCATTTTTAAATGAATTTTTATTTTTAAAACTGTATTCATTCATTAAAAGTGACAGTGATAAACCTAGTACATGTATATCTTACCAAAATAACTTTTCCCAAACCCTCCCAAAACAATTGTGCAAAGAAAGCCGTCATTCTGTGGCTTTTGCGAGTCTCCTTCCTGTCGGGCTTAATAGGAGAGCTGGAGTCTCATTTCTCCTGCATTCATTCGTTCTCCTGATGGCACCTAACAAGCCGTCTCTGGAAAACTCCACTCAACAGCCACAAGAGAACGAAAGCAGAAGAAGCAAATTAAACTGAATTTGATTATGAAAATGATTTTGACCGAGCAGAGTCCCAGAAAAGGTCTCCGGGACCCCCGACCCCTACCTCCGTGTTCCCTGGACCAAACTTTGAGAACCGCGGGTGAAAGCCAGGTGGGATCTGTCGACGCTCTGTAGACTGACACTCCCCTTGCGAGACCTCAGGCCCGGCCAGCCCTTCTCCCGGGCCGAGGTCTCTTATCTGGGGACTGGGGAGCTTCCTGCTGAGCCTGGCCGTGCTGTCCTGCAGGGTCTTTGTGAGGCTTGGAGCATGCCTGCGAAATCTTTCCACAAGCAGAGAGCAGTGTGTTTATAAGTGGCATGACTCGGGACCTTTTGAAGTTCGGTGACTTTAGTTTGTAGGACAGTTATTTTTAAAGCCTGACGTCCTTTGCTCACCTCGCTAGGTTCTGGGGAGGCCTTTGTGAAGGGGAGAGGCTGCCCTTCTCAGCTTCCAGGCGAGATCATTGAGGCTTAGGTGGCTGGGTTGGCCAGAAAAAAGGGCTTGTCCCCAGTGTGACCACCCTGCCCGCCACTTCCCAGGTGCTGTGGTGCAGGCTTCGTGCGGCGGGCTTTCTTGTCTGGCCCAGGGCCGTGCTTCCGACACACTGACACGTTCACACGGGGAGACTTGTGCCACCCTCAGCAGTTCTTTGCTTGGATAAATTGCCCTCAGTCTGAGTCACCTAATGGACGTGACACAGTTTTCAAACTGGAAGCTCTGAGGTCTCATCCAAGCCAAGGGATGGCTGAGAACTCCTTCAAATGCTGATCTGAAAAAGAATCCGCTGGTAAACAGCCCTGCCCAGCGTGTGGCTTATTTTTCTTGACCAGAGAAAGGTCTGCTCGTTCTCCAGGGATGTCTTCTGAACTTATCTGTGGATCAGCGCAGGGAAAACAGTTGGCTCTCCTCCCTGGACACCCCAGGAAGCAGCCCCAACTCTGATCTGGGGAGACACGTTGCTGGTAATTATAGACAACAGAGAGCCATGGTGGAGTCCTTTCTCGAACTAGGAAATAAGGCAAAAAGTACAAGTTCAGTTGTGGCCAGCTGGCTTTAAGATGAATTGGGGGGAAAAAAAAGAGAGAGAGAAATTCTTTCTACAGAATGGGTTGAATTAAGTTCCCCAGAAGCTCCTTGTACGTATGGCTTTACCGTCTGGGGCAGAAGCCCTCCAGCAATTGCCTGTATTTAGTTACAGAACTTTGCCACTTATAGACTGTGATTGACTTTCCCCTCCCTGAGTACATTAGCATGGCTACCTTAAGGCATACAGTAGTTTTCAGTTGTTTTTTTTTTTAAGAGACTTCGTTCAGTTGCAAAGGACAGAGATCCAGTTCCATCTAGCTTAAAACATGAAGCAGGGGTGATGACTGTGTGTGTCTGTGTGTACCATTTTGGCTCAGGGGAAGTGGAGTTTAGGGTTAGACTATAAAGCATCGCTAGGTCCAAAAGCTCCAAGAGTCATTAGGAGTCCTTCCCTCCCTGCCTCTGGTGGGCTCTCCCCTCAAGGTGCCAAGAGGGCTGCCATCTGCTCCAGCTTTTATTCCATCTTCTCAGCCATCTCAGCACAAAAAGTTTCCTCTTAACAGTTTCAGAAAAGTCCCAGAATAAAACCTTACTGATTCTGATGGATCCCGTGCCCTCCCTTAACAATCAATGAAGCTAGGAGTACCCTGTGCTGATGGCCAGGCATGGGATCAGTTCTGAGACCAGGGTGAGGTCCAATAAAATCAGGGCTGTTATGCTGGGTAGGCAGGGAAGATGTTGGTTTTGTGGGCTCCCACACCTCAGGATTTTATGGTGAATTATTACTCGGACAGCTGTGCCCCTCTGGAATGGTGGAAGAGCTAGGCCCGCTCTCTTTTATCAGGGAGAAGGCTGGCTTTGTGTTGAGCGCTTAACACAACACGTCTTGGATGAATAGTTGTTGTTGTTTGGCTGCCAGCCAACCCTGTGTCATCATCCCTGGCAGCACAGCCTCTCTGATGGAGGGAGACGCTAATGTCAAATGATATCTCTTGGACTCAGCAGCCTTTGATGGTCGCACGCTCGACCAGGCTGGTGGTCCCTGAATCTGCCTGCCAGATTCACGTGGGGACCCCAACCCAGATTTGATCTGCGGATGGTTCTGCTTACAAATACACTGTGATAATTTCCTACACATTTTTAAAAGGGCAAAAAACAAGACAAAACAACCCCTCCCAACTAGTATCCGACCCTCCCACCCAGCCCTGTATTTCCCTCTCTTAGAGGCAATTCAGTTGACCCATTTAACGTATTTTAGCTGACAATTTAGGTATTTACTTCCATCATTCTAAACAGCAGGCTTTGTGTGGCTGCTGCTTGGCGTTTTCATTTCGGTTCTTACCCCACCATGCCGCTATAGAAGAGGAGGCTGCAGTCTCCTTCCTCCTCTGCCCCGACCCCCTTCCTCCAGGCAGGACCAAGTTGCAGTCAGCCTTCAGTGTGTCCATTGTTGCAGCCTGGAAAGTTCTGTTCACCGTTGGAGGTTTACTTTTCTTTAAAAAAAAAACAAAAAACCAAAACTCTTCTCTGTCCGTATCCATTTATTTATTTATTGGTCCCACAGCCTGTGGGATCTTAGTTCCCCGACCAGGGGTCGCACCTAGCTCTCCCTGCGATCTAAGTGCAGATTCTTAACCACGGGACTCCCAGGGAAGAGGCAGAGTGGTGTTCAGGCATTACTGACGGCAGGCGCTTGGAGGGTAAACGGAGGCTCACTCGAGAAACCTACCCTGTCCCGATGCATGTGGGATCGAGGTCAGAGCCTGGAAGCGGCTCCCGTGGCCTTCCTCCTGCCAGCCCTCCCATCTGCTGCCCTTGGCTCTGCTGGTCCTTCAGCTGCGAGGCCCCCTTCTCTTTCTGGTGAAATCCCCCTCTCTCCAAGTCCAGGCTGGGATGACTTTCTCTGGGTGTGGCCGTCCTGGGTGTGTCTGCTGCAGCTTGTAGACCGAGGTCTTTAGTACCTATCACGCTATGCGGTGCTTATTTATTTACCACTTGAGGAAGTCTAGAGTGAAATCTTAGCTCTGCCATCTCCCAGCTCCGTGAGCTTGGGCAGGCTCCCTGATCACGCTGTGCCTCAGTTTCCCTCTTTGTACAGTGTGGATCACGGCCATGGCACTCGCGGGGAACTGTACTCAGTATCTTGTAGTAATCTAGAATGGAGAAGGATCTGGGAAGAAGAGATAGGTGGGTACAACTAGATCTCTGTGCCGTAGACCTGAAGCTAGCCCAACCCTGAGAGTCTCCTGTCCTTCAATCAAAAAGAGCAACCGAAGTGCCTTAGCTGGTAAGGTTGTTAGTGACTGCACACACGGACGGGCAAAAGCATCTGTGTCTGCCCCATGGGAGACTGGCCATCTGTTCCCTGCATGCCCTTTCACGCAGGTAGGTGGCTTATATTATAGTCGCTGGTGCCTGGAGTAGCTCTGGGCAAATCTGAAGTCTCTGAGGGCTGGGAAGGGGAGGTCAGTGGGGGAAGCGGGCTGGGCGTGGCTCAGGCACAGGGCCTGGGGACCGGAAAGGACCGTCTCTAAGCAGTGTCTTCTCTTTTAACCAGTGGTTGCCAGGTAGGAATGGGGGCCCAGTGTTGCCTGATCATCTGATTAAAAAAAAAATAAAAATTTTGTTTTTTTACGAGGACTCTGGAATCTAAATTGAAATAAAATTATATGAGTTTTCCTGGAATGGATAAATTATGTAAATTTTCCATTTAGTATATAGCGTACAGCCAAGGGCACGAAGCCTGTGGGTCCGTGGGCTGCTGGTTTGGGGCCCCACTCTCAGTTCCCAGAGAGGATGGAGAGAGATGGTGTGACCCGCCCCCGGTCATGTGCCGACTGATTTGGGCCCCGACTGATTTTCCCACCTGTGGCCTGAGATGCAGTTGTGTGTGTGGGTGTGTCTGCGAAGCAGGTTTTCTCCCCTGGGTCAGCTGCCCCTCAGGGCCACCCCCTTGTAGAATCATGGGTCTCTTTTTATGCCAGGGGGGGAAAAACATTGTGTGCATTTATTGAGTACCTATTGTGTGACCAGGAGCTAGCTGTTAGGCACCCAGCTGTTACAGTCACTGGTGCCAGGATTAGCTCTGGGCAATCAGAAGTCTCAGAGGGCTGGGAGGGGAGCTCAGTGGGTGAGTGAGGCTGGTCGTGGCTCAGGCACAGGGCATGGGGCTGGAAAGGACCGTCTCTAAGGGGTGTCTTCTCCTCTGCTTCTAGCCCTTGGTTGCCAGGTAGGAATGGGGCCCCTGTGTTGCCCAATCTAGGTGTTAGCTCTTAGGAGCTAACAGCCCTCCCTATGAGATGGAAAAGAGCCATTTTATAGGTAATAAAAACGATGCGTAAAGAAGTGACTCGATCGGAGCTTGCAGAAAGAGGTTTAACCCGGTTTAGCTCCGTCTCTCTGCTGAAAGTCTGGAGCTGCAGCCAACACGTTGCCTCCCACGGACTGCAAGTCAAGCCCGACAGCAGCTCAGCAGGGCTTTGCTTGTCCCCGGGCGGCCCGCACGCGCGTGCGCGGCGTGTCCTCTGGAGGACAAGTCTAGCTTGTTCTATCCTCAGCAGCTGTAGCTGAAGCACGTGACTGCAGACCTGGCCAGAGAAGAGAGAAGGCGGAGCAGCTTCCGATGATGAGGACACAGGCCTGGGGGGAGGGGCCATGGGTACAGGATGGGGGCGCCCAGGGGCTGAGACGCTCGTGTAAGGCAATGGCCACGTTCGTATGTTTCAAACACACCTAGAAAGCTCAAGCGCGAAATGATGGGGGGAGAGCAAGTTAGGCGTGATCGGGGCCTTCCTGACCCTCCGTGAGCTGTCCCAGTGACCCACGAGGTCCATATAATCTTCTGCTTAGAAGCAGTCTTCAGATAGTGAGGCAGCCTCTTTGCAGCCAGTGACGCACGCGTGCGTACCAGCGGGGTGGCCGGCTGCTCTTGGGGCCCCCCCGCGGCTGGTGAGCGTGTGCTGTTCCTCCTCCCCAGCACCCACGTCGCCCCTCTGATGAACGCAGACTCCCCAGGTTGTGGCCGAGCCAGGCCAGCTCCCTGGGGGAGGAAGGGTGGAGGGGCCTGGGTCTCTGAAGCCCCGACCGACCCTTCCAGTGTCTTCCTAGAGCTGGAACCAGACTGTCTTTGTGATTCTTCTCCTTGGGGCATCCGTGGACCTGGTTTCCTGACTTTGATGGTGCGGTGAAGCCTGGTGCCTCCCACCCCCGTTCCCCTCTCCCAGACGCCTGTCCAGGCTTGCAGGGCTCGTGGCGTCTCTGCAGGGGGTGGCCGCCCTTACCTCTAGCCGTTCCCCACAGTCTGGACGTCCAGTTTCCTGCAGTCTCTGGAAAATGCCAGCCTGATCCCTCCCCTCCGCTCTGGGCGTGGTTCTGCTGTTGCTCTGGACTCAGTGTTTCCCTCCTCCCATCCAAGCTTCAGGTCTCCGTGCAGATGGTAGCCTGGGAGCTCCCCATGAGTCCCCCTCTAAGGGCGAGCCTCCCACCCCCTTCCCTGGCCTGCTGAGGCTCTGGGTCCTGGGTCCCTCGCCAGCTGTGCCAGTCCCATCCTCACACACACTCTGGGGATGGGCTGTGTTTATCCCCATCTCACCCCCCCGGACTGGAGGCGTCCTGAAGGCAGAGCACAGGATCTGGCCTGTCGGAAATTGGCACGCACTGTTTAGTGTTGACCATGTCACAGGACTGGGGGCATCATGGGTGTGTGACAAATGCTGCCATCATCATGGGCTGAAACTGCCGGGGTGACCGGGTTAGGCACCTTCCCCTGGATAGAGCTTTGCAGTCTAACTCGCTCTGTCTGATACGGTAGTCATGGCCTCATTGATTGTTTAAGCATATCTAAATAAAATGAACTAAGTGAAAAGCTCCTTCTGTCCGTCTCGCTAGCCAGGGTCGAGTGCTCAGTAGCCACATACAGCTGGGGGCTGCCATACCAGCCGGCACAGGTGCTGGGACATTACAGTATCACACCAGATTCTCTTGGGAGTCATTGTTGACACGGGCTTGTACGCACAGGCTTCCTGGTCGAGTGGAGGCCCCAGATGCTTCTGGGGAAGTCAAGTGGATTTCTTCAGGCTCCTTAAGCCTGAACTCTGTCCTCAATTTCCTGTCTGCAGGACATCCGTCAGAAGTTCCGCTCCGTCCTGGTGGAAGCGACGGTGAAGCTGGATGAGCTGGTGAAGAAGATTGGCAAGGCCGTGGAGGACTCGAAGCCCTACTGGGAGGCTCGGAGGGTGGCGAGGCAGGTAAGCGCCGGGTCTGCCCGTTGCCCTGCCCAGCGCCGTGGGCACCTCTGACTTCCGGGCCCCGCTGCTGAAGGCCGGGGCGCAGGAGAGCCGTGACTTTGTCAGGAGGCGCGTTTGGAGATGGTGCCTCGTTTTCTCACCCCACAGCCTGCCTTCATTCCCGCTCTCGGTGCTTTTAATGCCATGTGGGTGCTGGCGTTTGGATGTCCCCACCAGTGGCTTCCCTGATAGCTGCGTTGGTAAAGAATCTGCCTGCAGTGCAGGAGACCCTGGTTCGATTCCTGGCTTGGGAAGATCCCCTGGAGAAGGGATAGGCTCCCCACTCCAGTATCAGAGTCGGATGTCACTGAGCTTTCAACAATATATTATTATGTCCCTGGTGGCTCAGATGGTAAAGTGTCTGCCTACGATGTGGGAGACCTGAGTTCTATCCCTGGGTTGGGAAGATTCTCTGGAGAAGGAAATGGCAACCCACTGCAGTACTCTTGCCTAGAAAATCCCATGGATGGAGGAGCCTGGTAGGCTACAGTCCACGGGATCGCAAAGAGTCGGACACGACTGAGCAGGGTCACTGGGCAGTGCCTCGCTGCTGGAGTTGGTACCTGGTCCACTTCCCAGGCAGCCAGGCTAGCTCACATGAACGAGAGGCTGTGATTAGAACATCTGGCTTGTCCTCTGCTTCCCTAGTGACTGCCTGTCAGCCCCAGGAAGAATGCTCCTTCCCTCGAATTCTCCTTCCAGGTTCGGGAGGAACTGACCATTTCCCTCTCTTGAAATGTTAGTTCTTTGTCCTGAGAGCACAGACAGGCGACGGAGGACCTGAGACCAGAAAGGGGGGCAGCCGCTGGGGGTGCTGGCTTCAGAGGGCGTCTTCGTGGATCATCAGTGGTGTGAGGACCTCCAGGAATAGGAAGAAAGAGAGAGCTCCCAACACATGGCAGAGCCGTCCGGCTCACCCCCAGGGCTCAGGAGTCGGTCCATAGTGAGGTTCTGACCCTGCCGTGCGTTTGGTGATGGAAGGTGCTGCTTCCCCGAGTCTCTGCCTGTAAGCTGATGCTCAGCGAGGGCGGGTGCCCCTGTGAGCCCCCTCTGTGTGTGCAACGCGTGTTGTTGGGCCCAGAGGTGGGGAGGCAGCAGGCAAAGGGGGGCCCTTGGGAAGGGGAGCCCCAGGGATGCAATGACTGGAGCCATGGAGGGTCCGGGGCCAGGACGTGGGCTTTCCTCTCCCTGGCCCTGCTCCGGGTACCCCTCAGACGTCTCATCAGGGATCCCTTTGATGTTCGGTGGTCCTGCCCGGATCTTTGCTGCAGGCTTGGGTTTTGCAGCTCCGCACCTCGAGTTGAGCTTTCTTCTTGGAACCTGACTCAGGCGCTGCCTTGGCTCCTGGACGGAGCGGCCTGAAACCTGCCCTTCCCTGGCCTGCTGCCCTGGGCTGTGTGACGTCACAGGGCCCGGGCGCCTTGGCCTGCGAGAAGCCTGCATCTCAGCCACTCTGCTCTCCTCCTCCCTCTGCGCTCCACCAGGCCCTCAGCTTTCCAGGGAGAAGTCCTTCTCCAGAAGGTGCTCACCAGTCCCCAGAAGCCCCCCACCCCGAGGCATCCCCCCTCCAGGGTGCCCTGTGTCACAGCCTTCAAGGTACCCCCTACTGGGGGACGGGTCTCACCCACCAAGTCCCAGGGTGGTAGTGGTCTTGACCTTCATAGTGTGAAGGGTTCTGTTTAAATTGGAGGAGACGTTTCTGATACTGTAAACATTGGATCAGTCCTGAGGAGGGCACGAAATCCCCTCTTCTGAAAGGCTCCGTCACTTGAATCCTTGGGCCTTTTGAGGCCCCAGAGGTCCCCGTGCCGTCGGGGGACTTTGCAGGGGCCTGTGAAAGCGTCCCCTTGGACCCTTGGTAGTGGCGTCCCCACTGGGAGTTTCCCCACTGGGTCCCCAGCACTGAGATTTTGGAGCGGAACTGCTGAAGGGACCTCTGTGTTCAGGGGCCTCTGAGGTGGGCCCTTCAGGTTGTCAGCCCTGGCTGATGGGCGGTGACCTCATCCTGTCTCAGAGTCTTTGAACTTGAGCGTCCCTCTGTGTGTTGTCTTAATGGCAGGATTTGCCTGGTCCATCCCATCTCCTTCAGGTTTCTGTTCAGATGACACTTCATGATCTCTCAGAGGGTAAAGAATCCACAAGCAATGTGGGAGACCTGGGTTTGATCTCTGAGTCAGGAAGATCCCCTGCAGAAGGAGATGGCAACCCACTCCAGTACTCTTGCCTGGAGAATCTCATGGACGGAGGAGTCTGGTAGGCTACAGTCCATGGGGTCGCAAAGAGTTAGACGCGACTGAGTGACTTCACTTTCTTTTCTTTTTAACCAATGAGGCCTTTCTGGGCTCACATTGGAATGATAACTGCCAGCCCACCATCTCCATCACCCCAAACCCTGTTCCTTGATAGACTTTTCTCCATAGCAGTTCTCACCCTGTGACCTCTTACCGTCCACTTACTGATGGTAGTGAAATCCCACTACCAGACTTGGAGAATTTGGTCTGCTTGGGTCATTTCCATGTCTGCAGTGCCAGCATACAGAAGGTGTTCAAGTCTTAAGGAAAGGAGCAAATGAACCAGTAAGTGAATGAGCGGTTGGCCAGATGTTCCTCCCAGCGTGCCAAGCTTTCCTTTTTGATTGTTGTATTCCTTGCGGCTTCTCCCCTGCCGTGTGGCTAGGTGAGCAGACTGGCAAATCTGGCTCCATCTGGGTTGGGCTGATTCAAATCTGATTTGGTGGGTGAGTCCCCAGTTGGCTTTGACACACCTAGAATAGATTTCACACCACTCCCTTTTCTCTGCACCCAGTCCTCTTCGATGGAAGATAGCGGGGAACTGGGTTGGGCAGGCACTCCTGCTGGCCAGTCGTGAATTGTGGCTTTGTGTTTGCCTCTCATCTCTTGGCCGGTGAGAGCCGTGGTCACGCGATGACTGAGTCCCTTGGGCAAGCCGCAGAGTCGTCAGGCCTCATGACACGGTGCAGACCCTGGGGCTGAGCGCTCTCCATCAGCTGGCAGAGCCCAAGATGAATGTCGAGGGAATCCTGCCCGGCTTAATGCCTGCAAACCACTCCCCCCCCTTCAAGTTCCTTCCTCCTTACAAGTGGGCAGGAAGAAGGGCAGAGAAGGCTCTAAGTGGCCCCTGCACCTCAGCCTCTGGGGACCTTGTTGGCCTCCGGCCGAGGAACTGACAGGCCCCTCGAAGGCCAAGGCTGGGCGCGGATGTGCCTTCTTTCATCTGTGCGGACGGTGGGCCATCTGGGCTGGGCCGGGTCTGTCTGTGCGTCCGGGTCCTCAGACCTTCCTGGTGGCACCGGGGGCGGGCCTGCCTCCAGCTGCTGCAAAGTGAGGCTCCCTGTTCTCCCCCTCTGCTCTTACTTCCGCCCCTTCCTGTGTGTGTGTGTGGCGGCGATGGTGTCAGAGACGCCTTCAGAGCATCTCCTCCAAGTGTGTGTTATGAGGCACCTTCAGAGCCTCAGCATCCTCATCGCTGTGGGAACAGTGGTCTGAGTACAGTGAAAGTTAGGGTCACAGACCCTGAGAGTTAGGCGGTGTCCTTCGGCCTTAACGAAGTGAAAGTTGCTCAGTCTTGTCTGACTCTTTGAGACCCCATGGACTATATACAGTCCATGGAATTCTCCAGGTGAGAACACTGGAGTGGGGCGCCCTTCCCTTCTCCAGGGGGTCTTCCCAATCCAGGGATCGAACCCAGGTCTCCCGCATGACAAGCAGATTCTTTACCATCTGAGCCACCAGGGAAGCCCAAGAATAGTGGAGTGGGTAGCCTATCGCTTCTCCAGTGGCTCTTCCCGACCCAAGAATCAAACCGGGGTCTCCTGCGTCGCAGGCAGATTCTTTACCAGCCGAGCTACCAGCAAAGCCCCTCTTCGACTTAAATAAGATAATATTTGATGACGGAATCCGCGTATGACCTTGTTATTGTTGTTTAGTCCCTAAGTTGTGTCCGACTCTTTTGCAAACCGATGGACTGTAGCCCACCAGGCTCCTCTGTCCTTGGGATTTCCCAGACAAGAGTACTGGAGTGGGTTGCCATTTCTTACTCCAGGGGATCTTCCCGACCCAGGGATCAGACCTGCATCTCCTGCATTCGCAGCTGGCTGAGCCACCACGGGAGCCCCCATGTGACCTTAGGCTTCATTAAAACAATTTTTTTTTTAGAAAATTCAGGAGAAAATAAGTCCCCATACCTCCTGTTAGTATTTATATATGTCCTTTTTCTTGCGTGGAGAATCCCATGGACAGAGGACCCTGGCGACCACGGGGTGACTAACACACACACACAATTATTCTTGAAAATAAAAAAGAGATAATACTGTTTATGGTTTTATGATGTCTGGAATGCTCGGATCCATCCATCCATCCGTAGTCTCAGGGGAACAACGGAGATTTATAAAGGGAAAGACTTATATACAGCTTGGTTTTCCAAAAAGAGTTTACAAAGATCTGTGGTTGTTGGGCCATTAGAAATTGTGTCTGCTCATCAGTAATTTGCACTGACTTTATTGTTCCTCATGTCAACTCATTTTCCTACCATGAGTCAGATCCAGCCCTGTGATCTTGAGAACCTAATCTGGGTTCTGCTAAGAGGAAGCAGGACACTTTTTTTTTTTTTCCCCCTGGGTTGAGCAGGGACAGGAAACAGACTTTGATTTATTTGAGGGTTTTTGTCTGTGAGCCAGAGCTTGTCTTTAAGGTGGCTTTGACATAACTGCCAGCCCGTCTAGCCTTCTGTGCGTGACCAGGGCGTTCTGACGACGGGGTGGAGCCCTGTGCCTGGGCCCTGAACGACACTTTGGTGCTTCCTCTGCTCCTTGGCATCTAAATAGTCTAACAGTGGCCCCAAGCCTATCACATAGCCACTGCTGGTCCCAACCCTTGTTATCGTTTTCCTTCTTGAAAAATTACGGTAAACTGCATTTAGCATAGGTTTTACTGTTTTAACTATTTTCACGTGTACAATTCAGTAACATTAAGTACATTCTTACTGTTGGGCAGTGCTCACCACCCTCCATCTTTAGAACTTTATCATTTTCCCGCGGTGTAGCCCTGCACTTTGTAAATAGCAACTCCCCACCGCGCCCTTGCCCCAGCCTTTGACGACCACCATTCTGCTTTCTCTGCCTGTGGTCGTGACTCCTCCAAATACCCCAGGAAAGAAGACTGGTGCAGAGTTTGGCCTTCTGTGACTGGCTTTTTCCACTTAAGCATCGTGTCTTCAAGGCTTATCCATGGTGGCTGTGTTGGAATTTCATCCCCTTTTTAAGGCTGAATGATATTCCCACTGCTTGTGTAGACCACACTGTGTTAGTCATTCAGCTCATTTCCCTACCATGAGTCAGATCCAGTCCTGTGATCGCAAACCTTCAGGCCACCTTTGTTATTTTTAAAATGGTTCGAGTGTGTCAGGAGACTATGCAACTCTGAAGTGCAGCACAAATGCAAAATAGTCAGGGTTATTCAGTGCTGACAGTTGCCCGTTTTATATTTTCGGGGCCCACGTCCAGTCCTTTAACCTCCTTTGGGGAGGTAGTGGGAGGGGAAATGTTTGAAGCTTAGCTGACTTAACTGTAGGACAGCTGGCAAAGCTTGGCCTCCGAGCCAGACTGCCTGGCTTTAAATCCCAGCTTACCACCTAATACCCGTGGGACCTGGGCAGGCTGCCTAGTGTCTGTGCCTCAGTGTCTTCCTCTCTAAAATGGAACTGTAGGGACTTCTCTGGGGGTCCACTTGTTAAGACTCCCAGCTGCCGATGGAGGTGGCTTGGGTTTGCTCCCGGTCGTGGAACTAAGACCCTGCATGCTATACAGCGTGGTCAAAAGAAAAAAGGAAAATGGAGTTGTGTATCAGTTAGCTTTTGCTGTGAAACAAACCAAACTCGGTGGCTTTATACATTTGTTTATCTGATGGTTTTGCTGGGCAGTTTTCTGGTCTCAGCTTTTGGCTGATCTCACGAGTGTACAGTCAGCTAATGGGCTGGCTGGGGCTGGCTGCTCTGTGAAGGTTTGTTTATTTTTTGGCTGTGCTGGGCTGTGGTGCAGGCGGGCTTTCTCTAGTTGTGGCCAGCGGCGGCTGCTCTTCTGGGCAGCGTAGGAGCTCCTCACTGCCGTGGCTTCTCGCTGTGGAGGACGGACTCTGGGCCCCTGGGCTGTAGAGTGCGGGCTCAGTCGCTGCGGCACGCGGGCTTACTGGCTCTGCAGCGTGTGGGGTCTTCCCGGACCGGGGACTGAACCAGTGTCCCTTGCATTGCAAGGCAGATGCTTAACTGCTGGACCATCAGGGAGGCCCCTGGGGTGGCTTTATCTGCCATGGAGTTGGCTGGTTGTCAGCTGAGGTATTGTGTGGCTGGCCGATAGGCACCTTATCCAACAGGCTGGTGCAGGCTTCTTCCTATGGTGCTGGGATTCTAGGAACAGAAAGGGAGTGAGTGTGAGTGAAAGTCGCTCAGTCGGGTCCGACTCTTTGAGACCCCAGGAGCAGAAAG
>SJYR01001484.1:20096-31931 GCA_006410655.1 Kobus ellipsiprymnus | reverse complement strand
ATGGGGAAACAGTTGAAACAGTGTCTGACTTTATTTTTTGGGGCTCCAAAATCACTGTAGATGGTGACTGCAGCCATGAAATTAAAAGACGCTTGCTCCTTGGAAGGAAAGTTATGACCAACCTAGACAGCATATTAAAAAGCAGAGACATTACTTTGTCAACAAAGGTCCATCTAGTCAAGGCTATGGTTTTTCCAGTGGTCGTGTATGGATGTGAGAGTTGGACTATAAAGAAAGCTGAGCGCCGAAGAATTGATGCTTTTGAACTGTGGTGTTGGAGAAGACTCTTGAGCGTCCCTTGGACAGTGAAGAGATCCAACCAGTCCATCCTAAAGGAGATCAGTCCTGAATATCCATTGGAAGGACTGATGCTGAAGCTGAAACTCCAATACTTTGGCCACCTCATGTGAAGAGTTGACTCATTGGAAAAGACCCTGATGCTGGGAAAGATTGAGGGCAGGAGGAGAAGGGGACGACCGAGGATGAGATGGCTGGATGGTGGGGGCTGGGCGTCAGCAGCATGGAGGGGACACTTACCTGGAGGAAAGGTGTGTGGTCAGAGGTCAAGGACGGCGGGAGGAGGGGAAGGAGAGTTGCAACGCTCTTTGTACCCCAGGCCCTTTCTCAAATGCTGCGCAAGCTCCAGGTAGCACGTTTAAAAAACATATTTTGCAGAGGAGGAAACTGAGCTTAGAGAAGTTGGGTGAATCAAGGGCTCCCGTAGCCCCCCTTTATTAGGATCTTCGGGGCTCCCAGGCCTCCAGGGGTGGGTCCCTTATGGGCATGAACCCATCGCTGCGACACAGGTTTGCCAGGCAGTGGAGGGGACAGAGACTGAGGCTCTGGGAGGTAAGGAGAGTGTCTGGACCACAGGTCCCGTGGAGAGGAGCCGAGGTTTGACCCCTCATCTCCCTCCTCCTAGTGGCAGGCCACTGCTGACGCTTCAGCAGCATTTAGGGGCGGTCGGCAGGCCTGAGCACAGCCTGGCACGTCCCAGGGGGAGCAGGTAAGAGAAGCGATCGGCTCGCAGGGCTGCCTTTGCTTCCCTGGGGTAACTGGGGGGCCCTTGCCAACCATTGGGCCCTTTGAGACTCCCTCCCCCCCTGGGACCCCAGTGTCCTTCCGTCCTGCCTCCCTGGGTCCTCTTCGCTTGTGTTTCTGCTGAGCCCGTGTCTGCGCAGGGTGGGCAGCGCTCCCCGGGGGCCCGGGTGAGGAGGTCTGGGTCACTGACGTCCTTGGCCACATTCCCACGGGGTGGCTGCGGGCTGGGTCCTGGGAACCGCGTCCCCTGGGCACCCGGGCTGAGGGCTGGGTGACAGGGCTGGGGATTTACAGCAGGCGGGGGTGTGCTGTTGACCTTCCCGGGCCCGCAGGACCGGGTCCTGCCTTGCACTCCTGGTGGCTGATTCCGGGGAAGGAGCAGCTGTGTTTGGGAAAACTCGACTCTCCTGTCGGGATGGGGTTTGGGGGGCGGGGGGAGGAGGAGTGGCCCCCCGACCCAGGGTGAAGACTCCTGACGGACAGCGGGTCTCCAGGCTCCCTTGGGAACGGTCTACGCCCTCCACTCCCCTTGGAGCCGCTGTCCCTCCTGCTGACCTGGCCGTGCCTCGGTCGGATAGACGGACAGACGTACGTCCTCCTCTGGCTGATGGCTGGGAGGGAGGGGGCTGATCTGAGGTTTTCTCTCCCGTGGTTTGAGGACCATCTTTACCTGCATTTGACTCTTTCCTGCCTGGTAGGGCGGCAGGAAGCCAGGACCGGGGCTGGTGGCAAGCTGTGATCCCAGAGCGCTGTCCCCCAACACCTGGTCGGTCGGGGGTCTTCCCGGGGACTGTCCCTTTTCCTCTAGTGGCCTTTCGCTGAGGCCTGCCCCCTTCCCGTAAGTGCTGCTCAAAGCTGACAGCTGCGGTTTGTCACCGCAGACCAGCGGGGGCGGAGTTCTCCGCCGAATCTGAAGCCACGAGCCTCCTTGAACGTTTCTCTTTTTCTCATCTGTCTTCTCTGCCCCCTCCTGTAAATCATGGGCCTTCCCTCGGGGGCAGCAGCAGGGTGACTGGCTTCCCAGTTGATGGGTAGCAGAGTATTCTTGCTACCGGTTTTGTCAACGTGAGTAGGCCTTTTATGTTGCCAGGCAACAGGATTTGGTCCCCAGCCAATGGTAGCGTTCCTCTAGAGCATTTTGACTGACCTTTCCTCACCTGGGGATGCCCCCTGCCTGCCCTTCTGTGCTCCTTTCCTCTCCCCTTCCCCCCTCCCAGTAAGACCTCATGTCCATGCTTCCCTTCTAGGAAGACTTCCCATCTAAGACTCTGATGGGCTTACTCACACTGAGAAGCAGGTGACTGACAAGGTTTCGAGGTTTACGGTCTTTGGATGTTCAAGTCCTTCTGCTTAGAAACACCCCCATGGCTTGGGATGCTCTGCTTTGGGCCTGGCGGTGCGGCTGAGTCCTAGCTCGGGGCTCATCACGCAGTGGGAGCTTCTTGAAACGTGTGTGAAGGAGCCACCCCCATCACAGCGAGAAGGAGATGGTGAGGCGTCTGGGCCACAGGCGAGTTTCCTTTCATGCATGGTGGAAGGTCCTGGTGACGTTTAAGCCCTAAAGGGTAGGGACAGCAGAAAGAACACAGGACACCCAGTTCAGTTTGAGTTCCTAATCCTTGTTTCTTGTTTAAGCATCTTTCTGTCCGATGCAATACTTGGGACACATTTCACTGAAACAGATTGTTTACCTGGAATTCAAGTGGACCTGGAAGTCCGGTGTTTTTATTTGCTAAATCTGGCAGCGCTGCCGAGGAGGGGAGTTGTGGTTTGAGTCATCGGCCAGATGGATAGAGTAGTTTCAGAGTCAGCCTCTGTTCTCGGGGCCCCCGCAGTCACAGCGCTCACAGCCTGGAGACTTGTCCCCACCTTGCCACCTGGCGGGCTCACGTTTTAGGATTCCAAATGACTAAAACATGCCCAGCTTTGGTGCTTCTAGGAGGAAATGGGGTTTCTCAGAGAGCTGCCTGAGTCTGAGATTTTTTTCTGTCCTTAAATTTTTTTTTTGATTTATTAATATTTACTTTTTCATATTGAATTCTTGCTTTATGGTTGCACCGCGAAGCATGCAGAATCTTAGTTCCCTGACCAGGGACCAAACTCGTCCCCCAGGCAGTGAGAGTGTGGAGTGTTAGCCCCTGGACCCTCCAGGGAAGCCCCTCTGTCCCCTCCTGACCCTCCCTGGCTTGATCGCTGCCTTGCACGGGGTTCGTGGGAGGCCACACCCACTGGGTCTCTTTGAGGGACCTTCCAGAAGGTGGGCTCCCAGCTGTTCTTCCTCCGACTTCCCCAGCCACTGTCCGTGGTCAGCCTCCCTCCGGCTCTTTCCCCTTCCCTGTCTTTTGAGAGCCTTCATTTGTTAGTTTAATCATTTATTCATTAGCTTGTTTATTCATGTTTCCATTTAGAACTTACTTAGGCCCTTGGGAACACGTGCATTCTCATAGAGGAAAGAGTGCCTCTTTGCTTCCACTAAAGAAGTGATCTGGGGCTTCCAGGGGGACTCACCTGGTAAAGAATCTGCCTGCAGTGCAGGAGACCCAGGTTTGATCCTTGGGTTGGGAAGATCGCCTGGAGAAGGGAATGGCAACCCAACTCCAGACTTCTCGCCTGGAGAATCCCATGGATAGCGGAGCCTGGTGGGCTACAGTCCATGGGGTCGCAGAGAGTCAGACACGACTGAGCAACTAACACTTTCACTTTCAAGGTAGTGATCGGCTGATTTAGGAAGCCTCACTTTAGAGACGTATTAACAGTTTAAATGGAAGTAAAAAACAAAATACCACGTGTTCGTCGATTTGTTACGTCTCAAGTGTCTTCCTCAGCCTCTTGGCCAAGCAATACAGCAGAGATGGCTCCAGGCCTTTTTTATTTCTAAAAGTCATGCTGCATCTTCCGAGGCGCTCTCATTTCTTTGATCTCAGGCTGAAGCCAGCTCTCTCGGTACAGAGACGACTGGGGGGTGTTTTCATACTGGCCTGGGCCCTCAAGCAGGGCAGCTGCAGGCGTGTGTAGTGGGCTCTCTTGAGGGTGGTTGTTGGAAGGAAATTAAGTACTGGTTTATATAGGTTCCTCTTCAGTCTGGCCCCATCTCCACCCCAAGCCTGTAAGAAAATACATAGATTAACCTCTACAGCCTACAGTTCTGAAATTTATATTGCCTTCTGCACAAAATAATGTCCCCATGCTCTATCAAACAGAACCCGCATTTTGCTGCAAGTAACAGAGGACTTAAAAACAGTGGCCGAAACACACAAGAATCCTTTTTTTCCGCCCCCACATGAAAAAGGCCTGAATGAGGCAATCTCGACTCATGCTGTGAGTCCAGGGTCATCTGAGATCCAGCCTCATCTTTATTGCTCAATCCTAGCACGTGAGTCCTATCGTCAAAAGTCCCTTCATGGTCCAGATAGCTCCAGCTGTCACATTGTGTGTTTCAGACTGAAGGAGAGGGAAGGGGAAGGGAGGGATGCCCCTTCTAACGTAAGAGTCTGCCTGAAAGTCCCAGAGAACCACGCTGCTTCCCTTTCATTGCAGGTCCACTCATTCTTTGAACTTAAGTCTCTTGATCTGAGGGTCAAGCCAGCCGAGCAGAGGTTCCCTTTGAACAGAGAAGGCCGAGAGGTGTTTTCCCACTGAGCCTGGGCACAGCCGTGGGGACTGCAAAAAGGCTTGGCTTGGAGAGTTTTAGCTAGCAGCTTGTGTCTAAGGGCAGAGGGAAGCGTGGGTCTTGGGAGGCAGCTAACCAACTCTGCCACCTCTGTGCTGTGGTTGGTTTATCTCCTAGAGAGGCTCTGGGTTGGGGAGAGTTTGAAGTGGGTGAAGGTGACCCAGAGTCATCGCAGGACTGCTCTGAGGTGGGAAATGCCACATGCCCTGTATCTCCCTGCTCCATCACTTCTGTCCCTTTCTGCTCTGTGGCAAGCTTCCTTCCCTTTGTTTTATGCTGGAGTCCTGGGAGGAAGTGCTAGCTTCTCAAAAGGGGCGGGTGTGTGTGTGTACGCCCATTCATACTTCCTTTGAGTTCATACAGATTAAAATGACTCACTAACCTCTTTCACTTCTCTGCTGGAAGCCCTCGTGTCTTGCCTGGATACTTGAAACTGCCTTTCATTTGATACCTCCTGCCTCCCGGTGCCCCCTTCTCCACTTGTCCCTCCCTAGCCTCTTCACTGACTCTTGACAGACAGTTCTGCTGATAATCTTGCTCAAAAACTATAGCGGATGTGATGGTTACTTTTATGTGTCAGCTTGGCTGGACTGCAGTGCCCAGGTACATGGTCAGACGTTATTCTGAATTTACTGGATTTACTGGATGAGATTCACACTTAAACCCATAGAATTTCAGTAAGCAGGTTGTCATCCGTGGTGTGGTGGGCCTCACCCAATCAGCTGAAGGCCCGGACTAGAGCAGGAGCCCCCTCCCCGTGAACAAGGGGGATTTGGGCAGCAGAGGCCTGTGGACTTGACCTGCAATGTCAGCCCTTTTCTGGGTCTCCAGCCTGTTGGTCCAGCTTGCAGATTTTGAACCTCTAACCTCCATCATCATGTGAGCCAGTTCCTTAAAATAAATCTCTTTCTATGCACAAATCTTCTCAGTTTACGGCAGGATGACATCCTGATAAATCCGTCATCAGTTGAAAATATCATCAGTTGCAAGTGCACTTAACATGCCCAGCCTCCCGCACATCCTCACTCAGCCCAGCCCCCCACGTGTGCCCAGAGCACGCACGTTAGTCTGCAGGCAGGCAGGACCCTCTAACACAAGGCCGCAGGCAGGCAGGCAGTTCAGTCGCTCAGTCGTGTCCGACTCTTTACGACCCCATGGACTGCAGCACGCCAGGCCTCCCTGTCCATCACCAACTCCTGGAGTTTACTCAAACCCATGTCCATTGAGTTGGTGATGCCATCCAGCCATCTCATCCTCTGTCTTCCCCTTCTCTTTCCACCTTCAATCTTTCCCAGCATCAGGGTCTTTTCAAATGAATCAGCTCTTCCCATCAGGTGGCCAAGAGATTGCAGCTTCAGCTTCAGCATTGGTCCTTCCAATGAATATTCAGGACTGATTTCCTTTAGGATGGACTGGTTGGCTGTCCTTGCAGTCCAAGGGACTCTCAAGAGTCTTCAAGGCCTAGTTTATCATAAAGGATTGACTGTCTCACAGAATTTATGGAACACTATACTGGAACGGAAAAACCGAACGGAGTGTTGGGTGCAGATGGTTGTCAGAGTGGGGGTTGTTCCCCCTTGTGATCTCGGGGCCATGTCTGCCCTGCGTGGGATTAGAGAGAGGGTCGTGCTTCACATCTCTTGCCCCGAGAAAGGCCCACCTTCAGAGTAAGTGTCTACTGACTGTGTATCACGTTTGCCCCTTCATGACGTGGGTAATTATAAGTTGAACCATCGTGAGTCGCGGACCAGTGGTGTCTACACGGCCTGTTGGTTCTGTTTCTCTGGAGAAAGCTGCCTGACATAGCTCTTCTTCTGTCCCTGTGTGAAGCCCAGATCTGACCAGAGCACACAAGGCTTTTCGTAGCCCCTCTCACCCTCCATGTCTGCCCCTGCGCGTGCTGAGCCCGCGTGTGCCCACCCCCTGCCCCGGCCACCACACTTAGCTGCCGGCCGCATTGTGTTGCTTCGCTCACAACCTCGGGGTCCATCAAGGGATTTTGCATCCATGCACACCGTGTTCTCTTTGCCTGGGATGTTTTCCTGCCAGGCTGACTAGCTCTGCGAGGTTCAGAACAGTGGCCAGTATCCCCTTAAATATAAATCATAAAATGAAATGTAATTCAAAGGTCAGTCCTTCAGTTTCACCAGCTGCACGTCAGATGCTCACTCAACACAGGTTGCTGACGGTGGCTATTTGGGGATGTTGCAGACAGAGGGCACTTCCATCATTGCGGACAGTTCTGCCGGAAGCTTTCACCCTTTGCCTGATGGCCTGATGAAATGAAGGCGCCGGTCAGTGCACCTTCTGGAGACTTCCGCAGGCTCCCTTGTGCACCGAGGTCTACTTCAGCTTTGCTTTGAGAATTTGCTGAAAGTGTGGATGTCATTCTCTGAGAACACACACATGCGCCTGGGTGTGTACATCATAAACAGCGTTTCAAGGTGTAATCATCAGCTCCCCTTGAGGGTCAGCCCTGTCCCATGGGTTAATAATAACCCACACGATAAGCTGAGACCTGCTTGCTGGTATAAAAAGCTGACACTTCTGTCCTGCTCACGTCTGCCCGTTCTGTGTTCTACGAGGTGGTGATGGTGGTGGTGGTTTTTTTCCCTTGTTTTAACTCACTTGCCTCTCAGAGCAACCCCACGAGGTGGCTTCTGTTGTCCACGTTTTGCAGCTGAGGAAACCGAGGCACAGGGCCTTCAGATGTTCAGGGTCCCTTGCTAGCAAGTGGCCTGGCCGGGGTTTGACCCAGGCAGCCTGAGCTCTGCATCGGGGGCTCCTAACCTTTCCGACAGGGCTGAGAAACCCGCCTGCCCCCGAATATGAGCTCCTCAGGCCTCAGATTGCATCTTGCCTCCCTGCCCTTCGCGGGTCTCGGTGATGCCTGGGGTTCCATCGAGGGTAGACGGGTGCTGCGGGAAGGGGGCCCTGGGGCTGCTGCAGTCAGTCACACAGCGGCTTCAGGTAGAGTGGTCTCAGCCCCGAGACCTTGGATTCTCCTGCTGCGTGTCTTTTCTCTCTCCTTTCCTCTGGCTGTGATTTGTTCCCGAGGCCTTAGGGCTGGGAGAGGCCCCGAGTCCCTGAGACCAGCTTCGCCTGGCAATCCCCGGTGGAAAGCCAGCTGGGGACCAGCTGGCCCTCCTGAGTCGGGGGCCCCGCCGTGCCCTGTCCCAAGGCCGCTCCTGTCTGCCCCGGAACGCTCTAGGTGCTCCAGGTGGCGTGGGCTCTGGGCGTGTGTGCTCCCGGGTCCTGTTCTGGCGATGGCCTCCTCTGGCCGGGGGCAGCTGGCTCTCCTGCATACTGAGCCAGGTAGGAGGGGTGTGTGTGTTTACTTTCACTTCCTTCCTTATTTACTTTCATTTTCATCTGTGTCCCCCTGACCTTGAGTCCTTTTTGGGTTCATCTTGAGCTGGTAGTTAAAAGTGAGCCAAGTCACACCAGCCCGGAGGCGGAAGAGGGCTTGGTGGGGAGGGGATGACCTTTGAGTGAATCAGTTGCTCCTTTGGCTGTGCTTAAGTGTCCCCAGCAAGCTCTGGTGCCGTACCATCCGGGGCAGGCCGAGGCCTGGAGAAAGTGGGAAGGGGGCAGCCAAGGTCCCTGACTGACGAAGGGCTGGGAACAGCACCTGTTTCCACCTCACTGTCCTGGTGGCAGGGACTCACAGATGTACAGAAAGCATCCTGGCCTTCACGGAGTTGGCTGTCTGGTCAAGAAGGCCAAGTGAAGGATAAAATCATTCAAGACGTGCTGGCAAAATATTTGGGAAATTTCCAAACTGTTTTTCCACCTATACTATCTTATAACATGGCAAAATGCTGTAATTAGAAGTATAGAGATCTGGTCCTGTGAGTTCCCAGGAAGGAATTTCCCAAAGACCCCCTGGGACCTGCATTATATATTATTCAGCTTGGAGGAGCTGAGGTCCAGTGCAAGGAGAACTATTTAGATCTTGAGAGAATGGCGTTCCCGCCTCATGATTCAGTGTGTGCAGTGAGGTCCTTATTCAGGTGAGTTTTCATGTCATGTGAATGGACACTTCTGAGGATGTGTGCGCCCAGAGAGATGTTGATTTAATTGTGGGAGCCACAGGAGAAAATCACAAGGTGCGTTAGGATGGCCCACCCCCAGGAAGTCGTTTGTGGCTTGCCAGTGGTACCTGGTTTAAACAGGCATCGCATTTTCCGTATGGAGGACGGCGGCTTTGCACTGCTGTGTTGCTGCTGTACAGCAGTCAGCTGCATTACCCATGTCCATCCCCCTCCCCAGGTCATCACCAAGCACCGAGCTGAGCTCCTGCGCTAGACAGCAGCCTCCCACGAGCCACCTGTCTACGGTCGTGCATACCTGCTGCTCTCCCAGTTTGTCCCACCCTCTCCTTCCCCTTTACTTCGTGGCAAATAGATGGGGAAGTGGTGACAGACTTTATTTTTCTGGGCTCCAAAATCACTGCAGATGGTGACTGCAGCCATGAAATAAAAAGACGCTTGCTCCTTGGAACAAAAGTAATGACCAACCTAGACAGCTTATTAAAAAGCAGAGACATTACTTTGCCAACAAAGGTCCGTCTAGTCAAAGCTATGGTTTTTCCAGTGGTCATGTTTGGATGTGAGAGTTAGACTATAAAGAAAGCTGAGCACTGAAGAATTGATGCTTTTAAACTGTGGTGCTGGAGAAGACTCTTGAGAGTCCCTTGGACTGCAAGGAGATCAAACCAGTCCATCCTAAAGGAGATCAGCCCTGGGTGTTCCTTGGAAGGACTGATGTTGAAGCTGAAGCGCCAGTCCTTTGGCCACGTGATGCGAAGAGCTGACTCATTGGAAAAGCCCCTGATGCTGGGAAAGATTGAAGGCGGGAGGAGAAGGGGATGACAGAGGATGGAATGGTTGGGTGGCATCACTGACTCGATGGACATGAGTTTGAGTAAGCTCCGGGAGTTGGTGATGGACAGGGAGGCCTGGCGTGCCTCAGTCCATGGGGTCGCAAAGAGTTGGACACGACTGTGCGACTGAACTGAACTTCTTCCCCTGCTGTGTCCATACGTCTGTTCTCTATGTCTGCGTCTCTCTTCCTGCCCTGCAAGCAGGTTTATCAGCACCATTTTCCCAAATACATGCGTTCATACCTAGTATTTTTCTTTTTCTGACTTCCTTCCCTCGGGTGACAGACTCTAGGTTCATCCACATAGCTTACAAATGATGCGATTTTGTTCTTTTCTGTGGCTAAGTAATAAACAGACATTTCTTAGGCATCTGCAGTGTACGTTGGCTGGGCTTGGGGAATGAAACGTTCAGTAATGGTCTCTCCATCACGGAGGCTCCCCGGGTCGCTGGGTGATGCTCTGTAGGGAGATCCCGCAGCTCCCTGTGAGCTTACTTAGCGCTGCAGCACCAGCTCCGCGGGCCCTTGGCCTGGAGAGCTGCGTGGGGGTCTGGGCACCCAGCGTGTGTGTTGGTGGTCCAGGGATTGAGGCATACTGCTGTTTCCCCGCCTCCTCATCTCCCTTCAGGGCCCCTCTGTGTGTGTCTTCCAGGCTTTTAGGTCAAGGGTAGAAAGCTTTGAGAAGGCTTCCCAACCATCCATCCCTCTTTGCCCAGGGATTTAAGCGAAGTCACTTTGTCTGGACTGGGTGTGTCCCCTTGCCCCTTGGGAGTGGAACCAGGCTGTGTGAGGGGCACATGGACTGCTGGAGGCAGGCAGCTGCCCAGGCGATGAGCGCCTCTGTGGATCCCAGCCTGGCAGAGAAGGGGCCGTCCACAGATACCCACCTCAACAGCTGCTGAGTATTTCTCATCTTGGAGGCAGGAGACATGTTCTTGAACCCGTTTCTTTTCATTGTGTGGATGCTGCAAACGTCTTTGGAGCCCATTTGGTCCTTGGTACAGAGCTGGAGGTGGGGCGGTCGGCCAGGACTCGTCCAGCTTTGGATACTCGATGGAGAGAATGTCTTGGTCAGAGAGCTGGGTGTGCAGACGGCTCTGTGGAGGCCGTGTGTCCAGCTGAGGGAGGCCGGTGGCTTCTCTGGTTTCTCATCAGGGTCTTGTGAGCCCCCTGCAGGAGAGGTGGAGCAGTGCATGGCTTAGGCTGGTTCTTTTCCTCTCTGGGATCCTGCAGGCCTGGGACCTGTGTAGCTGATTTTCAGTATCGTGTTGCTTCCAAGTGTATAGCACAGGGGTTCAGTTAATGCATATATATGTGTGTCTGTGTGTGTGTATGTATATATTCTTTTTAAGATTCTTTCCCCTTATTATTAGAAGGGATTGAATATAGTTCCCTGTGCTCTCTAGTAGGTCCTTATTTATCTGCTACAGGTGTGGTCTTTATCTGTTAATCCCAAACTCTTAATCTGTCCCTTCCTCCCCTTCCCCGGCTGTGGATCCCAGCCTGGCAGAGAAGGGGGCCTCCACAGCTATTCCTCTTAACAGCTTCTGAGTATTTCTTATCTCGGAGGCAGGAGACATGTTCTTGAACCCATTTCTTTTCATCGTGTAGATGCTGGAAACATCTCTGGAGCCCATTTGGTCCTTGGTACAGAGCTGGAGGTGTAACCATAAATTTACCAAAGGGTTTAACCCCCTTTGGTAACCATAAATTTGTTTTCCTTGTCTTTGTGTATCTGTCTGCTTTGTAAATAAGTCCATTTGTATAATTTTTTAGATTCCATGTGTAAGTGATATTATGTCTTATTTCTCTCTCTGACTTACTCTGCTTAGTATGATAATCCCTTGGCTCACACATATTGCTGTGAATGGCATTATTCCATTCTTTTTTATGGCTGAGTAATATTCCATTGCATATCTACCCCACATTTTCTTTATCTGTTCATCTGCAGTCTCCTTTCTAGCTGTGTGACCTTGGATCAGTTCCTTAACCTCTGTTTCTTTGGGTGTCAAATGGATATAGCAACACTTAGCAACAGGGCTGTAGGCTGGATTCTGTAAGTGAATCCTGGTCCAGCAGAGGTCTGAAATCACTCCTGTCCTGGTTCCTTTTATCCTCCTGGCAAGGGAGTGAGGTGCCGGGCGGGGCAGGCTTGATTGCTGCCCTGCTGGGAAGCACTTTGTGCTGAAAATGTGCTTTGTCATTGTAAGTGGGTTCCACCCCCACACCCTCCCCCCACC
>SJYR01001484.1:0-16652 GCA_006410655.1 Kobus ellipsiprymnus | reverse complement strand
AGCTGACGTGCTCCGCCTGCTGACTTGGCCTGAGAGCCCCTCGCCCCCTCCTGCTGGCATCTCTTGGCTGGACCGGGGGCCTCCTGTAGGGAGGCAGGCAGGCGGTGCCCACCAGTGGCCCGGGGCAAGCGGCCCCCGAGTGGGGCAGGTGTGGGTGTGCGTGCTGGTCCCAGGGGTCAGGAGCGGGCCCACGCGTGGCCCAGGAAAGAAGGCGCGGGGCTCCGTCCTAGGTGAACTTCCCTGAAGCTCCTAGCTGAATTGGAGTCAGACCCAGCCCTGGTCAGTCCGGAGCCCTGGATGGCCAGGGGAGGCGGGCATCGTCTTGCCAGAAACTGGGCCATAGCACCCTACTGGGTGGCGGGGCCTTCCCCACACCCAGGGTCTCAACAGGGTGTATCCCAGGGTTCCCTCATTACAGGTTTTTAACTGTGTGGTTGTGTATAATACAAAGCAAGGATGGAAATGCTGCTTTGGGCGTTTTTATTTTACTGAAGTATGGCTGGTTTACAGTACTTGTTAGTTTCTGTGTCTGTTCATGTCTGACTCTTTGCGACCCCACGGACTGCAGCCTGCCAGGTTCCTCTGTCCACGGAATTTTCCAGACAAGAATTCTGGAGTGGGTGGCCATTTCCTTCTCCATGGGATCTTCCTGACCCAAGGATCGAACCCGCGTCTCTTGGTCTCCTGCGTTGGCGGCTGGATTCGCCGCCACTGTGCCCCCTGGGAAGCCCCTGGTTAACTTCTGCTGTGCACTGAGGTGATATGTCCATCCTTTCTCGAATTCCTTTCTATTATGGTTTATTATAGGGTCTGGAATGCAGTTCCCTGTGCTAGACAGGAGGACCTGGTCCATCTGTGCTGTCCATACGTGTAATATTAAGAGTTTGCATCCGCTAATCCCAGATTTCCACTCCACTCCTCCCCGACCCCTTCCCCTTCAGTCTGGGAATCTGTTTCTGCTTTGTAACTAAGTTCATTTGTATCGTATTGTAGATCCCACAGATAAGTGTGTCACGTGCCATTTGTCTCTCTGACTTTGCTCAGTGTGACACTCTCTAGGCCCATCCATGCTGCTGCAGATGGTATTGTTACGTCCTTTCTAATGGCCGAGTGATAACTCCACTGTGTGTATGTACCGCGTCTTCTTTATCTGTGTATCTGTCCATGGACGCTTAGGTTGCTTCCTGAACAGCGATTAGGTTGTGTATAGTGCTGCGTGACCATAGGGGAGCATGCATCTTTGGGACTTAGAGTTTTCTCTGGATAGATGCCCGGGCTTCCCTGATGGCTCAGCTGGTAAAGAATCCGCCTGCAATGCGGGAGGCCTGGGTTTGATCCCTGGGTTGGGAGGATCCCCTGGAGAAGGGAAAGGCTCCCCACTCCAGTCCTCGGGCCTGGAGAATTCCACGGACTCTATGGTCCATGGGGTTGCAAAGAGTTGGACAGGACTGAGCAACTTTCTTTTCTGGATATATGCCCAGGAATGGAATTGCTGGATCTTATGGCAGCTTTATTTTTAGTTTTTTAGTCCATACTTGTCTCCATTGGAGGAGGAAATGGAACCTATTCCAGCACTTCTGACTGAAAATTCGCATGGACAGAGGAGCCTGGGGGGCTGTTGTCCACAGGGTCACAGAGAGTCGGACACGACTGAGCGTGCACACTCCTCTCCTAGCGGCTGCCCCAATCTACACGGTCCCCGACAGTGTGGCGGGCTCCCCTTCCCCCACACCTGCTCCGGCAGGTGTTTGTGGACGTTTTAACGACGGCCATTCTCACCCCTGGGAGGTGCCGCCGCCTCGTAGGTTTGCTCTGCGTATCTCTAATAGTTAGTGGTGATGAGCGCGAAGATGCTGGTTTGATGAACACAGACCAGAGCTGGTGGGTGGTAGCTGAGACCTTCCACCAGCCTTCCTTCATGGTGGGCCCGTGTCTAGGTCAGCCTGGGCAGTGGAACTTCCTGTGATGCTGGAAATGTTCTGAGTCTGCGCTGGCCAGCGGGGACACTAGCCATGTGTGACTCACGAGCACTCATCAGTCTGGGCCGCCTCAGTGTGGCCCATGCAACTGGGAAAATGGAAAACTTTATTTATTTCATTGTAATTAAATGTAAGTAGCCACCTGTGAGGGAGAAGGCGATGGCACCCCACTCCAGTACCCTTGCCTGGAAAATCCCATGGACGGAGGAGTCTGGTGGGCTGCAGTCCGTGGGGTCGCGAACAGTCGGACACGACTGAGCGACTTCCCTTTCACTTTGCACTCTCATGCATTGGAGAAGGAAATGGCAACCCACTCCAGTGTTCTTGCCTGGAGAGTCCCAGGGACGGGGAAGCCTGGTGGGCTGCCGTCTCCGGGGTCGCACAGAGCCGGACGCGACTGACGTGACTCGGCAGCAGCCGCCGCCGCCATCCGTGAGCAGTGGCTCCCGACGCTGCAGCTCTAGAGAATGGTGAGCAGGTAATGCCAGTGAGAATAGCTTTACTTGCTTTTTATTATAGGAAATTTCACATAAATATTGAGTAGTGGGACCGCATATGCCCTTCCTCCAGCTTTTGTAAAAACTAATCCATTGGCCAATCTTATCTCACCTTTACCTCCCCGCCACCCCACCCCTTAGCTCTCACTTCTGTGTTACTTTGAAGCAGATAATAGCTTTTGAATTTTTGTTTTTAATCAGCTCATCTTTAACCCCAGGATAGAATAAAACTATTTGACCTTGATTTTTTTTTTTCATCCCTTGTGGCTTTTTTGCCATTTATTGAAGAGCTTTGCGGCCTTCCGCTAAACCAGCTGCAGGCCCCGAATGATGTCTCTTAAGACTGATCAAGGCTTTCTCATATTTCTGTAATGAGAAATACAAACTACAGATCTTTTATTTAATTTGTAATAATATTGTTTAATATGTTTTATATTATACAGTTTAATATTAGGTGATTATGGCTTAAACTGTACATGCTAACATTTGGGACTGATTAAAAATTGATGTCCCATATGTTCAACCGATTCTTAGATCGTAAAAACATTATTCCAGGAGAATTGTTTGACAGAAATAATGGAGAACTCCATGGCTTAGGCTGTAATGAGCAAAGTTTGTCGATGAACCTGCTGAATGGTTCAGGTTGATTTGAAATTGAAAAGAACTGATCCAGGTGAAAATGATTTTGACTAAATACACATGAAAAAAGTTAGGAACACTGGATATGAAAATGAACAAGCAAGTAAAAGGGCTGCATGGCATTCTGTCTAGAAGATGCTTCTGATTACAGTGTTTGTGTCCAGAACATCCTCAGGGTCAAAGCGGCTGCTGTCCTCTGTCCACTCTTCCGTTAACCTCAGATACATCTGGAAGGGCGTGGAAGGGGGGAAGTTTCTGAAACCGAAGTTTCAGGCTCTGGCAACTGCCCATCCCTAGGATGACTCAGAATGGAAGACTGGGGCTTGAGTGAAACCAAGAGCAGCTGCCCTGCCTCCTGGCAGCTTCGGTCCTCCCCCTGGATGTCCCTTCCTCTCTGAGGGCCTTGCCTCTTCCTCGGGTGGCGTAGAGAAGCCTCTGGGGTTTTCTCCACGAGCCTCTGGCTGGGGCTGAATTCTCCCAGCAGCACATGCAGCAGTCCCCGTGAGGAGGCAAGGCCAAGGTCATTCCTGGTGCTGCAGAGGCTTAGGCCCTGCCGTGCTCCCAGGGCAGGGACCTGGGTTCAACCCCCGGTCCAGGACTCGCCCCCAAGTGCCACCACTAAGGCCGGGTGCAGCCAAATGAATGGTTTTTTTTTTTTTTTTTAAAGAGGCAAGGACAAAATTGTATCTTAAAAAAACAAAAAAAAGCAAAGATGGGGGCTTCCCCCCAACCAGGTGCCTGGTGCAGTGGGCACCTGGCCCTTGTCCTGAGTCCCATGGAGCGGGAGCTGTCCCAGCTGGAGCCCTGGGGCTGCAGAAGCCAGGCCTCCCTGCAGTGTCTCCCAGAGGCCCCACGGCCAGCAAAGGGCCAGTGCTGCCCGCCCGGGTCAGGGATGTTCCAGGCCTCTCTGGGAGGCCGTGGGCGCCCTGTGTGCATTTCACGCCAGAGTCTTCAGAAGCCTCTCGTGGATCCGTGACTGCTGCCGTTGCGCACTGGGAGGTGTCTGCAGATGGAGCCCACTGGTTCCTTTAGTAAACCTGGAACATCCCTCTGGGTTTCAAGTGCTACAGGCTCTCAGAAGGGGATAGGGAAAGCCATCTGGAGGCCTGTGAGTGGAGCGGGTGTGAAATGGTGATGGCCCACGCTCCCCTGGAAGTGGGGTCCGAGGGGAGGGAGCAATGTTGGGGTGCAGGAGAGGTCCTGCTCAAGTGCGTGCAGCCTCAGGCTCTGTAGACCCCACCTTCGGCTCCCCTGGTTCCTGACTGGGAAGGAGCTGAGCTCTTACATGGGGGTCCTGCACCCCTGCACCCCCACTTTGTGGAAGGGAAATGAGCTGTCCTTGAGGGCTAACATCCTTTCTCCCTGCGACCCCACTACGGTCTCCCTGTCTGTTCGGCAGTGGCCAGTTGCGTGCAGCCTCAGGCTCTGTAGACCCCACCTTCGGCTCCCCTGGTTCCTGACTGGGAAGGAGCTGAGCTCTTACATGGGGGTCCTGCACCCCTGCACCCCCACTTTGTGGAAGGGAAATGAGCTGTCCTTGAGGGCTAACATCCTTTCTCCCTGCGACCCCACTACGGTCTCCCTGTCTGTTCGGCAGTGGCCAGTGTGGCCCCGGGATAAGAAGCAGCAAGAGGGGCCTTGCTGGCGCAGCGCTTGCTGAGCAGTGTGTAGCCCAGCGAGTGGCATTTTTTTTTAGAAGTTTTGCATGAAGGCCCCGGGTCAGGGCTTGACTCTGGACCCACCCTTGCTCTCCGTGTGGCCCCGGGCAGTTTCTTTAACCTTTCTGAGCTGGTCTCCTTCACGAGGCAGGATGCCACGTGGACTCGCTCCCAGGGTAATCTGAGATCCTGGTGCGGCCTCTTCCAGAACATCTCATCGTATACCGTCTGACCCAGAGTGGACGCGCCAACAGTAGCTGCTGTGATCTTCCTCCCAGTTATCTGAACCCACACCAAGCGTCTGTGGGCAGTCAGGTACTGGGCCAGTCTCGTCTTGCGGGCTCTCTCTGTGATCTGGAGCTGCCCCCAGTGGGAGCACGGGCGTTGGGACGGCCAAGACCCCTAGACATCTTCAGCTTCTGCAGCTGACTGGCTGGTGGGCATCCCGGGTGGGGGCTCCCTTGCGGTCTTTGGTCCTCAGCAGCCCCTCCGACTGTGTGTGATTCACGGATAGACTGTCCGCTTGCCCACGATTGTGCCGTTGGTAACACTGCCCGGGTAGCAGACGCCTCGTGCTAGAACACAAAACAGCCCTGCCAAGGGGTCGGGGGCTCTGGTCTCCTGGCCGGCTCCCGAGGAGCTCTGTGACATTTAACACGTGGCCGTGCTGCTTTGGGCCCTGTTTTTTTTTTTTTTTTTAAATGAAGGGTCGAGCTGACGGCCTGTGCGCCAGCTTCGCCTCTGTGGTACCCAGCATGAACACCTGGTGCCCAGCGGTGGGCTGGTGTGGGGCAGAGTCCAGGCTGCGACTGCGGCCCTGGCGGGGGCTCCCCCGGCCTTGTTTCCAGGATTGCGGGGAATTGACTGTTTCCAAGCTGGCGGGGCCAGTGTCTAATGAAGGGCGCCTTCAGTTCAGTTCAGCTGCTCAGTCCTGTCCGACTCTTTGTGACCCCATGAACTGCAGCACGCCAGGGCTCCCTGTCCATCACCAACTCCCAGAGTTTACCCAAACTCTTGTTCATTGAGTTGGTGATGCTATCCAGCCATCTCATCCTCTGTCGTCTCCTCCTCCTCCCGCCTTCAATCTTTCCCAGCATCAGGGTCTTTTCCGATGAGTTAGTTCTTTGCATCAGGTGGCCAAAGTATTGGAGTTTCAGCTTCAACATCAGTCCTTTCAGTGAACACTCAGGACTGATCTCCTTTAGGATGGACTGGTTGGATCTCCTTGCAGTCCAAGGGACTGTCAAGAGTCTTCTCCAACAGCACAGTTCAAAAGCAGCAATTCTTCGGCCCTCAGCCTTCTTCACAGTCCAACTTGCACATCCATACATGACCACTGGAAAATAGCCTTGACTAGACGGACCTTTGTTGGCAAAGTAATGTCTCTGCTTTTTAATATGCTGTCTAGGTTGGCTGTAGCTTTCCTTCCAGGGAGTAAGAGTCTTTTTATTTCATGGCTGGTCCCTTACCTTACCAGATCCGTTCACGGGCCGCCTTTTCATGCTCTCTGCATGGAGTGGAGTCTGTAAAAGCTGTTACGTGTTCACAGGTCACGAAGGCCTGTTGCCTTTTGCCCGTGTTGCCTCTTGACAGCTCCGCTGTGTTGGGAGGGCCTCGCTCTGGTCCGGTTTGCTAACTGGCTCCAGCCCCTGTGTGCACGAGGAGGCCCTTCTTCAGCTAATGTGTTAACATCAGGGCCAGAGTCCTTTGTTGGAGTTTGAAGGTAAAGCTCAGTTGGTCGTGCCAAGGATTTCTAGGTGTCATCTTTCATACGATGGTGAAAACCAGATAGGCTGGTTTTTTTTTTTTTAAACCTTTTACTTTTTTTTAAATTAATTTTTTATTGAAGGATAATTGCTTTACAGAATTTTGCTGTTTTCTATCAAACCTCAACATGAATCAGCCACAGGTAGACACATATCCCCTCCCTTTTGAAACTCCCTCCCGTCTCCCTCCCCACCCACCCCTCTAGGTTGATACAGAGCCCCTGTTTGAGTTTCCCGAGATATACAGCAAATTCCTGTTGGCCATCTATTTTACATATGGTAATGTAAGTTTCCTTGTTACTCTCTGCACACATCTCACCCTCTCCTCCCCTCTCCCCATGTCCATAAGTCTGTTTTCGACGTCAGTTTCTCCATTGCTGCCCTGTAAATAAGTTCTTCAGCACCATTTTTCTAGATTCCGTATATATGTGTTAGAATACGGTATTTATCTTTCTCTTTCTGACTCACTTTTGGGCTCTCAATTGGCTGATTTTCGAGGTCACGTGTCCTATTAGGACGCAGGCAAGCAGTCTGAGCGAAGCCTCCTCAGTTTGACGTGGGTGTGAGCTCTCAGATGCCCCGCGTATTTCCATGGCCGAATCTGGTCCGTCACACCCTCTCCATCAAGGACTCTGCCCTAAGAAACCTTTGATTTCACTCTCTCAATGCTCGCATGTACTTTACACCTGCACTTGTCACTGTCTGTCTGGGAATTCGTAATGAAAGCGTCTGTTTTCCCAGCTGAGCTGGAACTCATTATTTTGCTGTGGGCTCTGTCTCCCCCCGCCCCCTGGCTCTTCTCTGTGTATGTGGTTTTAGAAAATGTTTGCAAAATGCCTTACAAAGAGGTCACGCACTTTGGGGTTCTTTAGAAAGCTCCCAAAGTTTGTTTCCTTGGGCTTAAAGTTGTAACATGGGCTGTGTGCAGCTAGAAAGATGTTGAGAGAGATTAAACTGGTCTGTGCAGGCTGCTGTAGTCATGTCTATCAAGTCTGCAGAATAGCCCAGCTGTGTGGAGGGAAAGATACGTTATCATGTAGGTTTCGATTTGGCTGCAGATCCCCCTCATGTGGTGGCTCAGATGGTAAAGAATCCGTCTACAGTGAAGGAGACTCGAGTTTGATCCCTGGGTCGGGAAGATCCCCTGGAGAAGGACATGGCAACCCACTCCAGCGTTCTTGCCTGGAGGATCCCACAGAGACAGCAGCCTGATGGGCTACAGTCCATGGGGTCACAAAGAGCTGGACATTACTGAGCAGCTAACACTTTGACTTTCTCTTTGGTGGAATGTTAACAGAAAACCCTTAAATGACACTGGCTTACACATGAAACGTTACGTTCTCTGTTGTGTGAAAAGTCAGGGCAGGGCCTAATTTTCTGTTTCTTCATCCTTAAGAGACTTGCCTCATGATCCGAAATGGCTGTTGAAGCACCAGCCATTGTATTCATGTCACAGATGGAAAGACAATCCTGGAAGTCCCACTCCATGTCCTTTTATATCTCATTAGCTAAAAGTAACAGGGGCACTAACCAGTGACAGCTGGGAAGAAGGGTCGTAGCTGGGACATCGCTCACCTGGAGACGTGAGGGCTCTGCTTCCAAGAAAGATGCAGAGGACAGAGAGTGGGAACAGAACAAGGCCCAGCACTTCACTTCAGCGAATGAATGAATGAGGGGGTACGTGAAGGAAAGATGCCGTCTGGCTTCTGTGGGTTAAATGTCGACCAAGCCATCGTAGTAGCAGGATCCACCATATGACGAGGAAAGCCCATTTCTGGTGCCACAGGAGGAAAGGAACCTTGAGGAGACTCCCCAGGGACTTGGCAGAGCTCCTGTTCTCCTGCAGGGCCACTGCAGGGGGGCTTCCTCTTTTCCTTCCTTGTAGGGTCTGGTTCCCTTATTTGGAAGCTGCAGATAACACGGCTGTGGGTGACGATGGGCTGGACCCAGGTCACAGCAACCATATTTCAGAAGGTCCCCATGAGACCATCATCCTTTTTTTTTTTTGGTTTGTTTGAAGAAAGTTTCATAACTCAAGCAGGACAACCTAGGAGAAGAGAATTTATCCTGAATTGTTGCCGAATTGAAATACTAAAGTGAAAGTGAAAGTTGCTCAGTCGTGTCCAACTCTTTGTGACCCCATGGACTATACAGTCCATGGACTTCTCCAGGCCAGAATACTGGAGTGGGTAGCCTTTCCCTTCTCCTGGGAATCTTCCCAACCCAGGGGTCGAACCCAGGCCTCCCGCATTGCGGGCGGATTCTTTCCCAGCGGAGCCACCAGGAAAGCCCAAGAACACTGCAGTGGGTAGCCTGTCCCTTCTCCAGTGGCTCTTCCTGACCCAGGAATCAAACTGGGGTCTCCTGCATTGCGGGCGGATTCTTTACCAACTGAGCTATCAGGGAGGTCCCAAGCTAAAATTTGCCTACATAAAGATCCCTTCTTAGAAAAAGACCCGTGGCGTTAATTATGGTCTGCTGGCGCTGGTTTGCAGCCTGTGGTGGGCCTGAGCTTCGGTGTCGGGCTGGCGGTCCAGGGCTGTCCTGCTCTGGAGGGCACTGTGGAGCTGGAGCCCAGGCCCTGGAGCGGCGACTCTGCTGCTGGCAGCGGGCCATCCTGTCTTCTCAGGGGTCTGTCAGCTCTCAAGGGTGGCCCCCAGCCCCTAGAGGCACACCAGCAGGGCCCAGGGCTGCACGGCGGGAGTGGGTCGCAGAAGGCAGGTCCCCTGGTTAAAGCCTTAGCCTGACATTCGCTCAAGGCCCCTGTTCTTTTTTTTTTTTTTTATTATTTTTTTATTTTGGCCGTGCTGGGTCTTCCCTGTGGCATCTGGGCTCGGTATTTGCTGCACACAGGCTTAGCTCTCCTGCAGCATGTGGGATCTTAAGCTACCCCACCAAGGACGGAACCCGTGTTCCCTGCCTTGCAAGGTGGCTTCTCAGTCACTGAACCCCCGGGGAAGTGCCCAAGACTTCCGTCCTTGATTCCCCTTTAAGTCCTGATCAGGGTCTTTGTCACGCCTCCTGGAGACGCTCTGTTCCCGCTCTCTGCTTCCTCTCGGCCCCAACCAACCCAGAATTTTCATATCATCCTGACCCCCAGCCTCAGTTCAGGATCGTCCCCCTTTAAGAAGCCGTCCTGAGTCTGGGCCCCCAGGCCAGGTGTGACCTGAAGCGCGCAGTGATGGCCCGGAGGGGTCGGCCACACATCTGTCCCTTACCCAGGGGCTGACAGACTCCAAGTCTCAGTTTGTTCTTCTTGACTGCCTTTGGGAAATGGCCCGAGGTTTCCAAAGACTTGCTCTGGGTCACAGGAGGCTGACTCCGGATGGGGGAGGGCCTGGTTCTTTTCCTCCCTGCTCCTGGGTCCCAGGGACCGCCCCGGGGTTGACGCCCAGCTTATGCAACTGGCCGAGGGGTCCTGTTAGCAGGGGTGGGCGAGTGGGAGGCTGTGGCAGGCCAGCGCAGGGCAGCAGCCCGCCTGCACTCTGGCAGGGAGTCCAGGCTGAGCCTGCCCCGAGTGAGGACAAGGGTTTGTTGCAAATTTCTTGTGCAAACCACATGCTTCCCCCCAGGGGAATGTTTCTACTGTCCAAAAGCAATAGACTGTGAATCAGCTAAGTAATGTTGAATTTTCTAGTCCCAGTTTAAAAAAAATTCTCCCTCCCCACCCACCCCTCTAGGTTGATACAGAGCCCCTGTTTGAGTTTCCCGAGATATACAGCAAATTCCTGTTGGCCATCTATTTTACATATGGTAATGTAAGTTTCCTTGTTACTCTCTGCACACATCTCACCCTCTCCTCCCCTCTCCCCATGTCCATAAGTCTGTTTTCGACGTCAGTTTCTCCATTGCTGCCCTGTAAATAAGTTCTTCAGCACCATTTTTCTAGATTCCGTATATATGTGTTAGAATACGGTATTTATCTTTCTCTTTCTGACTCACTTTTGGGCTCTCAATTGGCTGATTTTCGAGGTCACGTGTCCTATTAGGACGCAGGCAAGCAGTCTGAGCGAAGCCTCCTCAGTTTGACGTGGGTGTGAGCTCTCAGATGCCCCGCGTATTTCCATGGCCGAATCTGGTCCGTCACACCCTCTCCATCAAGGACTCTGCCCTAAGAAACCTTTGATTTCACTCTCTCAATGCTCGCATGTACTTTACACCTGCACTTGTCACTGTCTGTCTGGGAATTCGTAATGAAAGCGTCTGTTTTCCCAGCTGAGCTGGAACTCATTATTTTGCTGTGGGCTCTGTCTCCCCCCGCCCCCTGGCTCTTCTCTGTGTATGTGGTTTTAGAAAATGTTTGCAAAATGCCTTACAAAGAGGTCACGCACTTTGGGGTTCTTTAGAAAGCTCCCAAAGTTTGTTTCCTTGGGCTTAAAGTTGTAACATGGGCTGTGTGCAGCTAGAAAGATGTTGAGAGAGATTAAACTGGTCTGTGCAGGCTGCTGTAGTCATGTCTATCAAGTCTGCAGAATAGCCCAGCTGTGTGGAGGGAAAGATACGTTATCATGTAGGTTTCGATTTGGCTGCATATCCCCCTCATGTGGTGGCTCAGATGGTAAAGAATCCGTCTACAGTGAAGGAGACTCGAGTTTGATCCCTGGGTCGGGAAGATCCCCTGGAGAAGGACATGGCAACCCACTCCAGCGTTCTTGCCTGGAGGATCCCACAGAGACAGCAGCCTGATGGGCTACAGTCCATGGGGTCACAAAGAGCTGGACATTACTGAGCAGCTAACACTTTGACTTTCTCTTTGGTGGAATGTTAACAGAAAACCCTTAAATGACACTGGCTTACACATGAAACGTTACGTTCTCTGTTGTGTGAAAAGTCAGGGCAGGGCCTAATTTTCTGTTTCTTCATCCTTAAGAGACTTGCCTCATGATCCGAAATGGCTGTTGAAGCACCAGCCATTGTATTCATGTCACAGATGGAAAGACAATCCTGGAAGTCCCACTCCATGTCCTTTTATATCTCATTAGCTAAAAGTAACAGGGGCACTAACCAGTGACAGCTGGGAAGAAGGGTCGTAGCTGGGACATCGCTCACCTGGAGACGTGAGGGCTCTGCTTCCAAGAAAGATGCAGAGGACAGAGAGTGGGAACAGAACAAGGCCCAGCACTTCACTTCAGCGAATGAATGAATGAGGGGGTACGTGAAGGAAAGATGCCGTCTGGCTTCTGTGGGTTAAATGTCGACCAAGCCATCGTAGTAGCAGGATCCACCATATGACGAGGAAAGCCCATTTCTGGTGCCACAGGAGGAAAGGAACCTTGAGGAGACTCCCCAGGGACTTGGCAGAGCTCCTGTTCTCCTGCAGGGCCACTGCAGGGGGGCTTCCTCTTTTCCTTCCTTGTAGGGTCTGGTTCCCTTATTTGGAAGCTGCAGATAACACGGCTGTGGATGACGATGGGCTGGACCCAGGTCACAGCAACCATATTTCAGAAGGTCCCCATGAGACCATCATCCTTTTTTTTTTTTGGTTTGTTTGAAGAAAGTTTCATAACTCAAGCAGGACAACCTAGGAGAAGAGAATTTATCCTGAATTGTTGCCGAATTGAAATACTAAAGTGAAAGTGAAAGTTGCTCAGTCGTGTCCAACTCTTTGTGACCCCATGGACTATACAGTCCATGGACTTCTCCAGGCCAGAATACTGGAGTGGGTAGCCTTTCCCTTCTCCTGGGAATCTTCCCAACCCAGGGGTCGAACCCAGGCCTCCCGCATTGCGGGCGGATTCTTTCCCAGCGGAGCCACCAGGAAAGCCCAAGAACACTGCAGTGGGTAGCCTGTCCCTTCTCCAGTGGCTCTTCCTGACCCAGGAATCAAACTGGGGTCTCCTGCATTGCGGGCGGATTCTTTACCAACTGAGCTATCAGGGAGGTCCCAAGCTAAAATTTGCCTACATAAAGATCCCTTCTTAGAAAAAGACCCGTGGCGTTAATTATGGTCTGCTGGCGCTGGTTTGCAGCCTGTGGTGGGCCTGAGCTTCGGTGTCGGGCTGGCGGTCCAGGGCTGTCCTGCCTGGAGGGCACTGTGGAGCTGGAGCCCAGGCCCTGGAGCGGCGACTCTGCTGCTGGCAGCGGGCCATCCTGTCTTCTCAGGGGTCTGTCAGCTCTCAAGGGTGGCCCCCAGCCCCTAGAGGCACACCAGCAGGGCCCAGGGCTGCACGGCGGGAGTGGGTCGCAGAAGGCAGGTCCCCTGGTTAAAGCCTTAGCCTGACATTCGCTCAAGGCCCCTGTTCTTTTTTTTTTTTTTTATTATTTTTTTATTTTGGCCGTGCTGGGTCTTCCCTGTGGCATCTGGGCTCGGTATTTGCTGCACACAGGCTTAGCTCTCCTGCAGCATGTGGGATCTTAAGCTACCCCACCAAGGACGGAACCCGTGTTCCCTGCCTTGCAAGGTGGCTTCTCAGTCACTGAACCCCCGGGGAAGTGCCCAAGACTTCCGTCCTTGATTCCCCTTTAAGTCCTGATCAGGGTCTTTGTCACGCCTCCTGGAGACGCTCTGTTCCCGCTCTCTGCTTCCTCTCGGCCCCAACCAACCCAGAATTTTCAGATCATCCTGACCCCCAGCCTCAGTTCAGGATCGTCCCCCTTTAAGAAGCCGTCCTGAGTCTGGGCCCCCAGGCCAGGTGTGACCTGAAGCGCGCAGTGATGGCCCGGAGGGGTCGGCCACACATCTGTCCCTTACCCGGGGGCTGACAGACTCCAAGTCTCAGTTTGTTCTTCTTGACTGCCTTTGGGAAATGGCCCGAGGTTTCCAAAGACTTGCTCTGGGTCACAGGAGGCTGACTCCGGATGGGGGAGGGCCTGGTTCTTTTCCTCCCTGCTCCTGGGTCCCAGGGACCGCCCCGGGGTTGACGCCCAGCTTATGCAACTGGCCGAGGGGTCCTGTTAGCAGGGGTGGGCGAGTGGGAGGCTGTGGCAGGCCAGCGCAGGGCAGCGGCCCGCCTGCACTCTGCAGGGAGTCCAGGCTGAGCCTGCCCCGAGTGAGGACAAGGGTTTGTTGCAAATTTCTTGTGCAAACCACATGCTTCCCCCCAGGGGAATGTTTCTACTGTCCAAAAGCAATAGACTGTGAATCAGCTAAGTAATGTTGAATTTTCTAGTCCCAGTTTAAAAAAAATTTTTTTTAAATAGCAGGTGGAATTAGTTTTAATAATATATTTTAACCCAGTAGGTACAAAATACTGTCATTTCATCATGTAGGCAACACGGATGTTAGTTAAGGAGATCGCTTTTCTCTGTGTTAAAACTTTAAAGGGGGGGGTGTTCACACTCATTTTGGATTAATGACGTGTTACATTCTCAAAAGGCCCAGAGCTTGGCCGCTGTTTCTATTGATTCGCCCACTTGAGGGTCCTTGAAAGCAGGGACGGCGCTGTGACCATTAGGGTCTTCCCTGCACCCTGTCGCTGGTGTGGGTGCGTGCGATGTGAGTGGGAGCCTGTTCCGCAGCGTCACCCCACGGGGCCAGGACTCCGAGCAGCAGAGTCTGGTCGCAGCCGCGTGAGCTTGGAGTCAGCCTGGGCCTCCTGGAGCCATGGTTCCCACCCAGAATGATGCCGCCGGGCTGTTTTCTCCGGTGCTGTGAACTAAACCACGGGTCTGGGCAGGGGCGGGGCTGGGGACACTGCCCTGGGCCCCCTGGGCAAATGAGAGCATCTCTGTGCAGGCCCGCGGTCGGGCACACCTGCCGCACGTGGGCCACTCTGCTGCCTCTAACTCGGATCGAGAGCCGGCCGGTGCGTCTGGGTCCGCTGGGTCCCAGGCTGTGAAGACCCTCCACGCGCCCCATCCGGCGTCTGCACACGCCTGTGGGTGCCCGGTCCGTCCGCCAGCTGCAGAGGCAGGGAAGGACCGTGCCCGTGCAGACCCTCGGGACGCCCATCTTCCCGGGCGGGGAGTTATAACGGGTTCGGGTCCGCGTTCTCACGAGGTTTCTCTTGCGCAGGCGCAGCTGGAGGCTCAGCGAGCCACGCAGGACTTCCAGAGGGCCACCGAGGTGCTCCGCGCCGCCAAGGAGACCATCTCCCTGGCGGAGCAGCGGCTGCTGGAGGACGATAAGAGGCAGTTCGACTCAGCCTGGCAGGAGATGCTGAACCATGCCACCCAGAGGGTACGAGTCTCCGCGGGGCGCGCCTGTGCGTGCACGCACCGTGTGGGCGGGCAGGGTGGGCGTGCGGTGGAGAGGGGGCTCGCCCCTGCCTCGGGTTCCTGCGTCCCCGGGGTGCGCATGCCTCTCAGCCCCCGGATTCCTCACTGGTTTCCCGGAGCAGAGCAAACAGGCATGTTGTTCGCCCACAAGTGGTCATCTCCCAGGGGGACTCCGAGGGCCTGGAACTAAGCCGTCCTCCCCGATGGCAGCCCCCCGGTGCCAGCCGTAGCGGCCCCATCCTTGTCATCTGAGGTCCCTCTGGTTCAGATCATCCTTGACAGTCCTGACCGGTGTGGGCTTCCCTGGGGGACCCCCAGTCCTTCTCCAGGGCCGCCTCCCTGAGTCCCTGGGGTCTGGCAGGGTTTGGAGCTCCGGGTGGATGATCTGGATGGCCTGCCGGACTGGCCTTGGGGCCTGTGTGCCCTCAGTGAGAGGCAGGCCGTGGCGGCTGAGGCCCGAACCCCCGGGGTGCCTGTACTGGGTGCGGTCTAGGAAACCGGGGTGCCTGTGGGAAGCGGGCTCCGCAGGCCGTGGGCCACTGGCTGTGCCTGCCGGGTTTGAGGTCATCATGGGGCATCATTGAGCAGCTCCGGGGCATCATTGAGCAGCTCCGGGGTCTGCTCTGCGACCACAGATCTGAGTATCAGCAGTGGTGGGCGTTGCTGGACTTAGCGCCTCTCCCTGACTTGCCCAGGCTCCAAAGGGTCCAGCGGGATGGTCAGTGCTCCCCCCTCCTCTGGCTGGTTTGCTTGGGGGGCTGGCTGAGACGACGGTGCTGCCTTGAGTAGTTTCCACTGAGTTCCTACTTGTTAGGTCCTAGGGCCGTAGTAGATGGTGATGGCTAGTCCTCGGTGGTGGCCGAGAACACCTTTCACGCCCGTCTTTGTGAATGGCGCTCCCTGGGGTTGTGCAGTGTGCAACCCAGGGAGCTGTCAAAGATGGCCCTGGGCCTCCTCACATCACATGGGGCCTCTGAGGGCCCTGGGAGGGTCATCTGACGTGTCCCCTCACTGAGACCGCCTATGATTTCTTGGTTGTGGGGATGATCTCTGCAGATGAGCTGACTTCCTGGGTCATGGGCCGGGATTTCCACCCTGGGGCTCCTGGCCCTCTTCCCTCGCTTCCTCCCCAGTCTCAGGGGGCTCAGATTGCTGCCCCTTGACCTGAGGAGGGAGAAGGAGGGCTGGAGAGTGTCACCANAGACCGCCTATGATTTCTTGGTTGTGGGGATGATCTCTGCAGATGAGCTGACTTCCTGGGTCATGGGCCGGGATTTCCACCCTGGGGCTCCTGGCCCTCTTCCCTCGCTTCCTCCCCAGTCTCAGGGGGCTCAGATTGCTGCCCCTTGACCTGAGGAGGGAGAAGGAGGGCTGGAGAGTGTCACCAGCAAGAGAGAGAGTGCACGGCAGAGCTGTCTGGGACCGTGTAGCCATGTCCCTGAGCCCAGCCTGGAGGGGGCACGCTCTGTGGCCGTGGCGGGTGGGGAAGAAGCGCCCGCCGGTGGCTCTGCTGTGAGCTGCCCTCCCAGGGCCCTGGCACAGTTGGGCTTCTTGAGTGCTGGTGGACAAAGCGAAAGGTCTAGAATATGTCCCCGGCCTCAGCTGACTCCTGGGTCCTCCAGGAAGCCTGCTTTTTCAGGAGAAAGGACCTCTTCTGCTGAACAAAGTGCCACAGAAGCGTCCAGAGAAGGATATGGAGCTCAGAAGGGTCCAGGCCATCTCAAGAAAGCGGCCCTGCTTTGGGTGGGGGCCACCCCGCCCCCACGGTGGAAGGACCCTGCGGTCCCTACACCCGCTTCCCCAGGGTGCTCTGGGTGTCCCTTCTGCTCCTCCCGACTTCGAGTGGCAGCCGCTGCTGTGGTCGCCGTGGGAGCCCTGGGGTCTGTATTGCTCAGCCACGTGCAGGGCCCCACGCGGGGACCAAGGAGCGGCCCTGCGCTCAGCGCTGGGGTCCGC
>SJYR01001483.1:791956-806192 GCA_006410655.1 Kobus ellipsiprymnus | reverse complement strand
GATTGACCCCACGTCTCTTTTGCCTCCCACACTGGCAGGCGGGTTCTTTACCAGTAGCTCCACCTGGGAAGCCCACATGATGATGATAAAGCATGGGAATGTTAAGGAACAGGAAGTGTAGTAAGAGATGATAAAAACACAACCTTATAATAAATCCCAGAGTGGGGACCAACCATCCAACGGGCCCAAAGGCACAATCCAACACGCTGTTGTTCAAGAGTTGGAGATCAAGCAAGACCAGGGTGAACCCGCAGAGCACAGCTGAGCCAGGCCCAGTGTGGAACCCTGGTACAGCTCTCCCGGCGGGCACCTGAGCTCGACCCCACGGATCTCCCTACATACACAGTGCAGCGTGCAGCTGTGAGTCAGGTAGAAGCCCAGTAGGAAAGGACAAGGGTGCAAGGAATCCAGAAGGAAAATGGTACAAGACCACCTGGAAATGTGTGTTGCTCAGTCAGTCTTGTCTGATTCTTGGGATCTTCCCAACCCAGGGATCAAACCCAGGTCTCCTGCATTGCAAGCAGATCCTTTCCCCTCTGAGGCACCAGGGAAATGTGTAAGAGGACATCAAAATGTTTCTCCGTGCTTAGATTGGAATTCAGCAAGTCACAGGCACTTTCCATGGGCACTGAATATTTCTNTCTTGGGATCTTCCCAACCCAGGGATCAAACCCAGGTCTCCTGCATTGTGGGCAGATCCTTTCCCCTCTGAGCCACCAGGGAAATGTGTAAGAGGACATCAAAATGTTTCTTTGTGCTTAGATTGGAATTCAGCAAGTCACAGGCACTTTCCATGGGCACTGAATATTTCTGGGCGATTTACCCTCACTGGCTCTGACTTCACCTTCCTGTCTCTCAAAACCCTTCTTTCCATTTTGGGCACATGGAGGCTGAGTTTCAGTGGCAACCCTCTCTTGAAAGGAGGACCACCCAGCTTGGGCAGGGGTCCGAGAGGTACTCGGAGACCTTGTACGTCAACACCTTGGCAGCTCAGGTGCAAAGGCTGAGGCCTAGGGAGGATGATGCTCCCAAGGTCACGGGACAATCTCGGGGAGCCCCAGCACCGTGGTGCCTCTTCCCCTGGGTCCAGCCAGTTGCCTTTCTCTCCCTGGACCTGCAGAGGCTCCCGTGGGCGTGGTTTCCCCCTCCCTCCCCAGAGGGCTGGCCGAGGATGGCTCTGCACCCTTCCGCCTAGCACCACCTGCTCAGGCCAGGTCCGCCTTCATTCCCACCTCACCCAGGCTGGCGCCTGAACCCTGAGAGCAGAGTGGGCATAGAGCCCTCACTCACTCCCTCTTGCCACCAGAAATTCTCAAAAGATTCCCCATGATTCAGCTGCTGAGGTTACTTTCAAATACATTTTATTCCCTGGAAAGACATCAGAAGGCCTGAAGAGCAAAGTGCCGACTCCAGGTAGACGCTGACAACACAGGGTGAGAGGTTTGCATCCAGGAGGTGACAAGAGCTCGAGGTCAGAAAAAAGGAAAGTGGGCTAAGGTCTTGAAAGAGTGGTTTTGAGAACCAGGGGTGTTCAAGGGGTCAAGTGCATACGGAACGGCACCTGCCCTCACCCCACTGTTGCTCAGTCGCTAAGGCATGGCCATCTCTTTTCAGCCCCATGGACTGCAGCACACCAGGCCTCCCTGTCCTTTACCATCTCCCAGAGTTTGATCAAACTGCTGTCTGTTGAGTTGGTGATGCCACCCATAGGGAAGAGCAAATTCAAACCAAACAAACGTAGAACAACTAAGACAAACAAGCAAGCACAGCCCACACGGAGAACCTGAGCGATCAGAATCCTGCAATAGTGAGAGCCTAAGGCATCTCCACGGCTGTGGGAGACGGCTTGCAAGCCTCCACCTAGCTGAGATTTGCACGTTGCATGACTCAGCAATTGCGTGGGTGTGGATATTAATATTCCCAACACGAACGCGCATGTATGTGCCCTGGGGGCTGCTAACAAAGAGTCAGCAGCAGGGACCATAAGGCCCGCCAGTGGTGGCCGCCCAGGTCCATCTGTCCACGCACTGGAATGCTATCCAGCAATGAAGAAGCAAAACTACAGCTTAACAGCGAGCACACACCTCAAAAGCACCGTGCTGCACGGGAGAAAGCCCACCTGAGACAAGAGTACATTCCACGCTACCCATTTATGAGAAGTTTTAAAACAGGCCACAGTCCTCTCTGGGAGTGGGGTGACTTTAGGAGGCGGAGGGAGCCGTCCAGGACACGGGGAAGGAAACAGGTCTGGAATCTGGGACTCTTTGCTGCAGTGCTAACACCTGGACACACCTCCCATCAAGCAACAAAGTACAAAGAAACTGGATAGGACTAAAAATAACTGCCTGTATCCTCAGTTAGGGAAATTCTGGACCCAAAAGATACAAATAAACCAAAAAATCTGACCTCCTCTTTGGAGCAAAAGCAGGGTACTGTGCACACTGCCTGCACTCAGCACCACCTAAGGGGGGGCGAAACACCCAAGCCACCCTGCCAGCCCGACCCCAGGCCACAGAAGGAGCAAGCTCGCCCCCGCTCAGGGAGCGGGCAAGCAGAGACACCTGTTACTTGTTACTCCTCCCGCAGTCCCCAGTAAAGCTTTGTCTGAATTTTTGTCTGCCCTCTGATCAATTTCTGTTGACTGGGGAGGGCGGAGAACTCTGGTCCGGCGCCAGCGCTGCTGTCGGGACCTGGGTGCTATTATGCGAATGCGTTATGTGGGGAACATCAGATCAGGTAGGTTGAAGCCTCTGCTCTGGGTGCCTCTCTGTGTATACAATCCACTTCAGAAACTTAAAATGAACAGCTTGCCAACAATTGGGGGGAAAACTGATTTATACTCACACCCAGGGAAGACTCTTTTGAATTCCCTTTTGAAAAACATCAGCTAATCCTTTTGATTTAAAGCAGCAGCAGCAGCAGACCCCACCGTTCCGCTTGCAGAACCCAACATCTGCCTGCAGCCTGGCCTAACACCGTGCGCCCCGCGTTTATTCAACTACAGGGCAGAGCCACACCGCAGACAGGGAATGACCGGGGACCCTCAGCTCCTCGAGGCCCCGGCGGGTCTGGCCTGCATCTGGGGTGGGGCTGGGGGCTGTTCAGTGCAACGTGCCCACGAGAAGGGGGTGAGAAAGGAAAGAGCGACAGTGAGCTGAGGGACCCAACAGGCCTGCGGAGCCACCGCTCAGAGGCTCCAGCTTGTACGTGGGCGCATCCCCCGGGCCCACCGGCTGCCCCTGTCTCGTGCCCGGCTCTGCACCTGCTGGCCGCCCCCTACTCTGCAGGGCTCCTGCTGCCTGGCTCGTGGGGGCGGGTTGGCAGTCTGGCAGTGCCATTATCGAACAGCTCGGTGAGATATGAGTTGAGCTTGGCTGCCCTGCAGTGATTGAAAGTCCGACTTGACAGGCCACTTGGAAGGAATCTAACCTGAGCCAAAGGACTTCAGGCTGACAATGGTGAGTTTTCTGGTTAGGTGTCCCTGGCCCACCCTGGAGGGTTCCAGTCCCTCCGCTCTGAGGGGTGCATTTGTTTGGAAAAGGGTCCGCTGCTCAGGTTAACACAGGGCAGGGTGATGGCTGGATGGGAGGGACAACCAGCCCCCAGATCCGGGGCTGGTCCAGTGGCTGCCCCCACCGGCCTGCGTCGCCTCCCAGCCCGCACTGCCCAGAGCCTGAGCCAGCCAGGTATTCAGGGAAGGCTCCCCTCCCAGACCAAGGCCGTGGGGGCTGCAAAGCAACCCGAGCCAGAGGCGACGTGCGTCCCCAGGCCCGGATGAGCGGCAGGGAGCACTCTCAGGAGCCCCGCCGGAGTCAGGGAGGCCAGGCTGCAGCAGCAGCCCCCGGAAACCCTGGGGGCAGGTGGAGAAAGCAGGGCGGCCGGAGGAGAGACGCCAAGGCGACCGGGCACCTGCACTTGGTTCTCTGCACTTCCCGGCGGCCGTGAGGAATGCTGCAGCAAACGTGGGGCGGCTGGGTGGATGAGGAAACACGGCATGCGGAGGCAGGCGTAAAAGAGAAGGGCGTCCTGCCGTCTGTGACGACGTGGGCGAACCCGGAGCTCACCACGGACGGTGAAATAAACCACATGAGACCCAGAGCGGAGACAGCAGGATCTCACGTATCTGGAATCTGAAACAAAACTCAGAGGAGAATGGTGGTTGCCTGGGGTGCCGTCTGTGACGACGTGGGCGAACCCGGAGCTCACCACGGACGGTGAAATAAACCACATGAGACCCAGAGCGGAGACAGCAGGATCTCACGTATCTGGAATCTGAAACAAAACTCAGAGGAGAATGGTGGTTGCCTGGGGGAGGGGAGATGGCGGGAGGTCCGGCAAAAGGGTTTTGCTTCATCTGTGTGTGCATGCATGCGCGTGTGGGTGCCTATGCGTGTACACACACGTTTGTGTGTATGTGCACACTAAGTCGTGTCTGACTCTTTGTGATCCCACAGACTGTAGCCCACCAGGCTCCTCTGTCCATGGGATCCTCCAGGCNGTGCATGCATGCGCGTGTGGGTGCCTATGCGTGTACACACACGTTTGTGTGTATGTGCACACTAAGTCGTGTCTGACTCTTTGTGATCCCACAGACTGTAGCCCACCAGGCTCCTCTGTCCATGGGATTCTCCAGGGAAAAATACTGGAGTGGGCTCCCATTTCCTCCTCCGGGGGATCTTCCCGACCCAAGGATCGAACCCACATCTCCTGCACCGCAGGTGAACTCTTTACCTCTGAGCCACCAGGGAAGCCTAAAGGGTCAGTGACTCCTTCCGAAGACACATAACATCTCGCCTCGCTGGCTGGTCGACATCACTCACACCGACACACAGGAAAAGCATGTGCTCTGATTGCACTTGCACAGTCCAGCTAACCCGTGGTCTGCCAGTGAAGAGCGTTCTCCTCCTGCGATGAATCTCCTTGGCTTTGGTGTTCCAGTGTTTTTATTCTCCTATAAAAGTCCTTCTGAATTCTGTGAATGGTTCCGCGGCAAGTGTCCACCTCAGGGAGCCGCCCTGAGGCGGGTGGGATGAGCTGAGAGCCCGCCATCCAGGGGTTGAGGAGGAAGGAGAGAGCCCGGCCCGGGAGACCAGAGGAGGGCATCTCCCCGGTGGTCAGGGTGCGGGGAGTCGGAGGGGCTGCGTGGCGGGCAGGGTGGAGCAGGGCTGACCGCAGGGCGGGGGCGCGTGCAGCCCGTGGGTTGGGCCCCCGGTCCAGTGCTCAGGCCGAGCCACAGGCCCTCCCCACTCTCCCAAGCCCTGTCCTCCCATCTGACCCTTTGCTTCCTGAAGGCCTCAGGCTGCGGTGGGGGCGCTTCCCCGGGACCCCCTCTCAGCACCAACCCCAAGGAGACCGCCCTCCGTCACTGGCTCCTCCCAAGTTAGCAACAAACCCAGGGCCTGCCCGGGGGCGGGCACTTGGTCCTCCACACGCAGACTGTGTGCCAGGCCCAGGGCTGGGGTGGGAGACAGCTGGTTTCATGGTACAGGGACCTGGAGTGGGAACGGTGGCTGGGACAGCTCTTCGCCGTGCGGGGACTTGGGAGTGTGACGTGGGCCCCACGGACAAGCGAATCATGAGCCGCTCAGTGAGTGCCGCGGGCTGCAGGCCACCTTCCCTCTGCAGCTTGCACCGGGGGCTCCTGAGCCTGTCCAGAGGCTGGGCCAGAGAGCGCAGGGCGCCAGCAGGGAGGCCATAAGGGCTCACGGGCTCCCCAGCCAGGAGAGGGGAGGACAGGGACGCTCGGGGCCACGCCCAGGACCTTCCCGCAGGGCTCACGCCACGGGCACAGGCAACCTCAGAAAATGCCCGTGACCCTGGGGCAGGTGACCCACTGCCGCATGCCCGGAGGCCCAGAGACTCTGACCAGCTTCAGCCTCTTGAATATTAACAACTTCAGGGCTGAGAAATATCCACAAGTGGCCATTTCAGGTGAAGAGGTGGGTGGCAAGGCAGGCTAGGAAATGTCTGTGAGGATTAAACAGAAGGTCAGCGTCCAGGAGACATGGACACCCTCCTGTCAGTTAGAAAACTCAAAGGAACGGTGAGGAACCTGGATGCGGGGGGGTTGGGGGGAAGCTTGACGGGGAGGAAGGCCAGGGTCCAGGGGACCCCGGCAAGAGGTAACCCTCCCAGGTGCCACGCCCAGGACCTTCCCGCAGGGCTCACGCCACGGGCACAGGCAACCTCAGAAAATGCCCGTGACCCTGGGGCAGGTGACCCACTGCCGCATGCCCGGAGGCCCAGAGACTCTGACCAGCTTCAGCCTCTTGAATATTAACAACTTCAGGGCTGAGAAATATCCACAAGTGGCCATTTCGGGTGAAGAGGTGGGTGGCAAGGCAGGCTAGGAAATGTCTGTGAGGATTAAACAGAAGGTCAGCGTCCAGGAGACACGGACACCCTCATGTCAGTTAGAAAACTCCTCAAAGGAACGGTGAGGAACCCGGATGCGGGGGGGTGGGGGGAAGCTTGACGGGGAGGAAGGCCAGGGTCCAGGGGACCCCAGCAAGAGGTGACCCTCCCAGGGACCCCGGACAGTGTGGGCAACGCAGCGGGAGCCGCCGTCCTGGCCAGCCCCGGGGCTGACCGACGTGTAGACAGCCGACTACACAGGTGAGGGCCAGACCTCCAAGACGATCGTTACGTGAAGCCGGCCCCCCACACAGGCGTGTAGTGTGACCACCGACGTGAGCTGAGACCTTGCTTGTGTGCACATGCCCTTCAGCGGGCGTAGAGGCACTGGCGTAAGGAAGCCCTCGGGGAAGGACGCTCCCTGCGGGGAGAGAGCGAGGCCGGGGGGAAGGGGCCATCGCGGGTTTCGTCCTTCTGTCCCCTTCCACGTGGATCCTGTTCACAGCGAGCGGGGGTCCCTCTGCGCAGGTGGCCCCGAGCCCGCCCTGCCCGCCGGCCTGGCACTGGGCATCTCCTGGACAGCAGGTCTCCACCTGGGCTGCAGGGTCCTCGCTGCCCCCCCGACCCCGAGGCCCCCCCCGCCTTCTGATCACGCACCTTGAAGCCTCAGAGGTGTCCCCATCCGGTGTTTCCCCAGGGGCCTCCCCTAGACAGGTGCTGGGGGGACAACTCCAGGCCGAAGGCTCCTGCCCCGACCTGCCCTGGAGGCTTGTCACTCTTCTAGGAAGTGAAACGCCTTCCAGCTCAGAATGGGGAACACCCCCTTTCACTCCCGCCGCCCCTGCACACGCGCCCTCCACCTCCCACTGCCTTTTCCTGAGCCGTGACTTCAGCCAGTTGTCATCACGCCCACAGCAGCCCCTTGCCGGGACCCGGAACAGCGGCCGCACCCCGGGGGCCCCCGCTCCCAGGGTCTCCTGACAGAAGGACGTGGCTTTGAGCTGAGGTTTTACTGTCCCTCAGAGTAAAAGCCTGCCACTGAACGCTTGCGGCAACAGCAGAATTCTCCTTCAGAGTGACTGCTCATTCAGAGCCTTTTTATTTAAAGAAAGTCAAGGGAGGACTACACGCCCCCCAGGACTAGAAGTTTCCACCCCACCCCCCACCCTCTCAGTGACCACAGGGTCAGGCCAGCTCCACCCTGCAGCCCCTGTCCCTCCCCCAGCTCTTGGTCATCATTTGTGGACTAAGAAACGGGTCTGGGCCCCAGGGCGCCTTTCTTTCCAGAGGCCGTGGGCACCCAGCACCGGCCAGGCCCAGTCCTCAGTCTGAGGGCTCACACTCTCTCTCCTCCCCCTTGTCTCATTTTCTGGGTGCCTCCAGGGGCTGGCCTACTGAGGACCCCAAGATGAATGGACCCAGCCAGGCCTCAAAAAGAACACCCAGTCCCATGCAGACAGGGCTGCCCAGGGAGACGTAAGGCTTCATCTCAGTGTCCAGGACCAGAGGGTCCACGGGGACCTCCGGGTAGGGTGGGGTGGGGTGGGGGTCCAGGACGGAGTGGGTCAGCGCTGGGGCTGGGAGCCCGGGGCTGGGGCTGCAGATCTGTGGTAAGCGCTCTTGCAAAACCCTTAAAAAAAAACGACCTTCGGTTGCTATCATTCGATTAGCACCAGAAGGTAATCATTATGGTGTGAACTGCTTCTCACCGGACTAATCTAACTCTTAGTGGAGAGTGATATTTTCTAGGGTGGTCAAAATTCAAAGCCCCTTGGACTCGTGGCCACGATTAATGGGAGAGAAAGCTCAGGGGCCCCCACAGCCTCTCGGTGGAAGGTGGGCCTCCGCCGTCATAACCAAGCACACTCGCGACCCCGAGGGCTTCCAGAAACCACGCTTCTCTCCAGCATCTTCCATCCACGCACATGCCCCTTCACGCTTCTCTCCAGCACCTTCCATCCCCGCACACGCCCCTTCACGCTTCTCTCCAGCATCTTCCATCCACGCACACGCCCCTTCACGCTTCTCTCCAGCATCTCCCATCCCCGCACACGCCCCTTCACGCTTCTCTCCAGCATCTTCCATCCCCGCACACGCCCCTTCACGCTTCTCTCCAGCATCTCCCATCCACGCACACGCCCCTTCACGCTTCTCTCCAGCATCTCCCATCCCCGCACACGCCCCTTCACGCTTCTCTCCAGCATCTTCCATCCCCGCACACGCCCCTTCACGCTTCTCTCCAGCATCTCCCATCCCCGCACACGCCCCTTCACGCTTCTCTCCAGCATCTTCCATCCACGCACACGCCCCTTCACGCTTCTCTCCAGCATCTCCCATCCCCGCACACGCCCCTTCACGCTTCTCTCCAGCATCTTCCATCCCCGCACACGCCCCTTCACGCTTCTCTCCAGCATCTTCCATCCACGCACACGCCCCTTCTCTGGGTCTGTTTGTGACCTCTGCTCTGCCTGCTTTCACGCCCGGGCATCACACAAAAGGCATCAGGGCAGTTAACGGCTGATCGCTGTCTAGACCTGCAAACCTCTCACCGCGGCAGAGCAGCCACGGTCTGGGAGGGCCCCTCGGCCTGCAGGCCTCTGGCGGGCCGGCTCTGCAGGGCTGGGGGCCCAGGCGAGGACACCCTGTCCCACAGGAGGAGCGCTGTCCCACAGCCTGCGCTCCCAGCCCTCCTGGAGGGCCGTGCTGGGGACAGCTGTGGTCTCAAGGGCTACAGGGCCCAGGGCCAGCTGTGGGGGACCCCTTCCAACTGCGTCTCAGCATCTAGCTGCCCAGGGAGGCAGGGGCCATACCCGGGGCACAGCTCCTCCTGAATAAACTGAGTCACGGGTACTGCTGACCTGTGGGGTTGTGCCCACACGGGCCTGGTCAGCTCCGCCCTCCAGAGACCTGAGCTCTGGACCTGCAGCCAGGCTGTCCTGAGCAGAGCTGGCCGTGAGGTCGGGCGGTCTATTCTGGGGCCCGGGCATGGAGGCGAGTCCTGGGGAAGGAGCCGCCATGCCCTCAGGCAGGGCCCTGTGTCCGGCCGCGAGGGCCCTGGCTCGCGGCGTGTTCCACACACAAGGCAGGTGCGCAGGTGCGCAGGCAGCAACTCTGGGACATGAGGCTGCTCTCCATTCTTCCATGCGGCCGCCGCAGGGCCGGCCACGGCTTCTGTCAGGGCTCTGGTCCGTGAGTCTGGGTGGCAACAACGCCCGCTGCTCGGGAGCCCGCCCTGTCTCCGAGGCTCTGGCTGGAAACCAAAGACTGCAGCAGGTGCCGTGCGCCCTGGCCAGGCAGCAGCGTCTCCAAGAGCCAGAGCAGATCCCCAGGCCCCCAGCCCCTATTACCTCCAACGACCCTCCCCAGGGTCTTCAGGAACTTTCTGGAAAGAACAGGGAGTCACAGTGCCCGCCGGGCTTTGAGAGACTGTCCCGTCACGCATTCTCACTTTCAAAGCCTGGGGGACACCGACAGCCGTGGGCGGGTCAGGTTTCCCCCTAAATGGAGCTTGCTGGGCCGCCGGGCCTGATAAGGAAGTGCTGCTGGGGGCTGCTGGCCCGGCCGGGTCCGGTTTCTCCCTGGAGATAGAGGCCCTTTGTCAGCCAGCTCTCCCACGGCGCTTCTCAGGGAGCAGGGGCCTCTGGGGGCCACAGCACCCCTACCCAGGCTGAGCAAGCCTTGGGGGCTTCAGAAAGATGAGCCAAGCGGGACAGATCTGGTTAGACTGGAAGCTGAGGAGGCGGTAAAGTGACCCTTGCTGGCTTCTGGAGGCAGCGAGGAGGAGGGGCCGAGGGCAAGGGTGCCACTGGGCAGCAGCCCCGCTCCCAGCTGCCCAGGCCAGAGGCCCACAGTGAGCTCAGCCGGGAAGGCTGAGGGGTCTTCCTTTCCTCCTCCTAACCTCCCGCCTGCACAGCCAGGCACAGGCCTGGACAAGGGGAGTCTCAGCAAACACTGACTGGGGGAAGATTTTTTTTAAATGATTGCATTCCTAAGTGTGCAGTTCAGTGGCACCAAATACATTCACAGTATGGAGCAAACACCACATCTTGTTGTTGTTGGAATCCCAGGGACTGCAGCACACCAGGCTTCTCTGTCCTTCACTATCTCCTGGAGTTTACCCAAGTTCACGTCCATTGAGTCGATGATGCCGTTAAACCATCTCATCCTCTGCCGTCCCCTACTCCTCCTGCCCTCAATCTTTCCCAGCATTAGGGTCTTTTCCAATGAGTTGGCTTTTCGCATCAGGTAGACAAAGTATTGGAGCTTCAGCATCAGTCCTTCCAATGAATATTCAGGACTGATTTCCTTTAGGATGGACTGGTTGGATCTCCTTGCAGTCCAAGGGACTCTCAAGAGTCTTCTCCAACACCACAGTTCAAAAACATCAATTCTTTGGGGTTCAACCTTCTTTATGGTCCAACTCTCACATCCATACATGATTACTGGAAAAGTTGTAGCTTTGATTAGATGGACCTTTGTTGGCCAGGTGATGTCTCTGCTTTTTAATATGCTTTCTAGGTTTCTCATAGCTTTTCCTCCAAGAAGCAAGCATTTTTTAAATTTCATGGCTGCAGTCACCATCTGCAGTGACTTTGGAGCCCGAGAAGAGAAAATCTGTTACTGCTTCCAGTTTTTCCCCATCTTCTTGCCATGATGTGTTGGGACTGGATGCCATGATCTTAGTTTTCTGAATGTTGAGTTTTAAGCCACCTTGTTCACGCTCCTCTTTCACTTTCATCAAAAGGCTCTTTAGTTCCTCTTGGTTTTCTGCCATTAGAGTGATATCATCTGCATATCTGAGGTTATTGATATTTCTCCCAGCAATCTTGATTCCAGCTTGTGCTTCATCCAGCCCAGCATTTCTCATGATGTACTCTGCATATAAGTTAAATAAGAGGGTGACAATATACAGCCTTGACGTACTCCTTTCCTGATTTGCAACCAGTCTGTTGTTCCATGTCCGGTTCTAACTGTTGCTTCCTGACCTGCATACAGATTTCTCAAAAGACAAGTATGATGGTCTGGTAATTTCATCTCTTTCAGAATTTTCAACTGTTTGTTGTGTAAAGTAAAAGGCTTTAGCATAGTCAATGAAGCAGAAGTAGATGTTTTTCTGGAATGCCTTTGCTTTCTCTATGATCCAATAGATGTTGTCAGTTTGGTCTCTGGTTCCTCTGCCTTTTCTAAACCCAGTCTGTACATCTGGAAGTTCTTGATTCGAGTACTAGTGAAGCCCACCTTAAAGGAGTTTGAGCATTACCTGGTTAACACGTGAAATGAGTGCGTTGTCCAGTAGTTTGAACATTCTTTAGCATTGCCCTTCTTTTAGATTGCAATGAAAACTGACCATTTCCAGTCCTGTATTGAGTGCAGCACTTTAACAGCATCATCCTCTAGGATTTGAAATAGCTCAGCTGCAATTCTATCATCTCCACTAGCTTTGTTTGTAGTGATGCTTCCTAAGGCCCACTTGACTTCACAGTCCAGGATGTCTGGCTCTAGCTGAGAGACTACACCGTCATCGTTATCCAAGTCATCAAGCCCTTTTTGTGCAGTTTTCCTGTGCATTCTCGCCACCTCTTCTTAATCTCCTCTGCTTCTGTTAGGTCCTTACCATCTCTGTCCTTTGTCATGCCCATCCTTGCATGAAATGCTCCCTTGGTATTTCCAATTTTCTTGAAGAGATCTCTAGTCTTTCCCATTCTATTGTTTTCCTCTATTTCTTTGCATTGATCACTGAGGAAGGCCTTCTTATCTCTCCTTGCTGTTCTCTGGAACTCTGCATTCATTTGGGTATATCTTTCCCTTTCTTCCATGCTCTTTGCTTTTCTTCTTTCCTCATCTATTTATAAGGCCTTCTCAGACAACCACGTTGCCTTCTTGCATTTCTTTTTCTTGGGGATGGTTTTGGTCACGGCCTCCTGTACGGTGTTATCAACCCCCGTCCACAGCTCTTCAGGCACTCTGCCTGTCAGATCTAATCTTCTTTCCCATTCTATTGTTTTCCTCTATTTCTTTGCATTGATCACTGAGGAAGGCCTTCTTATCTCTCCTTGCTGTTCTCTGGAACTCTGCATTCATTTGGGTATATCTTTCCCTTTCTTCCATGCTCTTTGCTTTTCTTCTTTCCTCATCTATTTATAAGGCCTTCTCAGACAACCACGTTGCCTTCTTGCATTTCTTTTTCTTGGGGATGGTTTTGGTCACGGCCTCCTGTACGGTGTTATCAACCCCCGTCCACAGCTCTTCAGGCACTCTGCCTGTCAGATCTAATCCTTTGAATCTATTTGTCACCTCCACTGTATAATCGTAAGGGATTTGGTTTAGGTCACCCCTGAGTGGCCTAGTGGTCACAGGGACACCGCTGCTCCAGGCCCTGGTACTTTTCAGTCTACCTTCCGCCGCGAGGACTGGACTGTCCCAGGCCCCATGCGGACGGAGTCATATGGTACTTGTCCTTCTGTGTGTGGCGCGTCGCACTCAGCATAGCGTCCTCGGAGTCCATCCCGGCTGGCGCCAGCAGAACTTCGTCATCTGTTATGTCTGAGCACTGCTCCACCGCGTGGACGGACCACATCTTCTCTGCTCTTCCGTCTCTCAGTGGACCCCAGCCTTGCTTCCACCCATTGGCCGTTGTGAAGAAGGCTGCTCTGAACAGGGCTGTGCAGACGTCTTTTCGAGATCCCGCTTTCAGCCCGCTCAGGTGTACGTGCCCACAGTGGCATGGCTGCATCCTGTGGGGATCCTATCTTTCACCTCTTAAGAAACTGCCCAACCCTTTTCAGCAGTGGCTGCGCCATCTTAGTGCCCTGCTGGCCCCGTGGGACTCTGGCAGCTTCTCCTCATCTCTGCCGACACTTGTCATCCCCGGGGTTTGTGACGGTAGTGGTCCCGGTGGGTGTGAGGCAGCCTCCCAGCCCGCCGTGGCTTTGATGAGTCTCCCTCGTGACTAATGCTGCCAAGCCTCTGGCCATTCCTGGCCACTTGTATGCCTTCCTTGGAGAAAGGTTGATTCCAGTCCTTTGAAGTGGCAGATTTTTTTTGCTCAAATGTTTTGACTGACCAGGAGCCAGTATGGGCATTGCCCACCCCTCCGACAGTGCCCACCCTCCCAGGACCACTTTCAGGAACTTGGCTGAGGACCAGTGGGGTGAGGGAGGGGGACGGGCCCCAGGTTCCCTGGCTTCTCAGTGGCAGAGGCGGCGGCGAGAACCTTCGGGCGGCGCTTTCTCACGGTTTGGGTTACAGCCTGAGCAGCCGGCGCGCGGATTAATTGGACGGATCAGAAACTACCCTGCTCTGTTTCTGCCTTTCACCTTGCTCTCTGGCGGGCACCTACTTCAGGGCCGCAAAGGACTCCCTCCGCCCCTCCTGGGACAGCGCCTTCTCACAGCTACTGAGCACCAATTAATTTGTCTCATTTACATGAAAAAGTGCAGAAGATGTCTTTCTACATAATTAACTATATTTTGCAAGTCATTAAAATTCTGAAGCCCTGCCCACAATAGCACCCTATTCACCAGCAGAGATAAGTGCCATTTCTGGTGGGGGGAGCCGGTGAGAACTGGTGGGGGGGGGGCGGCCAGATCCAACGAGCCACCTCGCTGATGCATATTCATGAGAAGGGGCCGGGCTACCATCCTGCAGGGATCCTGTGTTTCCCACTGTTTGAAAAGGTTTGCTCAGGGCTGCCCTGCCAGGGGGGCAGGGACGGCCTGGGGGGGCCACGCCCCCTAAGAGCTCTGGCCAGGGTCTCACAGCTGGGGCAGCTGCTCCCTCCCCAGGTCAGTGAAAAAGACACCACTTGTCTTCTAGAAGCATCCACGAGTGACCAGTGCAGAGGACGGAGCCCAGGGCTCACAGTGAGGAGGGGCTTGGGTGC
>SJYR01001483.1:768414-788628 GCA_006410655.1 Kobus ellipsiprymnus | reverse complement strand
AGAAAACAAAGATGGGAACTGAAATTCAGCCCAGCAGTGAACACGGAAAACCCCTCAGCTTTACCCAGAACCGCAGAGACCCCGTCAGGGTGACGATGGACATCGGAGCTCCAGGCAAAGCGGGCCAGTGGCTGAGCGCCCAGATGCCAAGGGGCGCCTGCGGACACAGCCTGGGGAGGCACGCCCAGCAACGCGGCCACTACCCAGAGCCGCGGGCCTCTGCCCTTTGACCCGGAACCGCAGCTGCCGAAACCTCTTAGGAGAAGAAGGCTGAAAGACGCAGGCCAAGGATGCAGCATTTTCTCTCATTATCTCCGTGTTTTTGTCACAAAAACTCCGTCCTGGAATGGTCCTGCAAGGCTTTAGAGCAGTCCGTGCTGCTGGGAAACCTGCCCAGAAGCAGAACAGGCGTAGGGAGGCCCCGAGGATCAGAAAGCTCTACATGTTCATACGTATCAATCGATCAACACGCGAGTGTGCTCGCTGCAAACCACCTCGTGCTCCGAGGGGCTGCAGACAGGCACGGCCTCCGGGGAGGTCGCAGGTCGGAGGTCGGAGGTCGGGACGGGACTGAGAGGGGTCCAAGCGGGTGTGCTGGCCTGCTTCCTGGCTTTGACGCCTCCCCCCCTTCTTTCTTCTTACTTTCTGCCACGTCCACGTACTGCCTTCCTCTGGTCAAGGAGGTGGGCGGAGTCCACAACGAGACAGCGCCCGACTCCCAGGAGGCCCCTCGGACCTGGGCAGCCTGCTCCGGCCAGCCCTCCGGCCGCCAAGCTCCTAACTCATTCAAGAGTCACTTACCTGTTTGTTCATCCCTCTTTTCGGCAGACTACTGTGGACCCCAGGCGGGGCAGGGGAGCAGGACCCTGGGACTCCCTGCGCGCAGGCAGCCAGGACTCCGGCCGGGGTGGGAGGAGGCCTGGAGGAAGGCTGCCTGCCTCTCCGGCTGCTTGCGCTCCCCCGTCCCCAGGGAGGGTGTCCACCTCCTCGGCACAGACGTCCTGGGCACTGTGCCCTCCCGCCTCACGTGCCACCCTAACCGCCATCAGGCACCTTTGCCTCTCCAGGGACCACTGCTCACGGGGCCGTGCTGATGGCCTGCCAGTTATCAGGGCTCGGAGGCCAGGTTAGGGGCTTCTCTCCAAGCAAGGAGCGAGAATCTCACCTGTGACATTGCCCACTTGCAGCTGAGAATACTCAGCCCCCAGCACATTTTGCCCTTTCTTCCCTAGGCTCCCTGCTCTCTCATTAGGTAGTCAAGGCAATAGCCTAGGGCTCCGGAAATGACCAGCTGCCCCCACTGCCCTTGCCCCGTCGGAGTGCAGCATCCCACAGACCAGCTCCACTGCCCTGACTCCCCACTCTGTTAGAATGGGGCAGGGCTGGGGAATTCCAGAAAAACATCTGCTTCTGCTTCGTTAACTACACTAAAGCCTTTGTGTGGATCACAACAAACAGTGAAAAATTCTTAAAGAGATGAGAATACCAGACCACCTTACCTGCCTTCTGAGAAAGCTGTATGCAAGTCAAGAAGCAACAGTTAGAACCAGACATGGAACAAGACTGGTTCAAAATTGGGAAAGGAGTATGTCAAGTCTGTATATTGTCACCCTGCTTATTTACTTTATATACAGAGTACATCATGCGAAACGCTGGGCTGGATGAAGCACAAGCTGGAATCAAGATTGCTGGGAGAAATATCAATAATCTCAGATATGCAGATGACACCAACCTAATGGCAGGAAGCAAAGAAGAATTAAAGAGCTGCTTGATGAGGGTGAAAGAGGAGAGTGAATAAGCTGGCTTAAAACTCAACATTCAAAAAACTAAGACCATGGCATCTGGTCCCATCACTGTATGGCAAATGGATGGGGAAACAATGGAAACAGTGACAGACTTTATTTTCTTGGGTTCCAAAATCATTTCAGATGGTGACTACAGCCATGAAATTAAGATGCTTGCTCCTTGGAAGAAAAGCTATGATCAACCTAGATAGCATGTTAGAAAGCAGAGACTTCACTGTGCCAAAAAAAAATCTGTCTAGTCAAAGCTATGGTTTTTCCAGGAGTCATGTATGGATATGAGAGTTGGACCATAAGGATGGCTGAGCCCCAAAGAATTGATGTTTTCAAAGTATGGTGTTGGAGAAGACTCTTAAGAGTCCCTTGGACACTGGAAACCAAACCAGTCCATCCTAAAGGAAACCAACCCTGAATATTCATTGGAAGGACCAATGCTGAAGCTGAAGCTCCAATACTTTGGCCACCTGATGCGAAGAACTGACTCATTGGGAAAGACCCTGAAGCTGGGAAAGATTAAAGGCGGGAGAAGCGGACGACAGAGGAGGAGGTGCTTGGACGGCATCACTGATTCAATGGACATGAGTCTGAGCAAACTCTGGGAGACAGTGAAGGACAGGGAGGCCTGGAGTGCGATAGTCTGTGGGGTAGAAAGAGTAAGGCACGACTGAGTGACTGAACAACAAGGGGCGAGATGTGCCAAGGCCACCAGAATCCACATCAGAACGAATTTCAGGAAACTGCTGCTCGTCGCGTCAGACTGGTATCAAAGGACCATATCTACAGTGCACATTGCTTCAGCCATGTCCGGTTCTTTGGGACCCAGTGGACTGTAGCCTGCCGGGCTCCTCTGTCCATGGGATTTTCCAGGCAAGAATACTGGAGTGGGTGGCCATTTCCTTCTCCAGGGGGTCTTCCTGACCCAGGGATTGAACCCACATATCTTATGTCTACATCACTGATGGCGGGTTCTCTACTACGAGCACCACCCGAGAAGCCTGAAGAATGCTAGTAAAATGCTCCTCCTCCCTTTCCCAATTCCACATCTGTGTGAGGGCAGCTTTTCTTCACATAGTTTAACCCAGGTGGCATACAGCAAGAGACTGAATGCAGACGCTGAAAAACCCAACCATCTTCTACTAAAGTCATAGGCTAAAGAGACCTGGAAAAAAAAAATCTAAGCCTCTTTCTTCCTTGTTTTGTTTTGGGAAATATAGACACTTTTTCATCAAGAATATTATTTGTGGTGACATGTAGTAGATTTGTTCTCGTTAATTTTTAATGAATTGACAAGTCAAGCTTTTAATTTTTTTCCACTCTCATTTCCAGCGGGACAAATATGGTAGATAGAGCCCAGATACATGGGATCGATATGGTAGACAGAGCCTAGTCGCAGCAGAGCACCCTGAGGTGATCTGGAGATCAGCTGAGAACACTTTTGAGAACTGCTGATCTAAAACCATGAATCACTGGTTTCCAAACCAGCACATAATTGCATCCTGCCCACAGGCTGCTCAGTCATGTCTGGCAACGGACAGGAAGTCATCCCCCACACGGGAAGACTGCCAGGTCATTGTCCTGGTCCTGTAATTGTGGGTACTTGTGACCTGCAAGTCAGTGTTCATTCCATTAGCCAAGACCCTTTACAAAGACTTTTTTTTTTTCATTTTCAAAGAGACACGTCATCATTATAGAAAATTTAGAAAATACAGCAAAGAAATAGAGAAAGCGAGTCCTACACTCCGGAGCAGAACAGTGGAGTAGGGTGGTAGGGACAGCGCTTTGTCACTTCCCCTCCGCCTTCAGTTCGGGCAGCCTTAGTCTGTTCGCTGCGGGCTGCTGCTGTTTCACAGCCCCTCGAGGAATGCCCGGCCCCGACCATCTCAGGAAGGCCTTGGGTTCCCAGAACCGCGGGGTCCAGCTTCACATGCCCCCTTCTCTCCCTGCCTTTCACTGCTCAAGAGTCAAAGCAATGTTCCCTTGTCTGTGGGCCCTGTGAGGGAGGCCTCGTCCAGGACATCTCTAGAGCTCAGGGGTGCTCCCATCTGCGAGCTGGCCATCCAGCAGGTGGTCAGCCCAGGCCACCCTTCAGCACACAGAGGCCGAGCGTCTCCTCGGGGTCTCTGAACTTGTCCTGGCATTCTGCCCTCACCGATCCCCGAGAAGCCCAAGTCCACGCTCCCCTCACTGACCTCAGGAGCTCAGGTGGCCTGCAGGCAGTCCTGACCCTCTTCCAGGAGCAGACGGGGCAGTGAGGGGCACTGGGGGCTGTAGCTGCTTCTGGGGGGCAGGGGGCAGGGCGGGTGGTGTTTGGAACCCTGCCTCTGGGTTCTGGGTCGGAGAACTCTCGGCCGGGCAGGCCTGTGAAGCAGACTTAACTCTGAGCTCTCAAAGGGTAGCCATCTGCTCCTCTGACCCAGCCCAGCCTGCTGTGGCCCGTAAGGGCAGGGGTGGGTTCCTGGAGGCCTGGTTCTGGCTGCAGGTTAGGGCCACGCTCTCCAGGCCAGCAGCAGGAACAAACTGGCCATGCTGGCCACTGTCTGCCCCCCATCTGTGTGTCACCCCCATTCACACCATGAGAGCTGGGCCAGAAGTCCACGCCATGGGAACTGCAGCCATCACAGTTAGAGCAGCTCTCACGCAGGAGACGGGGAAGCTGGACTGGCTGTTGGCGCTCTTGGCCTGAAAGTGGAGACAACGTGAGGCCCCCAGCATGCCTCGAGGAGCCCGCCCCTCGCAGAACTGCCAGCTTCTGATGCTACCCCTCAGCGCCGCCATCCTCAGCCTTCAGCTCTCACGCAGGAGACGGGGAAGCTGGACTGGCTGTTGGCGCTCTTGGCCTGAAAGTGGAGACAACGTGAGGCCCCCAGCATGCCTCGAGGAGCCCGCCCCTCGCAGAACTGCCAGCTTCTGATGCTACCCCTCAGCGCCGCCATCCTCAGCCTGTCCTGGCTGCCATCTGGGACTGTGGGGCTCTATATGGTCCATCAAAAGGCCAGGAAGGAAAAACACCTCAATCCAGGGGGCCTTGAGAGGAGGAAGGGTGCAGGGGGGCCCCTATCCAAGCCCACAGGCCCCGTTTGAACACGGCGAGGACCCTGCTCTCGGGGACTCCCCCTGGGTGCTTGGCTCAGGCCCACACCTGGCTGTCTTTCAGCCCCTGTCCCCTCCCTGGGCCTGGGGGTCGCCCCCACCCCCTGCCCCGAAGCAGCTGACATGCCCCAGAGCCTGGGCTTGGTTGGAACAGACTCTGTGTTTTGAGAACCCACCTGCTCAGTCCAGCCCCGCCTACAGCAGCCCCGTTTTGGACCAGCGCTCATGGCACCCTGGGCTCCTCCCCATCCCTTATCCCAGTTCAGTCCAGTCGCTCAGTCGTGTCCGACTCTTTGCGACGCCATGAATCGCAGCATGCCAGGCCTCCCTGTCCGTCACCATCTCCCGGAGTTCACTCAGACTCGCGTCCATCGAGTCCGTGATGCCATCCAGCCGTCTCATCCTGGGTCGTCCCCTTCTCCTCCTGCCCCCAATCCCTCCCAGCATCAGAGTCTTTTCCAATGAGTCAACTCTTCTCATGAGGTGGCCAAAGTACTAGAGCTTCAGCTTTAGCATCATTCCTTCCAAAGAAATCCCAGGGCTGATCTCCTTCAGAATGGACTGGTTGGATCTCCTTGCAGTCCAAGGGACCCTCAAGAGTCTTCTCCAACACCACAGTGCAAAAGCATCAGTTCTTCGGCGCTCAGCCTTCTTCACAGTCCAACTCTCACATCCATACATGACCACAGGAAAAACCATAGCCTTGACTAGACGGACCTTAGTCGGCAAAGTAATGTCTCTGCTTTTGAATATGCTATCTAGGTTGGTCATAACTTTTCTTCCGAAGAATAAGCATCTTTTAATTTCATGGCTGCAATCACCATCTGCAGTGATTTTGGAACCCAGAAAAATAAAGTCTGACACTGTTTCCACTGTTTCCCCATCTATTTCCCATGAAGTGATGGGACCGGATGTCATGATCTTCGTTTTTTGAATGTTGAGTTTTAAGCCAACTTTTTCACTCTCCTCTTTCACTTTCATAAAGAGGCTTTTTTACAAAAGCAGCCAGGGCCTGGGCCGGACAATTCCAGCCGGCCAGGTGAGTGGTAAGAATGACAAGTGCTCTATATGGTCCATCAAAAGGCCAGGAAGGAAAAACGCCTCAATCCAGGGAGGACTGTAGACGTGAATTAGCATTTTTAAAACAAAAGGCTAAGAAATGGCAGGGCCTTGTGACAGCCAAAGGCAGTGACACAGCTCTTGTCCTCAGTCTTCACGCTTCTGAACTGCTCTATATGGTCCATCAAAAGGCCAGGAAGGAAAAACACCTCAATCCAGGGAGGACTGTAGACGTGAATTAGCATTTTTAAAACAAAAGGCTAAGAAATGGCAGGGCCTTGTGACAGCCAAAGGCAGTGACACAGCTCTTGTCCTCAGTCTTCACGCTTCTGAACCCTCCCAGTTCCCGCCCAGAGCCACACTGAAGATCGACTGTAGATAATTAAAGATAAACACCAAAGGAAAAGTTCAACGTGCTTTGGGAAGGAACATGGGAGGGCATTTTTATGGCTTGGGGGTAGCAACAGCGACCCTGGGAAAAGCACGGCAACGCTGGTAGAGCACCGCCCGGAAAGGAAGCGGTGCTCACACGCCGCTCTCTAAAGCGAGGCTGCTTCTCCGCTGTCAGGTGACCGGGCTGTTTCTTAAACTAGCCACTCTGCTGAACACAGCTAGAAAACCTGGACAATAAGCAGACGATCAGTTGTCTGGAGGCGCTGGGGAGACGGAGCCGCTCCGTGTCCCTGGAGGAGCTTCAGGGGGCAGACCGAGGACCCTGCACAGGCTCCCTGAGGACCGTCTGGAAGCCCCAGGGCCCAGAAGGAGGCAGACCAGGCCTCTCAAAGACAGGAGTCCCCTTCAGCCCACAGTCCGCACAGCATCGGGGTAACTTACCAGGAGTAAACCCCAGTACCTGCCTAAGCAGAAGGGAGTCCTGTCTGCACCAAGTTAGGGCCATCCCGAACCTCAGGTAAACTCAGTAATTTAAATAACGCAGGGCCTCTCTCATTTCTGAGACGGCCCACACTCAGACTGTGGAGCGTGTTTCTCTCTAAATAAACCCACTTCTTTAAAAAAAAGGCAGTATCTGGCATCTAATCAACAATCACCAGGGATAACAAGGTCATTTGAACAGCAACCAACAGAAAAACACAAACGCTACAAAGAGAAACTCAGACAGCCTGGATATTATATTTGTCGGATAGGTGAAAGTTTAAGTAACTGATACGTTCAAGAAAATAGATGATGAGCGGCTGGAATGTATTTTCAAAGAATCAAATGGAGCTAAAATGTTTCTAGAACGGAAATGTTCAGTAACTGAAATTAAGAAATAAACAGGCGATTTAGCAGCCAATTAGATGGCCAGAGTTTATGGAGGCATCCCCTGCCGGTTCACACAAGGACAGGACTGGCCCTGGAGTCAAGGGCCTTCCTGGACTCTGCGTGGGCCCGGCCTCTCCCATGTCCTCCTCCCTGAGCAGATCATGAGCCCAAGAACCAGGACTGCAGGCTGGTCCTCACCTCGTCCCCGTGCCCAGAGCAGAACCGCACACGGAACAAGCATCAGACAAGTGCTTGCTGAAGCAGAGAGACGTGTCTCAACACCCCAGAGCCCTGCACTCAGTCAGTGTCCCTGAAGACGCGCTGAAGGAGACGAGGCTGTCGGAAACCTTCCTGGGCCTCTCGGCCCGTCCGCATCTCCTTGCGCTATTTCTGGCAGCCCAACCCGGCACTGGCCTGTGCCCTCCTGGCTGGGGGTGGGGCCCAGCTGTTAGCAATGGCCCCGGGGAGGGGCAGCCGGATGCTGTGGTCAGGCTTCAGGAATGTTCAGCTGCCTCTGCTGGGCCCAGAACACAGAGGAGCTGCTGTCTGCGTGTTTTAGGCAGCTCTGGACACATCCCCATCACACAGACCGAGCGCCCCCCTGCATTCCTCAGAAGACCCTGAGCGGGTTCACTGTGGGCAGAGCACTCCCCGGGGAGGACTTGCTCCACCCAGGAGGACTCTGGCTACCTGGGAGGATTCGCTGTCTCTACCTGGGAGGACTCACTCTACCTGAGAGGACTCACTCTATCTGGGAGGACTCTCTCTCCACCCAGGAGGACTCTGTTTACTTGGGAGGACTCACTCTACCTGGGAGGACTCACTCTACCTGGGAGGACTCGCTTTACCTGGGAGGACTCACTCTATCTGGGAGGACTCACTCTACCTGGGAGGATTCACTCTACCTGGAAGGACTCACTCTACATGGGAGGACTCACTCTATCTGAGAGGACTCACTGTCTCTACCTGGGAGAACTCTACTTGGGAGGAGTCTCTCTCTACCTGGGAGGACTCATTCTACCTGGGAGGACTCCCTGTCTCTGCCTGGGAGGACTCTCTCTACTGTAGCCCTGGGTGGCATCCTCCCAGCCGCTCCATGCTGGGGCTGTTTCCTGGATAGCCCATTCTCTCTGCCTCCTTCCAGCATCCAGGACAGGACAGGAGCCATTGATGAGGAGAGTGCAGGGATGGGCTTGGGGCTGTTCACCCACCAAGTCAAAGACTGTGGCCTGAGGGGAGGGAAGGGAAGATTCCATGGCAGGAGTCATGGGGAAGGTCTGGAGAGGAGAAACAGGAGGGGGACCCGCAGGAATTGAGGCACAGAAGGAATTAGGGAGGGGGCGCCACGGAGTTTCCAGGTCACCTTGGGAGGTGGAAAAAAACCCTTTCTTGGGCTCAAGAAAACCGTGTCAACATGCAAAGACAACTACTTCCCCACAGGCATTTTCATTCCCTCTGGGCTGTCTGGATCTCGCGAAAGTGACCATCTTCCCCTGCTCCCCAGGTGCTATCACCCAGTGCGGCCAGCCCCCCACTTTGCAGAGCCCACCCCGCCCCCCGCCCCCGGTCCCTGAAGCTCACCGTCCAGGTCCTCCATCACAGATCTCCATCTAAGAAGAGTCCAGCACCTGGGGGTGGGCTTCTGGGGCCTGGGCCGCTCCCTGCTGGGAGCACTGTCTCCAGGGTGTGGTCCCTTACCACAGGAGAAGACCCTACAGAGCTCCCCTCGGTGGGGCCCTTTCCGAGGGACAGGCTCTCTGAGCCCCTGTGACCATTCTCTGTCTCAGCCACTACCTGACCCTGGGGTGCACCATCAGAGCCCCTGGTGGTGGGGGAACCCCATGCTGGCATCAGACAGGACTGTGGCCCCAGTCCCTACTCAGCTTTTCACACCGTTGCCCTTCAGTTGGCAGATCTGGTGTTTGCAGTCAGGGCTCACGTAGGAAGTGGGGAGGAGATGATACCAAGTCAAAGACTGTGGCCTGAGGGGAGGGAAGGGAAGATTCCATGGCAGGAGTCATGGGGAAGGTCTGGAGAGGAGAGACAGGAGGGGGACCCGCAGGAATTGAGGCACAGAAGGAATTAGGGAGGGGGCGCCACGGAGTTTCCAGGTCACCTCGGGAGGTGGAAAAAAACCCTTTCTTGGGCTGAAGAAAACCGTGTCAACATGCAAAGACAACTACTTCCCCACAGGCGTTTTCATTCCCTCTGGGCTGTCTGGATCTCGCGAAAGTGACCATCTTCCCCTGCTCCCCAGGTGCTATCACCCAGTGCGGCCAGCCCCCCACTTTGCAGAGCCCACCCCGCCCCCCGCCCCCGGTCCCTGAAGCTCACCGTCCAGGTCCTCCATCACAGATCTCCATCTAAGAAGAGTCCAGCACCTGGGGGTGGGCTTCTGGGGCCTGGGCCGCTCCCTGCTGGGAGCACTGTCTCCAGGGTGTGGTCCCTTACCACAGGAGAAGACCCTACAGAGCTCCCCTCGGTGGGGCCCTTTCCGAGGGACAGGCTCTCTGAGCCCCTGTGACCATTCTCTGTCTCAGCCACTACCTGACCCTGGGGTGCACCATCAGAGCCCCTGGTGGTGGGGGAACCCCATGCTGGCATCAGACAGGACTGTGGCCCCAGTCCCTACTCAGCTTTTCACACCGTTGCCCTTCAGTTGGCAGATCTGGTGTTTGCAGTCAGGGCTCACGTAGGAAGTGGGGAGGAGATGAAGTCTGCGGGGGTGTCCCAGAAATCCCACAGCTAAGCGTCTCTCCAGGGAGGGACTCTCCCACACGCTGAAGGAAGCACATCCACAAATGCTGACGACACGGTATCACTGCTTGTGAAAAACGGCCGCAGCACAAATGCCCACTGATAAGGAAGTGTGAGACGGGAAGACTCCCAGGAACAGCTGAGCGAGAGAAGCAAGCTGTGGGTAAGCGCTTAGAGGTGACTGTTCATGAGAACTAAAGCTACGTGCATCAGCACACACACACACACACACACACACACACACGCGCCATCTGTACAGGCACAGACATGCCACATGGGAGCCCGCTGGGAAGAGCAGCCAAGGGGTAAGGGCCCTGGGGAGGACGGCGAGGCGAGGGAGGGGTGCTCTGATTAGATTCCCACCAGGAGGATATGTGTGCCTGCTTCATGGGACATGGGGTGGCGGGGAGGGGGGAGGAGGTGCTGGGCCCGGGGGAGTTCTCGCCCAGCTGGAGAGAGCCAGCTGGAGGTGTCTCCCCACTCCCAACACCACGTGGAGGGGGCACGAAGACACCAGTGTTTCTTGCTTCTTTGAAATCTGCTAAAAGTAGGTGTCAGGAAAGCAGCTGCGAGAAGCCTTCCCTGGCCCTGCAGAAACTCACTGCCCTGGGGCCCCGCGTCCGTGTGATCCCTCACACCCAGCAGACAGCAGGCATCTGTTCCGAGGCCTGGGAGACCCAGAGCAGAGAAAAGGCCCGACGCTGGCCCAGACCCCTGCCTGCAGCCAGCAAGGGTGACAAGCCAGGTGCCCCGTGCCGCCCGGGACTCCACGCACTCCTGAGGCCCTGCCAATCGAGAGGACCTCTGCTCACAGTGCAGCAGGGCTGGGAGTACGAGGGGTGCTCCGTTTTTAAGTCAGGCTGCCTCTGAAGACGGCACGCCCTTGATCTAGGAGAATGGCCGGCAGGGCCTCAGACCAGCGGGGCCGGATCGCAGCCTCGCCCTTTCAACAGGAGACCGTGAGGCCGCTGTGTGGTCACTGGGAACAGGAGTGAGCCCAGGTCCTCAGGCCTTGCCTCCCACACCAGCCACGTGGGGAGCCTACGTGCGGGGTGGGTTTTCCTGACTTCCCATCAGAGACGGCCCAGCGTCACTTAGCTCCTCTGGGTCCAGAGACGAGCTGAAATGATGGAGCAGATTTTTAAACCAGACGGACCTCTCCACAAAGGGAGGAGAGGAGGGACCTTCTTGGACATGAGATCTCGGCAGGTTCGTCGGTGTGAATGCCAACGCGGAGGCTGGTGGGGCCCCCACTGCCCAGGGCAGCGAGGACGAATTCTCCCCAGGCCCAGCCTCCCACTCCCGGGCCCAGGGCTGCGGGAGCCAGCAGGCAACACGATCAGGCAGGGCTCAGGCCACGTGCGAGGAGTGGGCCCGCGAGGGGTAACCCAAACCCTGGGTGCTGGGAGCAGAGGGGCGAGTGGGGTGCTGTGGGCTCACATCCGTGGTGTGCAGGTCCCTACACACCCCCACGGTCTTCCACACTCTTTCCACACCCGGGCTGGACCCAGACTGGTGGAGACCGGATGTGCCTCAGAGACAGGCCCCCTGAGCCAGGAGGAGACAGAATCGGAAAGGTAAGAAGGGTTTCTGCAAGGCCCGTGTGCACCAGGGTGGCACCATGTCTGTCTGTGCACACGAGTGGGGATTGATCAACGCCCACAAGGCCTCCCGGAGCCCCTCACCTGCGGAGTTGGGCAGTGACCCCCCCTGACCCCTCCCCTACTCCAACAGCAGCAGCCACATCAGGCCACGCTCTCGGAACATGGCCTGTCCACGCCTCTGAAGTCACCTGGCATCCCCGCGGAAATCTCTGCTCACTTTCAGAGCGTTCCAGTGAAAGCTGGCGTGCAAAGAAAGGCCCGGCAGGCCTGTGGTTCGGCACCATGGCGGGAGCGGGGCGGGGCTGTGTACTGGGGCGGCCGGAGGGCGGGGGCCCCTCGCGGGAGAGAATCCACGTTGCGGGAGGATTCTACATCACCGAAGCATCTCCATTCTCTGATGCTGATCTTAAGGACAGGACGTTTCTGTGTCCAGTCCATGAGATGAAAGCGACAGTTTGGGTATAAATGAGACCCCTGAAAGTCTAGTAAGGTGAACGCAGGTGGGAAGGGGGCAGGGAGAGGGCAGAGATTCAACAAAAGGAGTAGCTGGGAGTTTGGGCGAAGGGAAACACTGCTCAGTCCCCGTCACGGAACTTCCATCAGCCTGACAGTAAGAGCAGAAAAAACCAAGCTGGTAGGCAGTGTTAAATTTTGCCTTTTTCATTTAAAAGTAACAGGGATTGGCTTTTTCTTTTTATCATTGTTTGAAAAGATCTCGTGCTCTTTGTCAAAGAAAATCAAACAACATATATCGGCCAAGAGCATGTGGAGGGGGCACGAAGACACCAGTGTTTCTTGCTTCTTTGAAATCTGCTAAAAGTAGGTGTCAGGAAAGCAGCTGCGAGGAGCCTTCCCTGGCCCTGCGGAAACTCACTGCCCTGGGGCCCCGCGTCCGTGTGATCCCTCACCCAGCAGACAGCAGGCGTCTGTTCTGAGGCCTAGGAGACCCAGAGCAGAGAAAAGGCCCGACGCTGGCCCAGACCCCTGCCTGCAGCCAGCAAGGGTGACAAGCCAGGTGCCCCGTGCCGCCCGGGACTCCACGCACTCCTGAGGCCCTGCCAATCGAGAGGACCTCTGCTCACAGTGCAGCAGGGCTGGGAGTACGAGGGGTGCTCCGTTTTTAAGTCAGGCTGCCTCTGAAGACGGCACGCCCTTGATCTAGGAGAATGGCCGGCAGGGCCTCAGACCAGCGGGGCCGGATCGCAGCCTCGCCCTTTCAACAGGAGACCGTGAGGCCGCTGTGTGGTCACTGGGAACAGGAGTGAGCCCAGGTCCTCAGGCCTTGCCTCCCACACCAGCCACGTGGGGAGCCTACGTGCGGGGTGGGTTTTCCTGACTTCCCATCAGAGACGGCCCAGCGTCACTTAGCTCCTCTGGGTCCAGAGACGAGCTGAAATGATGGAGCAGATTTTTAAACCAGACGGACCTCTCCACAAAGGGAGGAGAGGAGGGACCTTCTTGGACATGAGATCTCGGCAGGTTCGTCGGTGTGAATGCCAACGCGGAGGCTGGTGGGGCCCCCACTGCCCAGGGCAGCGAGGACGAATTCTCCCCAGGCCCAGCCTCCCACTCCCGGGCCCAGGGCTGCGGGAGCCAGCAGGCAACACGATCAGGCAGGGCTCAGGCCACGTGCGAGGAGTGGGCCCGCGAGGGGTAACCCAAACCCTGGGTGCTGGGAGCAGAGGGGCGAGTGGGGTGCTGTGGGCTCACATCCGTGGTGTGCAGGTCCCTACACACCCCCACGGTCTTCCACACTCTTTCCACACCCGGGCTGGACCCAGACTGGTGGAGACCGGATGTGCCTCAGAGACAGGCCCCCTGAGCCAGGAGGAGACAGAATCGGAAAGGTAAGAAGGGTTTCTGCAAGGCCCGTGTGCACCAGGGTGGCACCATGTCTGTCTGTGCACACGAGTGGGGATTGATCAACGCCCACAAGGCCTCCCGGAGCCCCTCACCTGCGGAGTTGGGCAGTGACCCCCCCTGACCCCTCCCCTACTCCAACAGCAGCAGCCACATCAGGCCACGCTCTCGGAACATGGCCTGTCCACGCCTCTGAAGTCACCTGGCATCCCCGCGGAAATCTCTGCTCACTTTCAGAGCGTTCCAGTGAAAGCTGGCGTGCAAAGAAAGGCCCGGCAGGCCTGTGGTTCGGCACCATGGCGGGAGCGGGGCGGGGCTGTGTACTGGGGCGGCCGGAGGGCGGGGGCCCCTCGCGGGAGAGAATCCACGTTGCGGGAGGATTCTACATCACCGAAGCATCTCCATTCTCTGATGCTGATCTTAAGGACAGGACGTTTCTGTGTCCAGTCCATGAGATGAAAGCGACAGTTTGGGTATAAATGAAACCCCTGAAAGTCTAGTAAGGTGAACGCAGGTGGGAAGGGGGCAGGGAGAGGGCAGAGATTCAACAAAAGGAGTAGCTGGGAGTTTGGGCGAAGGGAAACACTGCTCAGTCCCCGTCACGGAACTTCCATCAGCCTGACAGTAAGAGCAGAAAAAACCAAGCTGGTAGGCAGTGTTAAATTTTGCCTTTTTCATTTAAAAGTAACAGGGATTGGCTTTTTCTTTTTATCATTGTTTGAAAAGATCTCGTGCTCTTTGTCAAAGAAAATCAAACAACATATATCGGCCAAGAGCAGTCTTTGTCCTCCGGCAAGCCCACTGGCCCCTGCAGTTGTTAGAGGGGCATCCCCACAGGGAGGAGGGGTGAGGCAGGTAATAATCACCCCTCGCTGTCGGCAAAGTTCTGCAGCACAGCTGCTGTCAAAGTAGCAATTTTAAGGAAAATGATGGCTTTCCTCATTTTAACATTTTCTTGGTATTTTTCTAACGCCTTCCCTGTCTTCAGAACAGAGCTGATGCTGGCTCTGGGAGTGCTCATCTCCCAGGGCCGCCGCAGCGAATGGCCACACGGTGGGTGGCTGAGCACGGCAGAAATGTACCTGCTGCAGTCTAGAGCGTCCCTCCAGACGCAGGGCCACCCCGGCTGGGGTCCCTGCAGGAGCCCCCCCAGGCTGCCCGGCACCTTCCCAAGGCCACTCTTCACAGCCTCCTTGCATCCTGAATCCGCTCAACGGGTTTCTTGGTTCCGTCCAAATCACCTGGTCCTTCCTGTCCTGGGAAGCCTCTGCTCGTGACATCATGGCTCTGCTAATGGGTTGTCTGGTTCTGTGGGAAGAGTAAGCAGACAGGACAAAGCCCCGGCCTGTGGCTGATGGGCCCAGGAGCTGGACACCCAGGCTTGGCCCAGCGCGGGTACCTGAGGTGCAGGTTTTCCAGGAGTGGCCGTTTGGAGCAGTGTTGTTCCCAGGGACCTGGTCCCCCTGGGGAGGTGGGAGGGTCCACCCAGCTAAGCCGGGCTCCCTGAAGCCCTGAAGTGGCCCTGCCAGGCCCTGGCGGGCACCATGTCCTCTTCCCGTGTTGCTCTAGTCACCTGGCCCCTCCACCTGCGGAGGAGAGCGTGGGAGATGAATGCAGAGGGAAAGCCCGCCGTCCTCCCGACGCCGCAGCCTCCACCAGCTCTTTCCTCTGGACTCAGCTTGGGGGCAGTTCTGCCAGACCAGGACCAGGGGGCAGCAGGGCCCACCTCAAAGGACAGTGAGGGGCCAGACGGCACGGACAGGCAGCCCCGCAAGATCGTCACCTTGCCTGTCGTCATGGCAACCCTGGGACGTTGAGCATAACTGTCCATGGGTCCCAGAGTAACAGGCGAACGTCCACAACAGCAAGAGAAGGAAACTTCTGGAAACTCTCAGAGGCAAAAGGTCACGTAACGAGAACAAAGATCACCCGGCAGCAAAGAGCTCGTCCACACCCTGATGTGGGAAGACTCCAGAGTAACCCCTGCCTCGGGCTGAGGAGGGCCCTTCTGAACCCACCGCAGGACAGACTCTCACAGGCAGCATCGCAAGCCGTCCTGAGGGTCAGCTGGCTCACCTGGGAATGCCACTTGGGACGGAGTTTTACACCTTTTCAAAAGAGGCAATTATCTGTATTACGTATCAACCCTAAATCCCCACTCAACACTGAATAAAACACAAGAGACCCCTGTGTAATGACAAGTTCTGTTTGTGTGGGAAATGTTAGCGCCACATCCTCTGGAAAACAGCCTGGCTCTGATGCACAATTGCCAGGAAAATGGGGAGGCGTCCGCGAGGCGGTGACACCCGGGCCTCGCACCCCTTTGCTGACACTTGGCACCTACCTGTCTGACAGCCGCCTGTGTTTGACAATTACCTGCATGGAGAGTGATCCAAGGTATAGTTTTGCTTAAACATTGTATTGCATTTGAGGCTAGTAATGCAGACTTTTCCCTATATAATCAAACACCAACTTTGTATTGAGAGACACAGACTTTCTACCAGTTGTTATTAAAATCCAAGAGGCATTTGCCGGGAAAACACTAACCAGGGGAGTCTGGGAGGTTGCCTTTATAGCGCAGTCAATCAATCCATTGAGCAGCAGCCTAGAGTGGAGAATAAAGACATGTACACGAGTTCTCAGAGACTGTTCTCAAATCCTTTTTTAAAGGAAATCACACAGAGATGTGGGCTTGCTTAATTGGTATTGACATACAATTAACATTTTAGAAAATCCTGTTTCAACATGTACTATTCAGTGGCTGTTAGCACGCTCATGCACCCATGTTCATACACCGGCTGAGCCACCAGGGAAGCCCAAGAACACTGGAGCGGGTGGCCTACCCCTCTCCAAGGGAGCTTCCTGACCCAGGGATCAAACTGGGGTCCCCTGCATTGCAGGCGGACTCTTCACCACTGATCTAATTTCTGTTTCTAAACATTGTTCTATTCTGGGCGTTTCCAATACAATGGAAATACACATGCAATATGTAGCCTTTACATGTATCTTTTTTTCAGTTCACATAGTGTTTTTAAGCTTCATCCACGTTGTCGGATGTACACGGGGATAGCGGTGAATGTAACCCGTGGGGACTGGAGTGAAGGCCGGCTGTGGAAGGACTGAGCGCAGCTGGGACTTCCCTGCCGGCCCAGCGGTTAGGACTCGGCGCCTTCACTGCTGGGGCCCGGGGTTCCATCCCTGGTTGGGAAACTAAGATGCCCGCAAGCCTCGCAGTGCAGCCAAAGAAGAAACCTGAGCCCCCAGATTCTCCACAGGCAGCGGCGCGGGAAGACAGCGGGGCCGGCAGCAACACAGCAGCGAGCGGGCATCACACAGGGTGAGCGCCTGGTTCCCAGATGCAGCGTGCCAGAGCGCAGGTGCCATCGCCAGGCGCTCGGCGTGGAAAGCCGCCCGCGCGGGCGCAAGGCGCGGGCCTTGTGAGCCAGAGCCTCTCCAGAGCGCCCGTCAACACGTCTTACCCGTGTGAACACCCTGCTGTCACAGCGAAGCGGATGCTTTTTGCAACTCTAGGACTTTAATAGAAAACATGGGCAAATGAGAGAGAGAACAATGAAAGAAGCATTTCTGAGAGGCAGTCCTAAAGTCTATGTAAATTCAATGCCAATCAGTGGGATACAAGCAAAAGAGCACTTTTTGTCTACCAACATTGCCAAGACTTTGAGAAACGATAGTGTTGGTGAGCTTAGGGTGAGAGATGAACTAACATTTGCGAAGTAAAGGGAGGATCAGCTCAGTATTTCTAGAGAGCAGGTTGGCAAATGTGTAGAAAGAAACTTCAGTTGTTTACATACCTTGTGCCAGAAATTCTGTTTCCAGAAATTAAGTTAAACAAATAACAAGAAATTCTAGCACATGTATACAAAGATAACCTCCACCTCATTGTGTGAAACAACACAGAGTCTATTGCGATCTTTGCGCCCATCAACAGGGCAGGTCAGACAAACAGGACCGATCTGGGCACTCGCGTGTCCTCAGGCCACTAAAAATGGTTCAAGAACTTGGACAACACGGGAAAGGTTCTGAAGTCAGTTAACTGGAAAAAAAGCACAATTCTGAACAGCCTGCAGTTTATGCTCTCAAGTCTACACACACACACACACATACTCACAGAAATATCACATAGTGTGGACTACTTACACCAGCATTGAGAGGCTGGGTTAGATCTGGGCAGCCCCTGACACCCAGACCCCAGCGGCCTGCTCAGCCAAGAGCCCCCGTCCTTCCCACCAGGGCCCACCATGGCTGGTGGAGAGGCTGGTCTGCATCACCCTCCTTGGCAGCCGCCCAGGAAGCTGCCTCCATGGGAAACACAGCCAGTTGTCGCAGAGCAGAGGGAAGGCATCCTGCTGGCCCTCGGACACCTCTCCAAGGTGACCACAACCCTCCTGCTCGTGTTTGCTGGCCAAAGATGGCACGCGGCAGCCTCAGAGTGGACAGCCCAGGGTGTGCCGTCCTTCCACGGGAGGGTCTGTCTTGAAGACAGACGGACAGTAAGACGGTCACCTCCTCAGCCTTCACGTTGCCTCCTCTGACTGGGGAAGGGCGGCCTGAGTGTGGCTGCGACCACCAGCTGTGCCCGACACGTTCCTCCTCGCCTCACCCCGGTTAGCAGCAGCCATCGCGGGCACGTGGCTGCCCAGAATAAACACTGGCTTTCCTGGCGCCCCTACCACTGCTGGGGTGGGCGTGTGACTCTCTTCTGTCCCGAGGGTGTGAGTGGAAGTGCACATGGATGGTCCAGAGTGTGCCCTCTGAGAACAGGGCCCTCCAGCCGGAGCCAACCCAGGGTGTGCAGGGCAGGCGTGAGCAGCCTCAGACCACACAGGCAGAGGCAGCACCCAGAACACAGGGGCAGAACGGGACCAGCTGCCCCCTGTCCCCAAGGAGCCGTAACCTCCCAGGGCTGCCCGTGAGACAGGCCAGTGTGCCGTCTGAACCCCCGAGATTCTGTGACGTTGTTAAGACTGCCATGCTTAACCTGGAGCATCTTATGGATGGTGTGTAAGAAGTGAGGATGACTCCGGGCATCTCACCCATGGCTCAGGATACACCGAGGACTCTGCTGACCCCACGGAGGCTTGGGGGTCACCCCGGGGAGAGCCCTTAGGGCCACCCTGGTTATTTTAGAACAAGCAGACTGACTGTGGGTGTGAGGAGGGCTGACTGAGAGGCCCTGAGGTTGGAAGAATGCCGCCCGTCCATCTGCTGCCTGCCCACACCTGGACCAGTGCTGAACAGAGCGGGGATCACGCCCTCGAGGGTGACATGCCTCGTTCACCGTGTTCTGAGTCACCAAGATTACAGGGTGTAGATAGCTACACACTTTCTCCTGTTGTTTCCTTAGTCCCGAATGTGGTGCTGGTTTCCTGAGGTTCCCAGCCCTGCTCCCGCCCTCCTGGCTCCCGGTGGCTGCCTGCTCAGGCTGCCCCCACTTCCTGTGGTCTTTCCCCATGTGGGACCCACCCAGAGGGCGGTCTCCAGGAGCTCCCCGACGCCCCGTGTCCTCCAGCCCTGCCATGGACACCTGGCACCATCTCAAAGCTCTGGCTGCATCCCCTTCTGCAGGTTAGGGGTGGGAGGGGCTTACAGCAGAATGGTCAGAGGGGGTCCCCAGCCCCCACCCCCACTCAGTTTACACCTGGGGATACACCGCCCGGCGGGGGCAGGCAGCTCAGGCCTCGCCTTCTGCTTGCACGGGTGGTGATTGAAGTGGATTGAACTGTGGGTCCTCGGCACTGGAATCGGGCAGTGTGTCCATACAGACATGGCTAACATAAGGCTCCTGAGCCAAGATCAACCAGGATTAGGTGGCCCTCAGCCTAAGCACTGCAAAGAGTGGAACCGTAAGAACGCAGGGCGCTGAAGAATTGACGCTTTCAAACTTGGTGCTGGGGAAGCCTTCTGAGAGTCCCTTGGGCTGAAAGGGGATCAAACCAGTCCATCCTAAAGGAGACCAGTCCTGAATATATATTGGAGGGACTGACGCTGAAGCTGAAGCTCTAATACTTTGGCCACCTGATGCGAAGAGCTGACTCATTTGAAAAGACCCTGATGCTGGGAAAGACTGAAGGCGAGAGGAGAAGGGGATGGCAGAGGATGAGATGGCTGGATGGCATCCCCGACTCAATGGACATGAGCTTGGGTGGACTGCGGGAGAGGGACACCTGGCATGCTGCGGTCCACGGGGTTGCAGAGAGTCAGATACGACTTGGCAGCTGAACAACAGCAGCAGCTCAAGCGCGGGAATCGTTACCTGAGAAGGAAGAGGAAATTCAGGACTCCAGCACCCGGAGGGAAGAGGCCACGTGGAGGCAGAGGCAGAGGCTGGAGGCACGTGACTACAAGCCAGGGACGCCTGGGACCTCCTGGGGCCCCCAGGAGTGCAAGGTGCCTCCAGAGGGAGCTTGGGCCTGGCCAGCCTGCCTCTTCAGGCCCTAGGGCTGCGAGGGGGCAGCCTGTTAGGGAAGGCCCCACGCATGCTGCTGTGTGCTGGCTGCCCAGGGCGGCCAGACACACGGCGAGCTCGGCCTGCTCCCTGGGGCCCCGACAGGAAGTGCAAAGTCGGTCGTGGGAGCCAGGACTCAGGACGCTGAGGAGACCCGAAACCACCTGGCCTTCAGATGGGCTCATGATGCAGTTGGCTGGTCCCCATGGGGGTCCCCGTCCAGCGTAGGCTCCAGGCCCCTCCCTGCAAGCATCCTGGAGGTCCTGCAGGGGCTACAGTGGGGGGTGGAGGGTGGAGGCCACCGGAGGAGGCG
>SJYR01001483.1:698747-750817 GCA_006410655.1 Kobus ellipsiprymnus | reverse complement strand
GCCACTCTACCCTCCCCGCCCCCACGGGCTCCACCCACCCCATCCCCGGGAATATAAGCGCACCAGGGAAATGAGGCACCAAGAAAGCACACCCCCACTGGGCAGCCAGAACCAGCAGGCGGCTTCGGGAACACCATCCACGAGCCGGGAGGGCCCCGGGCACCAGACCGGAAGGCCTGGGCCGGGAACTCAGGGAACACGCTCCTGAGACGGGAGACCAGGTCGAGACAGATACCGAGGACACCAGGAGAAGCCAGAGTAGATAGAGTGGAAACCCGGGGGGAAGGTTCAGAGACAGGAACGAGACACACAGGGGTCAGGGTGGAGATCTGGGCCAGAGCCACAGAGGCGGGGCAGGGATGCAAAGGGGAGCACGTCTCAAGAGTCAGATAAGGAGAATGCCTTCATCGCACGGGAAGATGAACGGCCTCGGGTTGGAAGGGTAAACAGAGGAGGCACACACCCACATTACCAAGAGATCGGGGACATCAAAGAGGAAGATAAAACTCTAGACGGTCTCAGAAAAGCTGTTAACCTCTGAGACAGCGGCTATCAGAGCATCCAGTGGCCGGGCGAAACTCTGCGAACCAGCGTTTCCAGAGATCCGCAGGGAAGTGAGCCAGCCTAGAATTTCGAGGTCAGCTAGACCAGCACCCAAATGTGAGGTGGGGAGCCTGCAGTGACCCCAATGTCTGCCTTGAAAATAGTGTCCCAGAAACACTGAAGAAAAACGGAAGGAACGCAGGTGGACTGCAGGCCTCCAGGTGTGCACACGGGCCCTGAAGCCGGAGAGACTGGCGCGGCCGCGACCCTGGGAAGAGCTGAGGAGGCCGCAGCAGGCGGGGCTGGGGGATTCCAGGGGGAGGGGATTGAAGGGAAACTGCTGAGACAGAGGCAGTGAAGGAAGCCAGAAACTCCAGAAGGATGTTTCCCTCCCTAGGACTTCTGCAAATTGAATCAAAGCCACGCGAAAGGTCCTCTGCGTCCTGTCAGCGGGAAAACGAGAAGCAAGGATGGCTACAGCCTCAGGGGGGCGGGGGGTCCAGGGGACCCTGCACGCCAGGGCCTGAGGTTTGATCCTGCTCCGGGGAGCAGGGGGTGGGGCTTTGGCAGGAAACGTTAAAGGTCTTTGCAGGCTGAATTCCCTTTGCCCCATAAATTCCAGTTTTAGGAGTTTCTTGCAAGCAAACCCCCCGAGAACTGGGCAGAGATGGTGTTTAAGAGCGTGCTCCGTCTCCAGCTCCTGGAGGGCAGCCATCAGAAACGGGGCCAGCCGCGGCGGCCACCTGCAGACGCTGCTCGGGCACCAGCAGGGCGGTGCTGTGGGCACCGTGGCATGGGAAAAGGAACTCACGGGGCCTGGACTCCCTCTTAGGCCTGTTCATGCTGACCATGCTCGGCCACCTCTCCAGTGGACTCTGGACTCTGTCAGTGACCATGGAAACAGCAACAGGAGGATAAGACCCCCTCCAGACAGGGGAGCCTTGAAGACCGTATCTAGGTTACTCATCGCCTAGGAGAAACCATACACTAATCACGCCTTCCTCCAGACAGGCCATAAATTTTTCTGTATCAATCGGAGTATAACCTCGGGTTTATTGATTATTGGCTAACTGTTTGACTGTTTGAGCACATGAGCACACAGCTCGTGGATGATGGGGTTACTGGGATCCTATTTTCCTTGATTTATGTAAGTCTCAAGGGATTTGGGGTGGTGGGTTCAGACACGTACACATGGGGTATAAAAGATTTTCACAAATGCTGGTCGGGGTCCTTGGCTAAGAGGAGACTGCCTTGGGCCTGCTGGTGTAATAAACAGCACTCCACTATCTGCATTGTCCTTCTGAGTGAGTTTGTTTCCCGGAATGAGTGGCTTCAACACGGAAGGGCCCCCTGGCACCCCGCTGGTGAAACGCTAGGCCCGGAAACAGCGCGCACAGTCTGATCCCGCTCTCATGTGTGTTTATCTGGATGCAGGGAGCAGGGGAAGGCCAGGAGGGCAATGTCCCAGCAGCCACGGCAACAGGACTGGGAAGTGCCAAGATCAAGGCGGCATCAGCTCACGCGTCTCTGTGTCCTCTGCCTTGTTTAAAGCAAGCAAACGTTGCTTTTGTAAAATGGAAAGAAGTTCTTCCTATTAAAAACTTTTTTAGGGGCCTGGAGGGTGTCCTTGGCAATTTTGGCTGAGGCCTTGGCCAGATCATACTCCAAATCACTCAAGTCTGGACTGCTGGCCAGAAATTAACCCCCACACGGGTCCAGAAGGGACCCTGAGCCGTCATCACCATCGCCCAAGAGCGGCAAAGTGGAGTCAAGAGAATGAGACCCTCCCAACAGCCACGTAAACTCAAGGACAAAGCTAAGTGTCAGCGTCCTCACTCCCAGGGAGACAAAGCCGTATTATCAGGTGAAGGAGTTTGGGGGCAACCCGCTAGCTCTCCTCAGTCGTGTCCGACTCTTTGCAACCCCATGGACTGCAGCACGCCAGGCCTCCCTGTCCATCACCAACTCCCAGAGTTCACTCAGACTCATGTCCATAGAGTCAGTGATGCCGTCCAGCCATCTCATCCTCTGTCTTCAATCCATCCTGCCTTCAGTCTTTCCCAGCATCAGGATCTTTTCCAATGAGTCAGCTCTTCACATCAGACGGCCAAAGTATTGGAGCTTCAGCTTCAGCATCAGTCCTTCCAATCAATATTCAGGGCTGATTTCCTTTAGGATTGACTGGTTTAATCTCCTTGCAGTCCAAAGACTCTCAAAAGCATCAATTCTTGGGCTGTCAGCCTTCTTTATAGTCCCAACTCTCACATCCATACATGACTACTGGAAAAACAATAGCTTTGACTCTACAAACCTTTGTCAGTAAAGTGAAGTCTCTGTGTGAATTCAAAGACCTGCATCCAAAAAAACAACCCCAAATATCTGTTGAGCCTCCAGGCCCTGTGCAGGGAAGTCGGCTGGAGAGAGGGTAGAGATAGGAGAGCATCTTTGGGTCCTGCCCCTCCGTCGGAAGCAGGGCCACACGCAGAGGCTGGGCCAGTCAGGTGGCTCCACGGGAGTCAGGCTCCTCTCGCTGGGCCATCTTCAAAGAACCAGCTTTCCTATGCAGCAGCGAGGCCTTCAGAGACTGCTCACCCCACACCCCCTTTTCTGGTGGGGGAGATGAAGGCTGACTGTACACCTGCTTCCCCGGCCCGTGGGGCCCTTCTGTGCCACCGGCAAGGGCTGAACGTTGCCCCGGGGGACCCAGAACTAAGTCTCTTCAGCTACCCAGCAGTGGGGCCTCACTGGAGGACATCCAGGGCCCCCGTGAATAAGGAGAAGTCAGGAGTCAGGTGGGTCTGGAGAACATCTCCCCAGGATCCAACGGAGTGAGGGTGGGGTCCCATCTGCCCATCCTCCTGCGAGGGACAGGGCTCCGGCTCAGGCCTGTGGCTCTGGGTTAAATGCTTAAGGAAGCAGTGCCACCCTGCCTGGCCCCACAAAGGGTCAGAGAGGCCTGGGCAGTCACGGGGACGAAAGCCGCCTGCCCAGCTCTGCCCGCACGTTCGCCTGTCAGCCGCAGTGGGGCCACAGCCCGGCTACCCTGGCACTGTCCTCAAGGGCTGTGCTCTACCCTCGGGGCAGGACCCTCAGCCAGGCTCCCACCCGACAGACAAGGACGTGAGCCCGAAGGGCACGCGGGTCCCTGGGTGGCACAGGGCCAGCTGAGGGGTCTCAGGGTGAAGCCCTGCCGGGACTGTGCAGCCCCATTCCCTTGGGCTGTCCCCACACCTGGGGGCGCCCTGGGGACCTCGACACCTCAGGGTCGCCAAGGAGAGCCCGGGACCTGCCACTGGACACGCGCCTCCAGGGGCAGCCCGGAAGGTGGTCCTGGCATCCATCCCGGGGAGCAGGCTGTTTGCAGGGGCTTCCAACCACACTCAAGGAATCGCAGGTGAAATAACTCATGATTTTTAGATTCCAGCTAGCAAGTGCATGAAGACCCCCTGGAGGAGCTGCTAGGAAGTGTGCAGGGGGGGCAGGCTGTGACCTTCAAAGCCCCTCCACTGTCCCGGGGGTGCCCTGCTCTGGTTGTGCGGAGGGCGGGCTTTGTTGTCAAAAGGCTGCCTGAGCCCCACGCTTGTGTGTCTCGTGGACACTTCTGGAAATGAGCAGCCTGTCTCGTGCCCATTCACCCGGGGTCCCGCCTGGCACACCAGGCCCCCCAGCTACAGCAGTGGGATCACCTAGGTCTGCAGAGTGGCCACTGCAGAGAGCAGGCTGCTTCCCCACAAGCGTGTGTTTGGGGGCGGGGGGCGGCCTGGGGTCTGCCCTGGGTTCCCTCACCCCTCCACTCACTTATTCACTCATTCGCTCCCTCGCGCTTCCCGAGGCCCGCGGCGAGTGCGCTTCTGCAGAACGTGGCAGGCGGCAGGTGCCCCAGCAGCGCCCAGAGACGACAGGCTGAGAGCAGGGGCTCATTTAAACAGCACGGGCGCAGTGGCTGCATGAGAAGCAGGTGGTGCCGGGTCGGACAGGGAGACATGACCGAGGGGCCTGCACCTGCCTGGGACTCCGGGCGCAACTCAGCCCCCAGGAAGGGGTTCCTGGGAGAAGAGAGAAACAGCGAGGCTTTCGGCCTGCATGGGAGGCTGGCCTGGCAGAGAGGACTTGAAGGGCCTCAAGCCTCTGGCTGCCCAGCAAATGTGGCTGATTTCCGAGGCTGACAAAACGGTGTTTTCCCCAAAGCCAAGCCCATTTGGAGCTCAGATGTGTCCGGAAATCACGCTACTGTCCCTACCAGTCGCCAGGCCCTGCTGAGCCTGACTGCCCACCACGGGGGGCTGAGTTTGAGGGCAGCAGAGGCCACAAGCCACTCCATGGGCCTCCCCCCCACCAAGGCTGGACGTCCATCACATGCTAAATGAAGCATCGGAGAACGGGACTGCGGTGACCAGCTGTCGTCCCGCCCAAACGTCTGGTGGACAGGAGGGGAGGGCCCCGACCACGGTCCCCGGGGCGGGACGCAGGGATGAGCCCGGGAGAAGCTGCCTCCATCTCCCCCGTGAGGCCGCTCCCCGAGCTGGTCTGTCTGTGTAAGCTTGGGGCTTCAGCGTGACTGGAAATTGATTTTCTTTTACTCTGTGGCCCTTAGATTTCAAAAGGTCTCTTTTCAGAGGCTGGCTGGAGTGCCCCACGTGCTGCCAGCCCCCACGCCTGGCTGGAGCACAGGGTGTCCTTGCCAGCACCGAGCTAATTGGGTTCCCGGACCCCGAGTCCACCGTGAACCCTCATCATGGACGATCTCCCCGCCTGGCCCCGCTGCTTTCCGAAGAGAGACGGTGCCTCTGGTCCAGCAGGGGCAGCCTGGACCGGGGGAGTCTGGGGGAGAACAGATGCGTGTCCACGTGTGGCTGAGCCGCTCTGAGGTGCCTCTGCCACGACGTTGGTGGTCGGCTGTACTCCAGTACAAAATAAAAAGATGGTTTTTATAAAAAAGAGAAGAGATGGTGATCACTCGGCAGGAATGTGCAGGGCAGCCCCACCCGGTCCTCACCCGCGTGTACAGCTTAAGAGCTCTGGCCAGCGCCCAGCGCGGCGGTGGGCAGGGAGCGGGCAGCCTCCGCGACCGCGGGCCCGTGAGTGGCTGGGTGCTGCGCCTCGTCCACCCTCCCTCCCTGCGCCCCAGCCACATGCTCGATGCTCCCCAGACGCCCGCACACCTGCCACCTGCCACCTCCCCCAGACCCGACTCTGAGTCCTCTCCTCCTGCCTGGGGACGCCCCTCTGTCCTGCCAGCCCGACTGAGACCAGCTGCAGCGGGGCAGATCACAGGGACGCTGCCCCATCCCCGAAGGCAGGGACGCCCCCATTTTCAAGGGGGATGTGGGCTCAGAGAGGCTGAGTGACTCTGGCAGGTTTGCCCAGCTGGTGGGCAAGGGCAGCTTCCAGCATGCCGTTCCCAGGGGCTTTGCTGATCACCTCAATGGGACGTGCACGTCCAGCCACAGCCATTATCGGCCACGCCAGCCCAGCTCTGAACCCCCAAACCGCCCAGCACCCCAAGAGCACATGCCGCCCCCCACGCTCTGGGCTCACCGGGGCCAGACTGCAGGGGCGTGCCTCTGGGGACACGGGTGACAGGGTTGACCTCCCCTCCCGAGCTGCCCTGCGCCAGCCCTACCACCCCGCGGTCCCCTCCCGCCAGCTCACAGCAAAGCCAGGCTCCCCAGCGAGCCAGCCTGCGGTCGGAACAGGACGGCTGGAGCCGCTCCCAAGGCTCCGGGGCTCGTCAGGCGGTAATCAGAGCGGACGCGGCTCGCCTGCGGGGCTGAGCGCAAGTCCCAGGCCGGGGAGCCAGAGGCGGGGGCGGCTGTGCTGCCAGGGGCCGTGGTGGGCCGTGTTGCGGGCTCTGCCACCCCTCTGTCAGAACCAGCAGGAACGCCAGGCCCTGTTTGCACCCCTGCCCCCAAAGCCCCCAGAGCCACCAGCTTGGGCCTCCCGCCTCCCGGGAAGCAGGGAGAGAGGGGCCCGGCCCTCCTGCTGGTGGCCTCTGTCGAGCAGGGACAGGGCAGCGGGGCGGCAGCTGGGGTTCCCCGGGTTCTGCCTGTGTGCCCGGTCGGGGGTCCCAGCCTCGAGGGAACCTCAGTACCCTGCCATATCCCCCTCTACCCTGCGCCTCCACATGGCTGTCAGGATACCCTGGGGCGGGCGGGCAGCCGCCTCCTCACCTTCCTGACCTCACAGGGATGTCTGGGGGGCTGGGGGCTTTTGGGGAGCCGGGTAGGCGGCCCCCTGAGCCACGGCGTCTGGGCTGCGCCTGCAGGGCCTGGGTGCAGCCCACAGCTTGGCTTTGCTCTTCGCGTCTGCGGGCTCAGCTTGGCCGGAGCACAGAGGAGGCTTTCTCGCTGCGCCCTGGCTCCTGCTCTGTTCTCCCCTCCACCCTGCGGCTTGGACGGCCCAAGAGGCGCGTGGCTCCAGGGCGGCCATCACCCGGCTCCCCTGCCCAGCCGAGCCATGGAGGGCGTGAGCACCGGGACGGCTCGGGCCCCCCCAGGGTTTGGAGAAAAGGCCCTGCCGGCAGCTCCTTGCACCCCAGCCCCTGCCCTCCTTCCCTGAGCGCTGAGTGCTGCTGGAAACCGGCTCCGTCTGAGGCTCCTGAGGGCTTATTCCCCAACCAGGACCCCCGCAGGCACTGGGACCCTCTCCTCCGAGACACACCACCCTCTGCAAGAGCCAGCAGCGCTGACCCCAGGCCCGCGGACACGCCCGCGGGTGCTGACCGCTGCTGGCAGCCCAGCCCTCGGACCAGCCAGCCCCCCTCTGAGCTCCTGCTGTCCCTCTCGCAGCCACCCGAACCCAGAACCCTCCCCACCCCACGCTGGCCACACTCTGGATCCTGCACCCCAGCCCCACAGGGAGGTCAGCCGCTGCCAGGGCAGCCAGGCTTCCCCCACCCCCACCTCCGGCACGTCCCGCTGGGCAGACACAGCCCTCCCGGCTGCCACGGCCCTTGGAGGATCTCCAGGCCCTTCTGCCCAAACTCGGGCCTCCCGTAGCTGAAAACAAGCGGCTCCAGAAACTGCGCCCCACACGGCTGACAGCCCCCTCTGCCCTCCTCTGGGCCTGCAGAGAAGAACAAACTCAAATGCCACCCCCCAGTCCGGTTCTCGGCGGGGAGGGCCCGGGGGAGACCTCCGCCTGAGGGGACGCGGGTCTGCGTGAAAGATGCTCCTTCTGTCTGGGGGGTGAAGCTGCTTCCTCCCTGGGCTTCCCCAAGGCCACGGGGTGCCGGGGGCTCTAGGCGTCCCTTGTGGACACTGGAGCTCCTGCCAGTAGCCTCTGCCTGCCAGACCGGCCAGAAGCACAGGGCAGTGCCCTGGGGGTCATCCATCTCTTCCCTGGGTGGCCCACAGAGCCCCCAGGGGCTGCAGGAGGCAGACGGGGCGGGCTGAACTCCCAGGGCAGAGGGCAGGCCTGGGAAGGAAGGAAAGGGAGGTGACTCTGCTCCTACCAAGGCATCCTCATTGGCAGGGGCTCTGGGGAGAACAAGAAGCCACAGCTGCCTGCTTGCCCAGCACAGCCCGACCCTGGGGGGCCTGAGAAGGGGAGGAGGGGCGTCACAGGTCCAGAAACTCTCCCCAAGCCCCACACACATTTGGACGCATGCACACCCAGGCGTGCACATGCATATACACACACACACGACACACAGCGTGTGCCAAGCCGCAGGGACCCGGCTCAGAAGAGGCCAGAGGACAGGAAGTGATAGAGACCGTCGAGAGCTGCAAATAAAGCGTTAAAGTCACCTGGAGGCCGAGTCACCAGCAAGACCCAGAGCTCTGGCCCCTGCCCACTCCATCGAGCGGGCAGGATGGGGCCTCCAAAGGCATGGGTTGGGGGTTGGAGAGGGCCCCCTGGCCACCAGCCCTGATTCTGGCCCCTGGGGGCTGACGGCGGACCCTGTGGACCCCACACGACACAACAGGCCCTAAGACCACGGGCTGTTGCCAGGCTCCCCCCCACCAGCTCCTCTCTGCTCTCAGCTGTGCCCCCCAGGCTCCAGGGACCCCTCCTGCGGGTGCTGGGTGCTCATCCGGCAGAAGACCCCCAGAGGACCCCCACTGCTTCCCCGAGGACTCCTCCATCAACTCCCAGAGCCCTCGCCCAGCTGGGCCTGGATGTGGGTTCCTCAGCGGGAACCCAGGACAGCCAGCTATGCCCAGGCCACCTGCAGGCGTGGGGCAGGGGGTGGAAGGTAGGCTCCAGGGCTCGTCCCCAGTATCCTGGGCTCCTCTCCAGGGCCCCACCCCCAGGGCCTGGGCCTGCCGGCTCCCCCCGGCCTTGGACCGGGGCCCAGCCACCGTGTAGGCCGGGCCGCCCAGCTTTGGGCATTGTCTCTGGCTGCAAGGCCAGGGCAGCAAGCCAAGGCGCCTCACGGCTATGCCGGTGAAGGCCTGAACACAGGGCTGGAGAGGACACAGCTGCTCTCAGCAGAGTGAAGGGGACGTGCCGCCTTTTCTGAGCCGCAGGCCTTGCTGACCCTGGCCGCTCCCCTCGGGACAGACCGAGGCCTCTGCAGAAGCCGCCGAGGTCATCTTTACCAGGGAGGACAGGCTCCAGAGGCCCTGAGCCGCAGCTGGCCAGGGACTCGGCTCGTGGCAGCCCCACCCCCACCGGGGGCCCAGCACAGCCCACCCTGACCCCGGCCGGACCAGCTGTGTCCCGCAGGGGCTCTGGGGACGTGACAGAGGAAGGAGCGTCCCCTCCCTCGACCAGACTCCCTGGAGTTCAGGGGGTGGGAGCAGCAAGGCCAGGGTCTGAGCTCGAGCTCCCAGAATAGCCAGGGCACGGCCGCCAGCGGAGACCAGGCAGCTGACTTCACGCCACAGGCATCCCGGGAAGGGCCAGCTGTCTGCAGCCGCACCTGCGGGGCCGGAGCCGGAACACAGCCCTCAGCGTCGGCCCTCACAGTAGGGGCAGCGGCCACACAGAGACCAGCCCTGCTCCAGGCCCCAGGAAGGGCCTCTGGTGCCCGGGGGGCTGACTCAGACCAGGGAAGGCCTGGAGGAGGTGTGCTCCGGCAGAAAGCAGGCGGCGACAGGGACGGCGCCCCGACAGCAGGGTGGTGGTGCAAAGGCCCTGCAGCCACCTCCTGCCGGGCGGCAGACGCGTCCGCACAGCCAGGGCTGAGGAGTGGGCGAGGCAGGGCACAGAGCACGCGGGGGATTGTCTGCACCGTTTTTTAATGGTAAACCTTCTGGGGCAGTTGCCGAGGGTCTGACATGGCCAGGACATGCCTCTAAGACAAGCCAGGTAGGCGTGCTGAGGCCCTGGCCTGGGTAGAGCAGGAGGGCTGGGCTCAGACACAGACGCGGAGCTTCCTGAGACGGAGCGGGTGACGTGAGCCTGGAGTCCTGTCTGACCAGGGAGCTAGCCGGGGTGCCCCGGGGCTGCCAAGGGCCCCACTGGCCTGGACCTCGCTGGTTTCCTACTGAAGCTGTCCATACTTCTCTGGGCTTTCACTGAGTGCTGGCCTCAGAAGCTTCTGGAACGTGGTACAGCAGACCCCACTGCAGGAATAAAAGGCTCTTCTCTGCTTCTTGCCACCATGGACAATGGCCTAGGGGCAGCCCCAGGGTCCTGGGCAGGCCAGGCTCCCAGCACCGGGTGAGGCCGGGGACTGGTACTGAGGGGGCCCTTGGCTGGTGACCTCACAATTGCAGTGGCTTAACCACCACGCCAGGCACCAGAGCTGCAGGGCATCAGGCCATCTCCTGGCCGCCTCTCCCGGGGTGCTCAGCCCTCCTCAAATGCCAGAGCACAGACTCTCCACCATCACAGCCTCACACCAAGTCAGCTCACCCCAAAATCCTGAGCGCCACCCAGTCCCGCCTCCCCGCCGCCAGCCCCTGACAACCACGGCTCTTCCTACTGTCTCCACAGTTGCACCTTTCCAGAATGTCATCGAGATGGAAAAAGCCCACAGGGAGCCTTTCCAAACTGGCTTCTCCTCTCACTCCGGCACAGGCATTCAGGCCTCCTCCGTGTCTTTCCACAGCTTGAAGGCTCGTTTCTTTTTAGTGCTGAGTAATATTCCACTGTCTGGATGTGTCATGGCTCATTTATCCAGCACTGAGAGACATCGTGGTTGCTTCCAGTCTTGGCAATTATGAATAAAGCTGCTATAAACATCTGTGTGCAGGGACAGCTCATTTTTTAAACGGCCAAAAGTCTCGAAAAGGCACTCAGAGAATAGCAAATAAACACGTGGAGAAAAGTGCTCCATATCCTTAGTCATCATGGAAGTGCAAATTTAAACCATGATGCTCGCCAGAATGGCTCAGACTAAAAGGTTCTCGTGGATGCTGAGCAAGGGGCGTGCTCGTATGCTTTGCCTGGAGTGTGAACGGGTGCTGTAGTTTAGAAAACCGTTAGATGGTATTTTCCAAAGTTGGAAATGCTGCGTCCCGGTGATTCTTTTCCCAGAAACGCTTGCATATGTTCACAAAAGGACACTGGCACGGAGGCACGGCAAGGGCATTCACCAGGCCCTAACCTCTCAACATAATCGTCCACTGACAATACTGCAGAGAAACACTTTCAAACAATTATATGGGCATCCAGCGGGACAGCAGTGAGAAGGCGTAGACTCCCGCCTGCCGTAACCTGGAGGAGCCTCACAAATACAACTGGAGCAAAAGTCACACACAGAAGAGCTGGCACCGCGTGAACTCATTTACGTAAAACACAGACCCAGACAAAACCCACTGGTGGTGATGGAAGGCAGAGAGTGGCAGCCTTCGGCGGCGGGGTCAGGATAGGGGCGGGGCACCGAGGGCTGGTGGGAGTCTGTTCGGTGCCTTCGTCTGGGGGTGGTTCCGTGGGTGGGCTCGCTTCTCAGATGCATCAGGCTGCAGGCTGATAATCTGTGACCTTGCCTGCGTGCATGTTAATCTTCAGGGAAAAGCTTACTAAAAACCCTGCCCATGAAAATGTATGTGCAGCCTGTGAAGTTCAGGGATGATCTGCTCGCCGCAGACGCCGCTGCAGTCCACAGCAAAGACGGCATCTGCGGAGCCCGCAACCGACGAGCAGCCAGCAGGTTCGGCTGCGCCAGGCCCGCCGGAGCAGCCCGGCGGCCCAGGAGCTGCGAGTCTGCATTCTGCACTTACCAGCATGTCTTCACCAGTTCCTCAGAGACAAGGGAGAGGAAAGGCTTGGGAGACTATTCACACGCCGTTCTTGCTTCCCCAGTCAGTCCCTCCCCGCCAGGAGGTCAGCTCTGCAACGCAAACCTTGCCGTCCAAGGGTGAAGCTGGCTTTCGGCTCCACGCTCTGATGAACCTGAGGGGGGATCACTGCTCAAGATCAGAGCGTCCTCCACGTGGCCCGCAGCCGATTCCAGGAGACCCGGTGCTGCATGGGCCCAGGGTCCAGTCCCAAGTGGGGTGAGCGGGGACCCGAGGGCACCTGAGCCGAAGCAGAGTGGCCAGCCAAGGGGGCAGAGGTGCAGGTGGGGGGTATAGATGGGCACAGCGCGGCCAGGCTGCCCTGGTGGCCACGTCCTTCACAGCCTCTCACCCCCACCACCAGCCAGGCACCCGGGAGGCCACCGCCAGCCTGCCGTCGTCCTCCACGTGGCCCGCAGCCGATTCCAGGAGACCCGGTGCTGCATGGGCCCAGGGTCCAGTCCCAAGTGGGGTGAGCAGGGACCCGAGGGCACCTGAGCCGAAGCAGAGTGGCCGGCCAAGGGGGCAGAGGTGCAGGTGGGGGGTATAGATGGGCACAGCGCGGCCAGGCTGCCCTGGTGGCCACATCCTTCACAGCCTCTCACCCCCACCACCAGCCAGGCACCCGGGAGGCCACCGCCAGCCTGCCAGTCACTGTGCGGCCCTCCTCACAGCTAGCCCCTGCCTGCATCAGGAAAGGGAGGCCCCCTGGCCACGCCTGGCTTCCTCCCTGTCTCTCAGCTCAGACTCAAGCCCCTCATGCTGCCCAGCCCCGCCTCCAGAAAGCACGTGCTCACTGCCGGGCCCGGGACGTGGGGCTGCTGGGTCAGTGGCAGGATGCCAGGAATGGGACTCGTCAAAGGGAGTCATCAGGGAGCCCTGAAGGCTGCCAGGAGTGCCCACCGCCCTGGGAAGAGCCTCTGTATCCTGGCCGGGACACTCGGCCCTGGCAGGCTGCCCTGGATGCTCTGTCTTACCGTCCCTTCCCTTCTCTCTCCTGTCCGGGTCTCTCGGCTGGCCGTGGGTCCCTGAGGGTGGAGCCCGTCCGGCACCCTGGGCCTGCTGTCAGAGCACAGCACTCATCCGGGTCTCCAGGGGAGTGAGCGAGGGGCTGAAGCGTGGGCCCAGCTCCCGGGTCAGGCCGGCCAGCCATGGGGTCCTTGCAGGCCGCCCCTGTGAGGAGCAGCGTGCAGAGCCCCGCTGGACACGGCCAGCACCTGCGTCTGGCGGCCTTCCCCCACCCCCGCTGCGCCCCCGCAGGCTGCCTGCCAGGTGGTCCCGGGTGGGCCTTGGGGTCTCCTGGGCCTGGGAGGCCGCTGCTCCCTGTGCTCCGGCCCCAGCATGGGGCCCGGCCCTCGACCGGTACGGGAGCAGGTCTGGCGGGGACGCCCTGTCCTCAGGGCTCAGGACACAGCTGGCAGCAGGCCCAGAGTCAGGCCCACCCAGGGGTGCTCCCAGGGCCCACAGTGGAGGGAGCCACGTGAGGACTGGGGCGGGCATCGTCCTGGGGGGACACCGAGTGCACCGATTCTCAGTACGGCAGCTGCGAGCACGCCCCTCACAGCCAGTCCCGAGGTGGGAGGAGACGCTGGGTGCTCACCGTGAGGACAGGAGATGGGGGTGCTCACTCGAGGACAGGAGATGGGGGCTCCCACAGGACCCCACAGCCTGCCTCACACCCACCGCCAGCCTCAGCCCCGCCCCTGGGCCCCTCTATACCGGTCCTGGGCCCCCTTGGGGACAGGCCCTCAGCTGCACAGCCCGGCCCGGCCCCACGTGGGCTCCGCAACGGCCCGGCTCCGACCCCCACGTGTGTCCTGCTGTAGGAGCACAGGGCTGGGCCGGCCTGTGAAAGCTGCCCAGCTGGGAAGGCTCACGGGGCCAGGCCAGCCCGGAGGAAACCTGTCAGCCCTCCCCCAGCCCTCGGGCCACGGCAAGCCTGGAGAAGCAGGTGGCAACGGGGGTGAAGAAGACTGGGGCTGGGGGTCCTCGGGGCGCCCGCGGGGGTCGCCCACCAGCAGGGCGCCGCTACAGGGGTCTGCGGCCCTCCCGGGGAGAGGCACAGGGCAGGATGACCCTGGGCGGGCCCCCAAGGGCTGCGGGGACCACCCCAGCCTGGGGACAAGGGGGCAGGAAGGAGACCCAGTCCTGAAGGGATGGGCAGCGGAGGAGCTCTTGGAAGATCTTTGGAAACTCAGGGGAAGCGGGCAGCCCCGAAGGCCAGGTCAACACAAAACGTCAGCGGAGGGGTGGTGGACGGGCGGGGAGGGGTGGCGGGGAGGGGCCGCCCCAGCCGCAGGGGCTCCTTCCGAGGGGGTGGAGGTGCTCAGGAACTGGATGGGGGCGAACGCCGCAGCACTGGCTGGACACACGTAAAAGCCACTGAACGGCATGCCGTGTGGGGGTGCGCTATGTGGCGCGCGAATCATTCCTCAAGGAAGCGGCTGTCAGAACAACAGGGCAAACGCTTTCCCTGCTCCAGACCTGGACACGGCCGCTTGACCAAAAATCCCTGGGGGTTCCCGTCCGCGGGGTGCTGTCCAGACCCTCGTGTGGGTACGCGTGCTCAGGCCATCAGCTGTCTCAGATTCCTGCCTTTTCTGGGCGGTGAGCTGGGAAACACACGTGTTTGAGAAGAAAAAAGGCTGAATTTGTCCTGACACAACTCAAGGCTGACAGTCAGGATTTTAACAAGCTTCTCCTCTCCTATGTCTCTTGTCTTTTTCACTAAAAACCTTGGCTCCTAATCACTGAACTACTCCTCCTTTGCATTCTTCTACAACAGATATAGAGCCTGGAGGAGGAAACGGCGACCCACCCCAGTGTTCTTGCCTGGAGAATCCCACGGACAGAGGAGTTCCTCCACCCGCCCGCTAGTGAGACCAGGCCTCCCCCGTGGGCCTCGGTGCCCACCCCCACAGGCTTGTCCTCCACCCTCCTGGCCACAGCACTGTCTCTTTCAGTGGCACCTTCCTGCCGAGTGAGCTCACAGGCCGGGGTCCCACAGGGAGGGACCCCACCTGAGTGACCGCAACAGCTCAGAGAAGACGGGGCCACACGTGCGATGCTAACAGCGCCCGGCACGAGGCGGGTTTGGGGAACTGGGCAGCATGAGGGCAGCGGCAGGAAGGACTTCCGAGGGCCCCTCTCCTGGCAGCCCCGCCCCGCCCCGGGCAGCTGGGAAAGTGGCCCATCACGCACCCGTGGAGGGTCAGCGCGTGACCCGGGGTCAGCGCGTGACCTGGGGGAGGGCAGGGGGGAGGGGCTGTCTCTTATACACATCTAGATGTGTATAAGAGACAGGCTATGTGGCGCGCGAATCATTCCTCAAGGAAGCGGCTGTCAGAACAACAGGGCAAACGCTTTCCCTGCTCCAGACCTGGACACGGCCGCTTGACCAAAAATCCCTGGGGGTTCCCGTCCGCGGGGTGCTGTCCAGACCCTCGTGTGGGTACGCGTGCTCAGGCCATCAGCTGTCTCAGATTCCTGCCTTTTCTGGGCGGTGAGCTGGGAAACACACGTGTTTGAGAAGAAAAAAGGCTGAATTTGTCCTGACACAACTCAAGGCTGACAGTCAGGATTTTAACAAGCTTCTCCTCTCCTATGTCTCTTGTCTTTTTCACTAAAAACCTTGGCTCCTAATCACTGAACTACTCCTCCTTTGCATTCTTCTACAACAGATATAGAGCCTGGAGGAGGAAACGGCGACCCACCCCAGTGTTCTTGCCTGGAGAATCCCACGGACAGAGGAGCTTGGCGGGGCTACAGTCCATGGGGTCGCAAGAGTCGGACACGACTGAAGGGACCGAACACACACACACACACCAGATATGAACACATGCACACAGGTGGTAAGCACTCGCACAGGACTTCTGACAAGTAAACGAGATTTCTTTGCAGCTCTGTTATCCTAGAACAGCCAAATAACTTGAAATCACAGATAAACGTAATCTCGGTGTTTCAATCGTATCTGAACACTGTGAATAAAAAAGCCTTAATATCTACCAACGCATTTCAAGACTGATGAATCACTGAGCTTTAAAACAGTCGAGTCACACAATCGCAGACGGCTGGATCACAAGCCTGACGGCTCCTGAGTCATCCTCAACTCCCAAGTCGCCACATCCCCACCCGCAGGCCATCAGGGCTGGAAGGGGCCCCAGAAGCCGTCCCCACTGGAGAAAGCCTGTCTGGAGGCCTCTGGCCGAGGCAGCCCCCAAGCTCCCACTGGCCATGGCCCCTCCAGGAGGAGGCAGCAAGAGAGGGCGGGAGGGGGCAGCCCAGAGCAGGAGCCCTGAGAATCAGCTCCTGACATGCCACCACCGGGACCCTCTGCGGCTGCCGGGGGCCCGGGCACTGTGCCCATTCTGAACAAAAGAGGAGGCTTGCTCAGGTTCAGGGAGAGAGGGGGTGGGCATAGGCCCTGCCAGGCCAGGAGCACCTGTTCCTCCCACAGAAGGTGGGCCCCACCCAGCAAGGCCTGCAGGCCCACCTCCCCTTCACGGCTTCTCACCCAGCCCGCAGGAGGGTCCTCTTGGATGGAAGACACACCCTAAGGTGGCCAGAGCTGCAGGGCTTCCACAGACCAAACCCGGCACGGCCAGCACCATCCACCCCGGACAGCATCTCGCAAAACGGGGTTCCGGCCTCCCGGACGCACGCACAGGGAAACAGGCGGGCAGAGGGGCCAGTGCCCGCAGCCGTCCCGCGTGGATGTCAGAGCTGCGACTTGCAGTTCAGCCTCGAGCAAGGGGCCCAGAGGGAGGCCCTGCCACCAGGCCCCAACGAGGACCACGGGGGCTCACCAGGCCCGGGGCAACAGGAAGGCAGGACCCTCAGGGCCCTGAGTGGCCTGCAAAGCCTCCAGCTGGGGCAGGGGATGGCCAGGAGACCAGGCGGCCCTGGCCTGGAATACGAAGGGTCAACGCTGGGCTCCATCCCGAGGGTGACCCAGGCAGGCCCCGCCACTCCTGGGGAGGACCCATCAGGCTGCAGCGTGCAGAGGGCCTGTGGCAGGGCCATCCAGGGGCTGAGCAGGGAGCAGAGATAACCAGGCATACAGAAGGCAGGAGCTGAGACTGGATGTGACGTTGCGGGGGGGCCTCCTCTGGAGTCCCAGGGAGCCTGGCTCCCCTGAGGGCGTCTGGGGAGAAATCCCGGCAGCCACCACGGAGAGGTACTGGCGGCCAGGCTTCCCCAGCATCAGCTGTCCTAGAGGCCGTGCAGAAAGGGTGGGCCCGGGAGCTGCAGTCGTCCAGTCGCTCAGCCGTGTCTGACTCTTTGCGACCCCATGGACCGCAGCACGCCAGTCTTCCCTGTCCTTCACCATGTCCCAGAGCTTGCTCAAACTCAGGTCCATTGAGTCAGTGATGCCATCCAACCATCATCTCATCCTCTGTTGTCCCCTTCTCCTCTTGCCCTCAATCTTTCCCAGCACCAGGGTCTTTTCTAATCAGGGTTGCCCAGGAGAGGGGTCCCCAGGTGTGTCCCAGAGGTCAGGCCTGGCTGCCTGCTGGCTGCAGACAGCAGGGCTACAGAGGCCTCTGTGTGGCCAGGCAGAAGGCTTAGGAACAAGCGTCCCACACTTCAGGGACACAGAGCCCCCTGCTTCCTTGGGGGTGCCCATCAGAGCCTCCCAGCCCCCCAGTTGCATTCATGCAAAGGCAGGATCGAGGAGAGCAGAAAGTCTCATCTTAAGATCAAGGCCCAAGGAGCTGGGTGCGGGAGACCCGTGCGGAGCTGCCCACCTCCACTGGGGTCTGGGAGACCTCCCTCAGGCTCCGGACTTGGCCTGACCTCGGTGAGCTGCGTGAGGGCTTCAGGTGGGGCCCTGGGCGGGGCTGTGCGGGCTTCTCTCTGGGGAATGACCTCAGCTGCAGGGGAGCTGGGCGGGGTGAGCCAGCCCCCCACCAGCCCACCCCGCCAGCCCGCCAGGGCTCGGGACACAGGAGCAAGCAGCCACGGCTCGGGAACAGTGCCAGCAGCGAGACCCGCCTCTTCAGCATCCAGGACAAGCCTGGGCACCGGGGGCTTCCCGAAGCTTCTGTCTGACTGCGGTCACCCCAGGGAGGGCCGCGGGATGTCCAGGTCCTCGGCTGTGGTCCTCCCCTGATCAGAGGCCTAGTCGTCACAAATACTCACCTGGCAGGGTCACCACAGTGAGAAATCACCACGTAAAAAGTCCAAGACGTACAGCGTTTGGTTCCCAAATCTATGAAGCTACCATCCAGTAGGTGGAATGTACTTTATCCAGACGTTTGGTCTCGAGCAGCTTAGTGAGTTGGAAACTTAGATGGCAGAACCGAGATGCCAACCGAGAAAGCACTATCTCCCCTCCAGTTTAGAGAAAAAACCAAGCTAACAGGAGAGCCAGGCCAGCGGTGTGATAGGAAGGGGGCTCCCCGGGGCGAGGCGAGTCCTTCGAGGGGAGAGGCCCCCGACACCCTCCCGCACCTCATCTGAGGGCCCGTGGGGTCTGTGCTGGACGTGTGATGAGCGCTGGGACTGCAGACTTTCCAGTTTATTTTAGAATCCGTGCTGAGCAACCACAGATCCGCTGAGGCCTGGGGTCTCGCGTCTCCCCACCAACACTGCCTTCCGCAGCTTCAGTGACGGGGGTGACGTGCTGCGGGCCCCAACGCGGGTCGGGTCTCCTGACCTTCAGCACCACCTTGGGGACACGCAGTGACCCGGGCAGTTCACTGATGGAATCACGTCCCCCACTCACCAAGATGACACAGGGTGTGTGCAGAGCCCAGGGAGCCCAGCACCCCGGGACCCGGGGGCACGCAGCCAGCTGTGTCCCCGAGATGGTGACCCTGCAGCGGGCCGGTAAGGCCTCTGCAGTGGACGCTGTGTGCGCTGCCCAGACACCCCTGCAGGACCGGGGATGCGAAAGAGCGAAAGGAAGCACCCTGCTCCTCAACCAGGCCCAGGGCTCCACCTGAGGCTGCTGGGCTCGGCAGGCAGCCCCTCCCAGCGGGTGGTCTCCTTGGAGGAGGCTCCTCCCTGGCCCGGGCCCCGAGCACCCAGTGTCCACCTCCACCCGACAGGCTTGGCCGCTGTGGCCGGGGCAGGAGAACGCCGGAGAATGGTTGCATCTCACCCGAGGGTGTGAGGTGCGGGTGCTGAGCTGTGTCCGTGGAAAGGACACAAAAGCTCCCGGCCGCCTCCAGACCTCAGCCTCATCGCCCCCGCCCCAGAGGCAGACCTCTGACCCTGGTTGCACAAGAGGGCCTTGGAGGGGAATCCTCGACTCAGGTGTCCAGGGGAGGCGAGGTCTGGCTTCCCTCTGATCCCGGTGAGTTAAGGCTCTCCTGGCTGGCTTGGTTCCGCCCCAAACCGCCCAGTGGCCACACGCCCTCCAGGGCTGAGTGCAGGCTCACAGCTCACCTGGCAGGCCACGGGCTACAGTCAGCTCCCCATCCCTGAGCTGCTCTGAGACCTCATCTTCCAGCAAGATTGCTGGTATGGCCAACATTGGGACCAGACCCACACAGACAGGGGCTCAGACACAGGATGTCGGGACAGGGGCCCAACCGACATGTAAGGCTGGGATTGGTGCCGTGACCACGCAGAGGGGTCTTGCTTGCAAAGGTGGGGGTGGGGACAGCCTGAAGCAACACAGGGCATGCAGGGCTCCCGAACAGGGTCCAACCACCACGTGCGGGGCAGAAACGTGATCAGAAACTCCGCACTGCCCCCACCCCTTGACATCAGCTCTGCACAGGCCAGCCAGGGCCTGGGGTCCTCACACCTGCCCCCTTAGTCCCGGGGATTGAGGGCGCTCACGCTTAAGCACACCCTGGAGAGCCAGGAGGCACCCTTTCACACGCCCTCCAGGGCTGAGTGCAGGCTCACAGCTCACCTGGCAGGCCACGGGCTACAGTCAGCTCCCCATCCCTGAGCTGCTCTGAGACCTCATCTTCCAGCAAGATTGCTGGTATGGCCAACATTGGGACCAGACCCACACAGACAGGGGCTCAGACACAGGATGTCGGGACAGGGGCCCAACCGACATGTAAGGCTGGGATTGGTGCCGTGACCACGCAGAGGGGTCTTGCTTGCAAAGGTGGGGGTGGGGACAGCCTGAAGCAACACAGGGCATGCAGGGCTCCCGAACAGGGTCCAACCACCACGTGCGGGGCAGAAACGTGATCAGAAACTCCGCACTGCCCCCACCCCTTGACATCAGCTCTGCACAGGCCAGCCAGGGCCTGGGGTCCTCACACCTGCCCCCTTAGTCCCGGGGATTGAGGGCGCTCACGCTTAAGCACACCCTGGAGAGCCAGGAGGCACCCTTCTGCCTGAGAGCAGGGCTCACAGGCCCTCAGGGGAGAGAGGAGTGGTTCCCGGCACCCCAGGACACGCGGCCCGGCCCAGGCGGGCAGCACCCCTCTAAAGCTCTGCCCTCACTCCTTCTGGAAGCAGGGCTGGCAGAGTGCGGAGGCTCAGGGCCTGGCCCCAGGAGGCAGTGCTGAGGTCTAGGCCCACCGCCCCTGCCCCGGGCCACCCCACTTCCAGAACCAGCCCCGCCCTTGGCAGTCCGTCCACAGGTGCAGTCCCCCCGACTTCCTGCAGGCAGGCGGGGGCTGGGACACCGGCCAGACGTCATTAGACCGACTTTTACTCTTCTCTCTGCTCCCAGTTTGACTTCTACCCCTGCCCCCGCCCCAGCCAGAGACCAAGGGGAGAGGCCGTACGGCCGGAGGACCTCACCCTCCCGAGGAGCTGCGATGTGGCCTTCCCCACCTTCACGGGGAGAGGCGTGTAGAGAGCGGGTGAGGGCGGGAGGGGCCAGGGCCACCCCCCACCATAGTGAGGACACGCCCACCCCCGTGGGGCTCCGTGCCCACCCCCCAGGGCTGTTGTCTCTTATACACATCTAGATGTGTATAAGAGACAGAGATCACGCCTGCCCCCGTGGGGCTCGGAGCCCACCCCCCAGGGCTGTCCTCCACCCGCCCGCTAGTGAGACCAGGCCTCCCCCGTGGGCCTCGGTGCCCACCCCCACAGGCTTGTCCTCCACCCTCCTGGCCACAGCACTGTCTCTTTCAGTGGCACCTTCCTGCCGAGTGAGCTCACAGGCCGGGGTCCCACAGGGAGGGACCCCACCTGAGTGACCGCAACAGCTCAGAGAAGACGGGGCCACACGTGCGATGCTAACAGCGCCCGGCACGAGGCGGGTTTGGGGAACTGGGCAGCATGAGGGCAGCGGCAGGAAGGACTTCCGAGGGCCCCTCTCCTGGCAGCCCCGCCCCGCCCCGGGCAGCTGGGAAAGTTCCTCCACCCGCCCGCTAGTGAGACCAGGCCTCCCCCGTGGGCCTCGGTGCCCACCCCCACAGGCTTGTCCTCCACCCTCCTGGCCACAGCACTGTCTCTTTCAGTGGCACCTTCCTGCCGAGTGAGCTCACAGGCCGGGGTCCCACAGGGAGGGACCCCACCTGAGTGACCGCAACAGCTCAGAGAAGACGGGGCCACACGTGCGATGCTAACAGCGCCCGGCACGAGGCGGGTTTGGGGAACTGGGCAGCATGAGGGCAGCGGCAGGAAGGACTTCCGAGGGCCCCTCTCCTGGCAGCCCCGCCCCGCCCCGGGCAGCTGGGAAAGTGGCCCATCACGCACCCGTGGAGGGTCAGCGCGTGACCCGGGGTCAGCGCGTGACCTGGGGGAGGGCAGGGGGGAGGGGAGCCTCAGTAACTGACACGCTCCAGGGGAGACCTGCGCACAGCTGGAAGGTCAGGGAAGCCAACCTCCACTCCCGCAGCCCCAGGAGGGCGCCCCGAGGGCGGTCATCACTGCAGCAGGGCCCCCAGCCTGCCAGGAGGAAGCGGGGTCCTGTTTGGGCCCACAGGCCCCGCAGGCTGCGTTCCCCCTGCAGGCCCCCAGCACCCTCTCCAGCCTTGCCCATCCAGGCTCAGTGGCCAGACAGGCCTGGGCCCCTCCACCCACGCCCACGGTCCCGTCTTTGTTCCCACATCTTCAAAGCAAGCACAGGAAATGCCGCCCTCGTCCCTCCCTAAGCCTCCTGACATCTTGAACCACTTGGCGGATTCCAGCCCCGCTGTCCACATTCACTCCCTGAAGCCCCAGCTCCCTGGGAGCGGCTAAAACAGGGTGTGACCACTGGCCCCTCGTGGGTCCTGGGCCCTGTCCACCGAGGCTGAGGGAGGGAGCTACGCTAGTCCCGGGGCCGAGGAAAGGACGGGACGGAGGAGCGGCAGTGAGCACCCCAAACGGCAGGCCTGCCCCCACCGAGCTGCTGGCTGTCCTCTCTGCCTTCTGTCTGGAGCCCCGTCTCAGTCTCTTTCACAACAGGCAGGAAGACAGAAACCCGCGCAGAGCCGCAGCCTTGAAGGGGCACTGCGGGTGGATGGCTCGCATCGCCTGGGGCCCAGGGCAGGCAGGTCGGGGAGGCTCAGGGCACAGGGCGAGCGCTCTAGTGGGGCGTCGAGGAGCTGGGGCAAGACGACGGTTCCCCGAGGGCCCGGCCAGCCCAGCCCTGTCACAGAGCCCCCAGGGGCTGCTCCACGGGCCCCGTGAGGCCTCAGGCAAGAGGGCCAGGCAGGCAGCCCTCCACTTGCATCTGGAGGGTCCCCTGCCAGGCCCTCCAGCTCAGGCCACCCAGTTCAGTTCAGCTCAGTCGCGTCCAACTCTTTGCGACCCCATGGACTGCAGCACGCCAGGCCTCCCTGTCCATCACCAACTCCCGGAATCAACCCAAACCCACGTCCATTGAGTCGATAATGCCATCCAACCGTCTCATCCTCTGTCGTTCCCTTCCCCTCCTGCCCTCAATCCTTCCCAGTATCAGGGTCTTTTCAAATGAGTCAGTTCTTCACATCAGGTGGCCAAAGTACTGGAGCTTCAGCTGCAGCATCAGTCCCTCCAATGAACACTCAGGACTGATCTCCTTTAGGATAGACTACTTGGATCTCCTTGCAGTCCAAAGGACTCTCAAGAGTCTTCTCCAATACCACAGTTCAACAGATCAATTCTTTGGCACTCAGCCTTCTTTATAGTCCCACTCTCACATCCACTCAGGCCACTTAGGCCTCCAGAGACCCCAAGGGGACCCAGGCGCTGCTCTGCGCCCACCTCCACTCAGCCCCTAGGAGCCTGGAGCTCCGGTACAGTCCTGCTCCCATGGAGGGTCATCCCCCAACCTAGGAGAGGGGACAACAGTGAGTGGGATCCCAAGTGCACCCTCCCCCGACGCCCACCCCCAGGGGCAGGGCAGGACATGGTCCCGTGCCCCAGCCCTGCCTGGACCCAGCCCGGGACAGCCCCCCCCCCAGGGTCCCCTCCAAGCCTGTGGAGGGCAAGCGCAGCCAGGCAGGAAGGCAGCGGGCATGGACCCCTGGGGGCAGGGTGAGACCCAAAAGCGGTGTCAGGCCCGCTGGGGTGACACCAGCCCATCGCTCACCGAGCGGGTCACTCAGGCTGGCAGCTGGACCTCTGGATCTGGTCTGCGGGGCGATGCCCGCTGGCCCGCGGGATCCGGGGAGGACTAAAGGAGCCGCTGTGAGAAAGCTCCGCTTCCCCAGCCTCCACCACCGTGACCGCTGGCCCCGCAGACCAGGCATCCGGTCCCCCAGATGAAGCCAGGAGTCGGAGGAGGTCCCTGCCAGGCCGTCTGCCCCCCACACCACCCCCCCCACCCTACAAGAGGCTCGCCTTCTCTGAGGACAGAGGGCGGTGGGCGGAGGGACCTGAGATCCCAGGAGAGCAGGGTCTGAACTGGGAGGGGGAGGCCCAGCCTGGTCTCTGCCGCTGCTGCACTCGCAGCTCGAAGGCGGGGCCAGCATGCCTGCCCAGACAGGGCCCAGCTGGGTGGGACCTGGGACGCAGACATCAAAGGCACCAGGCTGCACCTCACAAAGCAAGGCAGGCTGGAGCACGGAGGGCCATGACAAGCTGGTCCCCGAGAGCCAGGGCGCCCAGCTCCCCAGCTCCACCCCGGGTCAAGGCCACCTGCCAATGGGACCTGACCAGAGACCCTCTCCGTGGGAGGTGCCACCTCGGGGTGCTGAGCTGCCGCGGGGGGTGCCCACCCTCCGAACGGCCTCTCCAAGGAGCACACGCGGGTCCTCAAGTGGATGTTTCAGAGAGCAGCCGGGGGACCCCCTGCCTGCCCCAGAGGTGCCCCGTGTGCCTGGACGTGGGCGCCCCCAGCCCTGACCCCCGACACACACAGAGGCGCCCACGGGGACAGGCGGCGCGTCAGACCGCAGCACCCGAGGGTCTGGGGGACCCCTGCCCGCCGCCCCTCGCCTCTGGACAGGACGTGAGGGCGCCGGGTCCCTGGCCGGGCGAGCCGCCTCTCTGACCGCCCAGAGCAGAGCTGTCACTTGCGATCCAGACACCCTGCCTCGCGCCCAGCGGGCAGGCCAGAGGCTCCTCCCGGGGGAATGGGCGGCTGGGAGGGAGGGGCCCCCAGGAGGGGCAGCAGGAGGTCTGGGTGCCACCTTCCCAGCCACCCAGTCCCCCAGGGGCCCGGGCAGGAAGCTGATCCAGCCCTTCTACTCCCTGGGCGACCCGGGCAGACAGCGGCCCATGGCTCCACACCCGGGCAAGAACGCCCTGGGAGCAGCCCCCAGGGATGGCAGAACCCGGCCTGCAAGACACCCCCATCCTGAGACACAGAAACCACGACCGTGTCCCCCCCGGAGAGAGGACACTGCGGGTGGGACTACGTGGAGGCCCCAGAGGTCCCATGTCCCCGCAGTGGGCCTTGTGAGAGGGAACCCAGAGGGCCAGAGAAGGAATCAGCCTCGGGGTGAGGGGGCCCCGGGGCGCAGGCACCTCCAGGAGCTGGAGGAGGCCAGGAAGGGACCCCGTGGCCCCCCAGGGGCCCAGAGGACCCGGTCCTGCAGACCCTGACGTTGTGGACTCTGACCTCTGACCTGGAGAGAACTCAAGTGCTGCCTTGCCCACTGATTTGGGGGGTCGGCCCCCAGGGCAGGCTGGGAAGGAGCTTTGCTCTGCCCCACCCCGGGGTAAGTGGGGGCGGGGGGACCAGGGTGTGTCACCCCGGGAGACGAAGGGTCTGGAAGGGCTCAGCTCTGTGGTCTGGGTGTGTCCCGATTGTGAAAACTCAGCCACCGGACACGTGGATTTCACACTTCAGGAAAATCAGGGGTGAGAGGAAGGCCAGAGATGGCTGGAGGGATGGGGGTGGACCGGACAGGCGGGACGCGGGTTGGGGGGGCCGGGCACCTGGAGTCCCGCACACCTCCGCTCCGCGGGAGCACCCACCATGGACAGGCCCTGGCTCCCACCCTGCACCCACCGCCAGCCCCCCACTGCCCCCTGGACCACGAGCACCCACCCCGCCCGCGGTCAGCGCCCCTGAGGCTCGCAGCACAGCCTAGCGGGGAGCCGCTCTGACCCCAGAGGCCGCCCAGGCCCAGGCGCTCAGTCAGAGCCTGGGGTGGGGGACAAGCCCTCGGGCCAGCCCCGGGGGCTCCGCAGAGGCTAGACACTGCCCGCTACGCCCCAGGGGCCTTCCGTGGGCAGGCCGTCGCTGCCCTCATCCCCAAAGATAAGGCCCCACCCTGGCCCCACACACCCGCGTCTACCCTCCCGGAACCCCTCACCCAAAGCCTCGATTTCCAGCCCGGCACCCCCGGAGCCCAGCTTCACTCCCGCTCTCCTCCTCCTCCTCGCTGCCTCCCCGCGGGGCTCTCCCCACGCCTCCACCTCCCCCATCCCCCACCCGGGTCCTCATGCACCCGCCCCGGAGGGCATGCCTGGCCCTGGAATGGGGGGCACCCCAGCCTCCGCCAGCCCTCTCGCCCCAGCTCCCAGGCAGCGGGGCGACGTGAGCGGGGCATGCTCGCTCCGCTCGGCATGTGCAGCCGCGGAGAGCCGGCAGCGTGGACGCAGCTCCGAGCGTGAGCGCGCACGCGCACGGCCAGAGCCGGGACGCGCACGTGTCAGGTCCCCCTGTGGAGCTGTTTCCAAAACACAGGGTCCAAGCAACCCTGGGTGATTAAAGCGTCTGAGACGTGGGAAACAATTCCCCGTATCAAAGCCTGAAAAAACCAAGGAGCGAGATTTACAAAAGTTTGTCTTAACACCCAGTGTGATCCTTCGCTATGAAACTGTTCTTTTATATCAGACGCCGGTGCGTTACTTCCTGAATACGTTAATCAAAATTCAGACTGGCAACCTACAGCTAACCAACTCACTGGAAAAGAGCCTGATGCTGGGAGAGCGTGAAGGCAGGAGGAGAAGGGGACGACAGAGGATGAGGCGGGTGGATGGCATCACTGCCTCAATGGACATGAGTTTGAGTAAACTCAGGGAGATGGTGAAGGACATGGAAGCCTGGCCCGCTGCAGTCCATGGGGTCACAGAGTCGGACGACTGAACAACAACCCACAGTCACATTTGCCCAGAGTGTCCAGCTGTCCTGCTGCATGCCTCCACACGCTGGGAACTGTGACCAGCTCTTCCTCGAGGACTCCTGGAAACACGTCCAAAGTTAAAACGTGCGGACCTTTGACCCTGCCTTTCTGAGAATTGTTTTTAAGAAAATAATTGTGCAAAGATGTGTATGGCAGGAGCCTTTGCTATAATGATGAAAAAACTAGCAAAAAGGCCCCCGGAACCCGGCTGGTGGAGGGGATAAACGGTCTCCCCACAGGGTGGGGTGGGCTCACTGTGGGCGTGTGGCCGGGAAAGCTGCCCCTGGGTTCCAGAAGGTACAGCAGGATCTCAGCTGTGTTAGGACGGAGCGGCAGTTCTCAGCCAGGGCCGGGCTCCCACACCACCCTCACCCCGGGGACACGACCACATCTGGAGGTGCTGTGGATGTCACGACTCCTGCGTCTAGTGGGTGGACAGCACTCTCCCACGGAGCACGTCCCCCACAGAGTCAGGGTTGAGAGACCCCAGAACACAGCCTTCGGGGAGTCTGAAAGTCTGCCGGCCACACCATTAACAAGGTCGGAACCCGAGATGCAGGGATGAGAGTGGAGGGTTCTGATGAGACTGACTCTACCTATTGTTTGAATTTTCGATAAATTCCTGTTTTACGTGATAGGAGGTTTGTCTCCAAAACGCTGCTGTGTGCCCACTTCCCTCAAGGCTCCTACTCGGGCACGACGCACTGCTTCACGTGACCCCCAGCCCTCCTTCCAAGGCTCGTCTCTGCCTGTTCGGATGAGAAGACCGTGTGCTGAGGCTGTTTGCTTTCCCCCATTCCACTGGCTTCACATAACCGTGAAGTCCACTCAACCTAAAGCACACAGTTTGATGGTTTTAACACCTTCACAGAGTCGCGCAGCCATCTGCACCATCTCACTTTACAACACCCTCATCATCCCCCAAAGAAGCTTCGTTCCACACCGCCCGCAGCCCTGCGCGTCCACGCACCTGCCCTGTCTCTGTAGATTCGTCTCCTCTGGGTATTTCGTAAACAGAATCATACAACCCGTGGCCTCGAGGGACTGGCTCCTTTCACTTAGCATAATGCGTGCTGGGCGCACTCACGTTGTAACTCGGATCAGAACTCCAGTCCTTTTTGTGGCTGAATAATATTCCACTGTATGGATAGACGACATATTGCTTATCCATTCACCCGCCGTTGGACATCCGCTGCTGGGCGGTTTCCTTCTTTCGGCTCCGGGGGATGACGCTGCTGTAAGCGTCCATGTACAAGTCTCCGCAGGAACATGTGTTTTCATTTCTCTTGAGCACACGCTCCAGTGGCGTGGTGCTGCCGGGTCACGAGGTAACGCCGTGTTTAACCTTCCAGTGAACCATGGGACTGTTTTCCAAAGCGGCTGCGCTTGCAATGCACGACACGCCCGTTTCACCGCCTCAGACGCATCCTTCTGCTTTTAAACAGGAACGTTCCAGGAGTGCAGCCACTTGGCAGCAGCCGCCCCACAGACCCTGCAAGGAGAAAGCGCTGGCTACCTTGACAAATCTGTGCACGTAAATGTGGAAAGACTGGGTAAAATGGGCACTCTCCTAGGAAACATAATTTACCAAACTAACAAGAGTGGGGGGAGAGATCTAAATAGAATAACTTCCAGAAGAAAGAGAAATTCATTAAGCAGCAATGTTCCAAAAAGTACGAGACCCAGGCAACGTACCCCAGGAAGGCTGCCCAACCCCCACTGCCCTAAAAAACGATCCTTCCAGCATCATTCAGAGTCTTAGAGCGCACAGAAAAGCTCCGATCTCACCCAAAGCAAGCACGATACCGATGTCAAAATCCAACCTCTGTTGTGCATAAAGGTGGCTCTCTGCTATGAAGATCCACGGAAAAGTCCCAAATAGGACGCAAGCAAGCGGGTTCTAACCTGTTGCATACTTGAAACCCCACACTGCATAAGAAGCCAGGCTTACTTCAGGGGCAGTTACCGGCGTAGCTCATGGATTTGATGAAGACAGTTGATGAAATGTAACATCCATTCTCACTTAAAGTTTAAAAACGAAATAGAAAAGAAGTTTTAATGAAGTTTTAATGAAACAAATAGGTAGAAACCCCTGTCACATGATAGAGACACCTATCTCAGCCCCACACCAGCATCGTGCTTCGTGAGGAAACACATACCTTTGTCCCCAAGACCTAAGCAAGACAGAGCCCCCATCGCCTTATGTTTGGTGAGAGAAGCATGCGTGACCGCATGCTTCCATGTCTCGCTCCTTGCGACCCCGTGGACTGTAGCCCACCAGGCTCCTCCGTCCATGGGATTCTCCAGGCAAGAGTACTGGAGTGGGGTGCCATTCCCTTCTCCAGGGGATCTTCCCGACCCGGGGACTGAACCCTTGTCACTTGCATGTCCTGCACTGGCAGACAGATTCTTTACCACCGGAAAGCCTGACAATAAGCCAAGGGCATGCAAACTGAAAAGAGAAAGGTATGCTAGTACTATTTTCCGATTGCATACTTGGAGAAATAGATAAAATCAACTAAACATTGTTATAAAACAAAGGAGAATCTTGCATGCTGACCAAGTCCAAAAATCCTATATAGAAATCTGTAGCTTTCATCAATACCCCCAATAAATAATTGTAGAAAATAAAATAGATGATCCCACCTGAAATATAAGCAACAAAAGCTGATAAAATCCTAAAGAATAAACTTATGGAGACACGTACAAATTCTATATGAAGAAAATGTTTAAATACATCTGAGAGACACAGCTATGTTTTGAACAAATAAAACGTCAGTCTGTGCCCTTGTGTAGATATGTTCAACATCATAAAGATGTCTGTTCTCCACGGCTTCATCTAAAACATGAATATGATTCCAACAAAAACTTCAGTAAAACATTTGGAACAGAAAAGGAAAAGTTTAAGACATGTCGCGAGGCATCACTTGAAGATGAGGAGGTCCGTCACATGGGTAAGCAGGTAGGTGCTAGACGACGCGGTCTTGGGACCCACCCCAAACACACGTGACCACGTCTTGTACGCAGAGACGGGCTGCTTGGCGTGTGACAGGGCCTGCTGGGACAGATGGAGCCGGCTGGGGAACGGCTGAGATACGACTCTCACATCTGACACCAGAGAAGTCACAGACATTAATACAATGAAAGCGTGAACGTTCAAGGGACCCGTGGGAGAATATTACATTTCCTCATCTCAGGGTGAGGAAGGCCTTTCTGCACAAGGCAAAATCTGAGGCCACAAAAAAATGTGGTACAAAGTAACTGCCCGGGGGGGACTTTTCTCATTTAGGATGGAAGAGGTGACGGGGAACACCACTCCCCTGTGACGTGAATAAGCCTTCAGAATCATCACTGTGGGGTCCCTGCGGGCAGAGGTAGAGGACAGCCGGGGGAATCCAGTGGACAAGACCGCCTTTGGCAGAACAGCCAAGCTGGGAACACAAAATGACTGGCGTTTCAGCAAGTTCTGAGGACCCCACGGGGGCTGGCGTCCATTTGGAAGCCCAGAAGTCCAGACCCAAGGGCACGTGCACTAGCGGCCATGCTCCCTTAGGTCCTGGGGGCCGCCCTGGGCCTGGAGAGCCGCCCTGCGGGACAGGGCAGGGGGTGTCCAGCCAGCCGGGTGGGGGGTCCGGCTGCGTCTGCTGCCTGGCAGGCATCTTCTGAGGCAGGGGACAGGGACCCTCCTGCCTTCGGGAGCGGGATGCTGCCCAGGTAAACCTTGCCTTGGGTACCCAGGGGTGGGGAAGCAGGCAGAGAGCGCCCTGCAGGCCCGGCACGTTCCGTCTTGGGGAGCAGGTCCTGCGTCTGCCGTTTAGGTCGGGGGACCGCGAAGGCTGAGCGCCAGTGTGGACAGAGGGACTGTCCCGGCGTTGCGCAGTCTCCCGGAGCTCTCCAGTAGTCAGCAGCCACGCGACGCCGAGGTGAAGAGATGCCAGCGCCGAGGAGTGGCCCCCCCGCCCTGTCCCTCCTGCAGCCCCACCCAGTGCAGCAGAGAAGGCGCGGCCCTGCTTCCCAGGCGGCGCTGGTGGGGACAGCCCGCCCGCCAAGGCTGGGGACACGGGAGCCGCGGGTTCCACTCCCGGGTCAGGAGGATCCCCGGAGGAGGGCATGGCTACCCACTCCAAGTATTCCTGCCTGGAGAGTCCCGTGGACAGGGGAACCTGGCGGCTGCAGTCCAGGGGGTCGCAGAGTCGGGCCCGACTGAGCACTGCCTCGCACAGCCTGGCACGGGCTCTCCCCGCCTGCTGCCCCTTGGGCGCTCGGGGCACCAGCCCCCACGACCGCCAGCCCTGCCCCCACCACTGCCTCAGGTCGGCAGCTGCATTTCGAGCCCCTCCCTCTGGTCCTTGCCCTCCCCCCTGCCCAGGTCAACCAGGGACTTTCTCTGCAGACCCCGGAGCTGCATAGGATGTGCCCGGCTGGAAAAGGAGAGGGGGTCCTTCTAGGAAGAGGACGGGCAGGTCAGACACGGGGGGCCCAAGGGCCCGCTGGCCCTGCCCTGGGAGCCTGTGGTCTGTTCAGACCTTCTCACCCTGTCGCTGATCCCAGGCCGGCCAGGAGGGGCTGGGAGAGCTGGGCACGGAGCCCCCGGGGCCTGCAGGCTCCATGAGACCACAACAGGACGTGGTGTCCCAACCGTCCCCGTGGTTGCGTGTCCCCAGCTCATCCGGTCAGCACCCCACAGGGCACCCCTGCCCTCCTGCCTTCCTCCCCTTCCCATCCCTCACTGGGTACAGTTCCCTGAGACCTGAAGCAAAAGCCACCCTGACTCATGAGCGCCCCTCCCCCGGGGCCCCGGGCACCTCGGCCTCCAAGTCCTCATTTATAGGCTGGGGATGGCTGCTCCTTCCTCCAGGTCTTCGGCTGTGGAGGTGGGGGGAGCAGGTGGGGAGCGGAGGGGGGACCCCAGGAGGGGCGTCCGCCACAGCTGCACTCACCCCCCCGCCCGCAGCAGGCTGCCCCAGGAGTTCAGGCCCAGCCTCAGGCTCCCGAGGGGCCTGGCCCACCCCCTCACAGTGCAGCCACCCCCGCTTCCCACCCAGGATGTGGCCGTGTCCCCGTCCCCAGCATCTGGGCAGAGTGGGTGAGGGGGCTTGCTGTGACCTCTCCACTGCAGCTCATCTTTGCCATCCCCACTCCTGAAGGTCCAGGGACCATGAGGTCACAGCAGTCACGCCCTCAGACATGCAGGCTCGGTCCTCCCCCTGCAGTCTCCCCCTCCCACCAAGGGGAGCAGCCCGAGAGGAGTGACCACCTGCTCCACACCACCCCCAGGGCAGGAGAATCCCAAGAGGTGCCCAGGCCAGGCCTCGGTCATCGGGTGGATGCTGGCGGGGAGGGTCAGTCCAAGAGGGGAGACGGAGGGTCCCACAGGACACTGCAGGGCCGGGCTCCCACGTGCTCAGCTGGGCGGGCAGCAGCTGGAGGACTCAGGCTGAGTCCAAACACTGGGAGGACCCCAGCCTTGTCCTCCCCCGACCAGCCACATGGCCAAGCCGTGGCCTCACGTGGAAGGTAAGTGGCACGAAGGCCTCTGCCCTAGGATGTCTGCCACGGACGGGGTTCGAGGTTCAGAGCCCCCCGCGGCCGCGCCAAGCTGCCCACCCTCCCTGCTGCCTCGATCGCTGGCAGGCAGCCCCAGGCCCGTCTTCAGTCCCCGGGGAGGATGGAGCTGCACTTGGGGAGGACTCCAGGCCTGCCTGCTTCGCGGCTCCCGCTTTCTCCAGCAGGCGGCTGGCGGCGCAGAGCTGCAGGTGGCCCCCTCCATCCCCCACCTCCACTGACCTGGGCGGGGGCTCCAGGCCACTCCCCCCAGGCCCGCCGCCACATCCACCCTTGGGGTGGGGGTGCATCCAGGGCCTGGGGAGGAGGGATGGCGGTGGTGGCCCCGGGCCTTAGGGGCTGCTGCCCACCTGCCGCTCCGGGAGGCAGAGCCGGGCGCTCCACAGCCTGCCCTAGGGACAGGCCAACCCCGGCGCAGTCCGGGGTCCACGGGGCTTCAAAGCTTCGTCCAGGGAACCCCCGGGAGGGCGGCCCCAGAGAAGGGGTGACCATGGGGAAACACACGAGAGGCAGAGATGCCTCAGAAGAAAGAATGCTGGTCCCGACAGGGGTCCCTAGAGGCCAGCCCGCAGAGCAGGGGTGTGCGTGCACGCTCGGATGCTCCGCGTGTCCGACCCTGCGACCCCATGGACTGCAGCCCGCCAGGCTCCTCTGTCCATGGGATTCTTCAGACAAGAGTACTGGAGTGGGTTGCCATTTCCTCCTCCAGGGGGTCTTCCTGACCCAGGAATCCAACCCACGTCTCCTGCACTGAAGGGGTATTCTTTCTCCAGGAGCCACCAGGGAAGCCCAGCAGAGAATCTGACCTCGCCCGAAACAACCCGGCCACTGCCCCCCATCCCAGCAGAGAATCTGACCTCGCCCGAAACAACCCGGCCACTGCCCCCCATCCCAGCAGAGAATCTGACCTCGCCCGAAACAACCCGGCCACTGCCCCCCATCCCAGCAGAGAATCTGACCTCGCCCGAAACAACCCGGCCACTGCCCCCCATCCCAGCAGAGAATCTGACCTCGCCCGAAACAACCCGGCCACTGCCCCCCATCCCAGCAGAGAATCTGACCTCGCCCGAAACAACCCGGCCACTGCCCCCCATCCCAGCAGAGAATCTGACCTCGCCCGAAACAACCCGGCCACTGCCCCCCATCCCAGCAGAGAATCTGACCTCGCCCGAAACAACCCGGCCACTGCCCCCCATCCCAGCAGAGAATCTGACCTCGCCCGAAACAACCCGGCCACTGCCCCCCATCCCAGCAGAGAATCTGACCTCGCCCGAAACAACCCGGCCACTGCCCCCCATCCCAGCAGAGAATCTGACCTCGCCCGAAACAACCCGGCCACTGCCCCCCATCCCAGCAGAGAATCTGACCTCGCCCGAAACAACCCGGCCACTGCCCCCCATCCCAGCAGAGAATCTGACCTCGCCCGAAACAACCCGGCCACTGCCCCCCATCCCAGCAGAGAATCTGACCTCGCCCGAAACAACCCGGCCACTGCCCCCCATCCCAGCAGAGAATCTGACCTCGCCCGAAACAACCCGGCCACTGCCCCCGCTTCCAGGAGGTGACCCCCGAGCCCTTTAAGGTTCCGCCTGGTGGGGTGCCTTTGCTCACCTGGAGACCTTGGGCCATGCCAAATAGTGCCAATGGGGTTTGGGGTGCTGCCTTGGAGTCACGTTGTATCAGTTGACCTCACAAGGGCCTGGACCCTAAGGTCAGCCACTTGGACAGTCAATGAATGCTCACATAAGGGCCCCAGGAAAAGCTCTGGACTCAGGCTGGGCTGACAGTCCTCCCCAACCATGTCCAGGACCCCCGGGACAAGTCTTCCCCAGTAGCTCTGGGGGTGGGGCCCAGGGTTTTGCCTGGCACAGGCTGGCAGAACCATCTCTGGAGCCCGCTTCGGACACGAGTGGCAAGTTTGTTTCGGGAGCTGTGGGCAGTGGCTCGTGGTTTTGGGCGAAGTCAGAGTCTCTGCTGGGCTTCCCAGGTGAGTCAGCGGTGAAGAATCCACTGAAATGCAGCAGACGCAGGCTCAGTTCCCGGGTCGGGAAGACCCCCTGGAGGAGGGCATGCAGACCCACTCCGGTCTCCTTGCCTGGGGAATCCCAGGGACAGGGGCTCCAGGAAAAGCTCTGGACTCAGGCTGGGCTGACAGTCCTCCCCAACCATGTCCAGGACCCCCGGGACAAGTCTTCCCCAGTAGCTCTGGGGGTGGGGCCCAGGGTTTTGCCTGGCACAGGCTGGCAGAACCATCTCTGGAGCCCGCTTCGGACACGAGTGGCAAGTTTGTTTCGGGAGCTGTGGGCAGTGGCTCGTGGTTTTGGGCGAAGTCAGAGTCTCTGCTGGGCTTCCCAGGTGAGTCAGCGGTGAAGAATCCACTGAAATGCAGCAGACGCAGGCTCAGTTCCCGGGTCGGGAAGACCCCCTGGAGGAGGGGATGCAGACCCACTCCGGTCTCCTTGCCTGGGGAATCCCAGGGACAGGGGCGCGGGTGCCGAGAGGCGCGCCATCCCGACTGCGGGAGAGGACCGTGCAGGCTTCCTGTCCGGCGTTCTCCTGGCTCTGCCCCCAGCGTCTGCCCAGGCTGCCTTTCCCGGGAGAAGCCATGACCCCGGTGTAGCAGCTCTGCTGAGTTCTGAGTCTTTGCAGTGAGTCACGGCACTCCAGGAGGCCCCAGGGACCCACACTCGGCACTGATGCCGGAAGCAGCATCACGTGGATGGCTCCCTTCAGCTGGTGCCAGGTACCCCCAGGATCCCCGGGCTTCCCTGGTGGCTCAGCTGGTAAAGAACCCTGCCTGCAGGGCCGGAGACCACCCGCAACACAGGAGACTCAGGTTCGATTCCTGGGTCGGGAAGATCCCCTGAGGAGGAAATGGCAGCCCAGTCCAGGATTCTCGCCTGGAGAATCCCACGGACAGAGGAGCCTGGTGGGCTACAGTCCCTGGGGCCACAGAGCCAGACACGCTCGGTGTAGCAGCTCTGCTGAGTTCTGAGTCTTTGCAGTGAGTCACGGCACTCCAGGAGGCCCCAGGGACCCACACTCGGCACTGATGCCGGAAGCAGCATCACGTGGATGGCTCCCTTCAGCTGGTGCCAGGTACCCCCAGGATCCCCGGGCTTCCCTGGTGGCTCAGCTGGTAAAGAACCCTGCCTGCAGGGCCGGAGACCACCCGCAACACAGGAGACTCAGGTTCGATTCCTGGGTCGGGAAGATCCCCTGAGGAGGAAATGGCAGCCCAGTCCAGGATTCTCGCCTGGAGAATCCCACGGACAGAGGAGCCTGGTGGGCTACAGTCCCTGGGGCCACAGAGCCAGACACGCTGGGCGGCTGAGCACCCCCGCCCCCCAGAGCTGCTGCGGGAGACTTGTGCTGCTGTCCCGGGGTCCCGAACGTGGCGGGGGCGGCACTGGAGACGGTCCACGTGCCCCCCTGAGCACAGGCGCCTGCGTGGTGGGTGGGGTGAGGTGGAGAGGGGTCTGTAAACGCCTGAACAAGCGCTGGCACTGGCCCCTGGGACTCAGGGTGCTGAGCTGGAGGGTGGTAGGGGCTGTCTCTTATACACATCTAGATGTGTATAAGAGACAGGAGTGGCCACCCCCAGGACACTGCGGTCACACTGGGGGGCCCGGCCCCAGGCTCCACCTCCGCCCGGTGGGCGCATCTGCACAGCCCTCAAATTTCAAACAGGATCAAAGTCTTCTTAGAGTCTGGGCAAAAAGCTTGTGATTTTTTTTTCAAATAGTTTGGGCTTGGCAAGTCCTGAACTAGACTCTGCCAAGTGCGCCTTCCTCCTGTAATTTAAAGAAGAAAAAATAAGAAGCAAAACCACTGTGCATTTCAAGGGAAACGTGGTCTGCGGGCCGGTTCTGCCACGTCATCAAAATCACGGTTTGGAGAATCGGCGTTGGGTCCAACGGTGTCTCAGCCCTTTCCCAACTTTGTTCGTTTTCTATTTTATAGTTTTGATCTGCCAGTGAGGCGCTGTCTCTGCAGGGCATTAGGAGCTGGCCAGGCCGCAGGGAGCCAAGATCCCCTCCCTGGGGCGGCCAGGCATGAGGGCCGGTCTTCGGGAGCCAGTGGGCCGGACCCCAACCCTGGGCGGGGTGGGGACAGCCGGTGAGGGGGTCCTGGATTGCGAGCAGCCGCCCTCAGTCAGCCTGTCCACTTCAGAGGTCAGGGACCCAACACACCCTTTGCAGAGCCCCTCCACGTACCGGGTCAGACACAGGCTGGCCGCCACCACCCACGGCGCCCGGAGGGTCCCCGGGACTCTGCTCAGTGCTCCTGGGGGTGGCAGGGAGGGGCTGGGAGGACGGATGAAGGCCGTGGGGTCATGGCCGTGCTTGACCTGCATCTTGTCCTCTGAGGCAAACAAAGGCTCGAGCGGCGGCCTCCTGGGTAAGCAGGCACCGGGCGGAGGGACCCGGGGGCTGGGACCCTGGCTGAACTTTATTTCAGGACGGGCAGGCGGGGTCCCGAAGATGCCCCGCTGCCCGGGCTGCCCGCCCCGCACTGCGTGTCCTTCACTGGCAGGTTTCCTGTGGCCCTCGGGGGAGGCGGGATCCAGCAGGCCCCCCGGCAGCTGCCAAGGGGCGGGGGCCAGGCCCCAGGGAGCCGCCGAGCTACACGCCCACAGGTGAAGACAGGGCACCAGCCCGCCCACGGGTCCGGGAGCCACGGGCCCCCGTCTCTGAGCTGCGGCCTCCAGCCAGATAAGGGTCGCACCGTTTCATTCCCGCCGTGTGGCCCCTTCTGTGGACCTACCCAGGGCGCCGGCCTGCTGGGCACAGCAGGCCCACAAAGCCAGGCACAGGCTGGCACCCAGACCTCGTGAGGGGAGGCCTCCACCCTCCAGCCCTTGGGCAGCCCTCAGCGGTGCACCCCGGCTTCAGTATTCCAGAGGACCAACTAGGAAGACACGGGGGAGAGACCGCAGGCCCCTGGGTCTCAAAGGCTGGGCACGGGAAGGTGGGGGGGACTCTGCCCGCTTGGGGTACACAGGGCCCTGGACCTGTAGGCCCTCCGCAGGGCTTCTGCTCAGAGACTTGCTCGGTCAGGAGCCTCCCCACCGAGCAGGCATGGGACACAGAGTCCCTCCTGCAGGCCTGCACCCGTTTCTGGCAGTCCCTAAGAAGGCCACACCAGGCTCCCCGAAGCAGGACGGCCCACCGTGAGCACAGATGGTGCTGACTAGGGACACTGAGTGGGCCACGGAGCCCAGGCAGGATGGGGGGACCAGGGCTCTACAGGGCGCTTTCCAGACTGGGGGACACTCAGGGCTGGAAGCTGGCTGAGGCAGGCCAGGCCCAACAGACAGCATCCCTCACACCTTGGCCAAACAGCAGCCAGAGGGACACGGGGGACAGAGCCACGGGTGCCCACCAGACCCTCCCACCCCACTAGTCCCGGCAGAGTGGCCACCTACCCTCAGCCCAGCGAGGAGGGAGAATTCACCCAGACCGTCAGAAGTGAGGAGCTTCGGGGCTGGCTGCAGCAAGCCACAGCCAGGATGGAGTTGAAAATGCCTGCATTCACATAGGGTTCAGTCCTGGGGTGGAAGGATGCTCAGTACCAGTAAATCTATAAATATAACCCACGAGGCTCAGTGAGGAGAAAAAAATGACACGATCATCTTGAAGGTGTTGAAAACATTCCAGATCCTTTCCTACCAAAAACTCTGAAAAGAGCTCTCTTAGCAAAAAAAGAACGCATAAGCTTGCCCGCCTTGATAAAGATTTCTTCTAGAAACCCTCAGCCAAAGTTGTAATTAACAGGAAAACTTAAAAAGTACCCCCTTACAGTCAGGGGGAGGGGGCGGCTTCCCTGGTGGCTCAGATGGTAAAGGATCTGCCTGCAATGTGGGAGACTCGGGTTCCATCCCTGGGTTGGGAAGATCCCTGGAGAAGGGAACAGCAACCCACTCCAGTCTTCTTGTCTGGAGAATCCCACAGACAGAGGAGCCTGGCGGGCTACAGTCCATGGGGACACAAAGAGTCAGACATGACTGAGTGAGTAAAACTTTACAGTCAGGAGAACAGATGAGGATCTTCACCATTTACAGTATTTTTGATAACATTTATCTTTTACCAGTATTATACTAGATATCATAGTCAAGGCATTAATAAGTGTACTTTTTAAAAAGAATTGAAAGGCTGAAACGTTTGAAAATAAAAAGATCAACCCATGACTAATTGAGAAATCAGAAGGGGACCAACTGAAAAGCTTTTAGAACTAACTACATAATTTATTCAAGTTGTGAGACCAAAAAGCAACATTCAATAGTCATTAACTTTCTTGTACAAGTAATGACCAATGAAAATATATCTTCAAAACTACTGCTTACCAGAGTCCCCAAAAATCTAAAAATAAATTTAAAGAAATACATCTTCAAAAATACTGCTTACCAGAGTCCCCAAAAATCTAAAAATAAATTTAAAAAAATGTAAAAGGCTTCAGTTCAGTTCACTTCAGTCGCTCAGTCGTGTCCGACTCTTTGCGACCCCAAGAATCACAGCATGCCAGGCTCCCTGTCCATCACCAACTCCCGGAGTTTATCCAAACTTATGTCCATCAAGTCAGTGATGCCATCCAGCCATCTTATCCTCTGTTGTCCCCTTCTCCTCCTGCCCCCAATCCCTCCCAGCATCCGGGTCTTTTCCAATGAGTCAGCTCTTTGCATCAGGTGGCCAAAGTATTGGAGTTTCAGCCTCAGCATCCGTCCTTCCAATGAACACCCAGGACTGATCTTTAGGATGGACTGGTTGGATCTCCTTGCAGTCCAAGGGACTCTCAAGAGTCTTCTCCAACACCACAGTTCAAAAGCATCAGTTCTTCAGTGCTCAGCTTAAAGGGCTTAATAGTAAAAATTATAAAACTTCACTGAAAAGCAATTTTGAACAAACTGAATAAAGCAAGAAATTTGCAATACATAGGATTCTCAATTTTGATTATAAAAAGTCAGCTCTCCCAAAACTAACCTACAAATTCAGGGCAATTGATGAGACTTAACAGGTTGAGCCCTAAGTTCTTACAGAGGACAACATCTGAAAGAACAGCCAAGAAATTTAGAATTTTAAGAAATGTGTGTGCAGGATTCCCGCAGTGGTCCAATGAATAAGACCCCATGCTCCCGAGGCAGGGGGCCCAGGTTCAGACCCTGACTGGGGAACTAAGATCTCACAGGTCACAGTGAAGTCTGTATGCCACAACAGAGACCCAGCACAGCCAAAATAAATGCTAAAATACAAAAAACTAAGCTAAAGAAAAAAAAGTGTGTCCCATGAAACTGTGATGAGGTCTTGGTCCAGACGGAAATCCGCAGAGATGTGAGGATGGGCCTCTGGGAACGCTCTCATGTGGGTCAGAAATCGTCCAGACTAATTCACGTGGGGGGAGGGGCGGTAATGCCCCCGGGACTCCAAGTGAGAGGCTGCATTTTGACCCCTGGAGAGCTCCTCAAATATCAACACAGGAAAACCGTCTGGCACCTTCTTAAACACACATACTTACAGCTCAGTTTCTACTTCTGGGTGTTTACTAAGGACAAGCAAAAACCACGACCACCAAGACTCCTGCACGTTTACGGCAGCTTAATGGGCAAATAATGTGAATGGCATCAGTGGACGGGTGGATAAACTGTGGTATGTCCACAGTGGAATACTGCTCATCAATAAAAATGAAATACTTGCCAGTAATACACTGGCAGACACGGTCGAGGGAGAGAAGCCAGACACGAAAGGACACCTAGCAGGAGATTTTACTTAACATATGCAGAAGCAAAACTAATCTATGGTATCAGAAATTAGATCAGGGTTTTCCTGGGTCAAGGAAGGCTCGGGGCGGAGATCCACTGCAAAGAGAGAAGCTTCTGGACGATCGGAGTTTTCTGTACCACGACCTGGGTGATATTTACATGAGTATATACACTCGTCAAACCTCAACCAGTTGTAAACTTAAAATGTATAGCAATTTAATAAATTTAATAGCAACCTTAATAAATTTGACTACCAAGAAAAAAAATATCAACACAGAAAGACCAACAACGAAGGTGGGAAATGGCAAAGGGCTCGGATATCGGACCCTGGGAAGCTCTCAGGGTGTGAGATGAGAGCATCTAACCTCCGGGTCCACGGGGAACATGGTCAGAATCACTTGGGAGGTTTACCTGTCGTCCAGGTTGGCACAGGACAAGGGGCTTCACCTGGCCCAGCGTTCTGGGGGGACAATTAGGCCATGTTCATTTAAAATATTAAAACACACACCATGTAACTCCGCAGATGTTTCTCTGATCGTTTGTTCTGTAGAAGAATTCCCGTGCTCACACAGAGTGCCTGGCGGGTTTTTAATGTCGCTTTGTTTGAAATAACAAAACTCTGGGGCTTAAAATAGAAGGAAGATGCTTCCCTTTTACAGAAATCAGGCAACAAATGGAAAGGAACAAGGGGGATCACCAGGACATGGAAGTGTGAGTCGCTCAGTCCTGTCTGAGTCTTTGTGACCCCGTGGACCGCATCCCACCAGGCTCCTCTGTCCATGGGTTCTCCAGGCAAGAATCCTGGAGTGGGCTGCCAGGCCCTCCTCCAGGGGATCTTCCCGACCCAGGGATGGAACCCAGGTCTCCTGCATTACAGGCAGGTTCTTTACTGCCTGCGCCACCAGGGAAGGACACAGGGCTCAGCCAAAAATGCCCCACGACAATGTGCCTGGTAGACCTAAACTACTAGCGTCTCTCGGCTGCCCAGAGACGACTCACAGAAAGTTCTAGAAGGGTACGCCTGCGGCGTTAACCTCAATACTCTGGGTGGAGAGTGTGATTTGAGGTGTGAACAGGGACTATTTTTTTTCACACTTCTGAATTTGGAGTTGTAGCAATCATGCATACATTACTACTAGAGACCTTTTTATCTTTTAAGTTTTTAGAAAGTTTTAAATTCTGGCTGTTGGTCATGCAAACTGGGTCCTGTCTGAGAGCAGCAGCCCTCAGCCTACTGGAGCCTCCTCCCACTCAGGCAGGGGCTGCAGCAAACACTCCCCCTGCCCGAGACCCTCCTGAGGGGGCGGACCCTCCTGAGGGGGCGGGCCTGTCGCCTGTCCAAACCAGGTGCGCCACCTGGAAGCCCCAGGGTCCCGGCCCACCAGCCTCCCTGCACATACCAGCACTCTGCGTGTCGGCCGGACCCAACCCAGGCGGGGGGCGGCCTGGCTACGGCTGCAGGGATGGGGGCCAGGGCAGTGGGCGAGGGCTCTGTTTTTGAAGTGTATTTTCTACAACTGCAATTTAGTCAAAATACCCCACCTGGACAGTTTGAAGGTGCAGACGTAGAAATGGTCTTCTGGCGAGACTAGCTCCTTCTGGGAAAATCTGCAGGTAGGGTGGGAAGGAGCCTGAGGCTAGCGGTCTCTCTGGGGCGATGAGAGGGTCGGCTCGCCTGCTGGCCAGAGGCCACGGCTCTGAGCCCCGTTCTGAACGGCTCTGAGCAGCATGTCCCCTCCCCACAGGAGAGGCCCCCAAGGGTGCAGAAGCAGGACGTGTGGGGGGCCTGCATGGTCTGGACCAGAGCACAAGGCCCTCATGCAGGGTGAACACTCAGGAGAGGGCCAGCCCGTGGGTTCAGGGCGGAGGTGACTGCCCCCCAGGAGCTGCCGAGCTGGGGAGCCAGAGCTGGGGTCAGGGGAGGAAAGGAGGGGCTGCAGCCTCGCTCACCTGCGGCTGGAGGAACAGTAGACGCGTTAGCTCCCCTGCGAGCTCTAGGCCCCCCGTGGCCCGCGGCCTGACAGGGATGGGTCAGCGGTACCCCGGGCAGCCTCTGTGGCAACTTGACATTGCAAGGATGTGGCTCTAGACTGTTCCGAAAGTGTCGCTCCATCCCCGGGGGCTGGGAGAGTAAACACTCAGAGTTTGAGAAGCTCTCCTCTTGGAAGGCGCTGTTACTGCCCACCCAGACCCTCTCTCCATCCAGGGAACCTGCCTTCAGGGGCCGGGGGAGCTTCGAGGTGACAAACACAGGTCCCCATCAGGGCTGGAGCCACGGTGGACACACTCCTGGAGCGCTGTCTGCATCCTGGAAGGCGCTCGTTGCAGCGACGCCCGAGGGGATCGCTCACACAAGGCACACCCTCAGGCTTCACACAAGTTAACCGGACGTACAGAGGATGACAACCCTGGTTAGGGGAGGGAGGGGTGGGTTAAGAAAGTTCACACAATGTAAGTGAACCGATTTGAAGACCCAGCGGCATCTGAGGCATTTGCAACGTGGTGCAACCGCCACCTCTACCTGGTTCTCAAACTCTCTCATCACCCCAGCAACAAGGTCCGCCCAACTGGCCTCACGAGCAGGCAGCCCGTGTCTCCCTGCCCCCAGCCCCCGGCTCCCACCAGCCTGCTGGCTGTCACCAGGGATTTCTCTCCCCCAGACGTTTCACGTAGGAGGGGGTTCCTGTGACCTGCTTCTTTTGCGGAGCCTAACGATCCAGGTTCAACCGGGTTGTCGGCTGAGTCAGCACTTTCTTTTTATGGCCGAATACAACTCGCCCAGCGCCAGAGCACACTTGTTTATGCTGCCATTAGTGGCGACATCGGGGTTGCTCCCGCTTTTATCTCCTGCGAATAACGCTGCTGTGAACAGTCGTGTGCCAGTTTTTGCTTAATCACTGTTCTCATTTATTTGGGGTACACGCACTTAGGAGCACTCGAGCTAGGTCAAACGGTATTTCTGTTCTTCATTTTAAGGACCCGCCAAACTGCTTTCCCAGTGGCTGCACCGTCACACGCCCATCAGCAACGCACGGCCTCTCCAACTCTCCGCATCCTGGACAATGTCGGTTACCTTCCATCTTTTTTATTAGAGCCACCCTGGTGGGTGTGAAAAGGTGCCTCATTGTGGTTTTGATTTGCATTTCCCTAAAGGCCCAATGACGCCGAGCCTCCTTCTATGGACTTTCTGGCTATCTACACACACACACGTCTATCAGCCCTACCTAGGTGTTAATCTGCTCGTATTATACACACACTAGGCCTTTAGCAGCGTGTGAACTGCAAACATTCTCTTCTACCCTAGGGGCTGTCCTTTCGCTTGCCACATAGAAGTTTCTAGTTCTGATGAAGTCCAGCATATCCATTTTTCCTCTCATCGCCTGTGCTTTTGGCGTCCTGTCTGAGAACCTACGGCCAAATCCAAGAGCATTAAGATTGACCCGTTCTCTTCGGAGTTGTGTGGCTTTGGCTCTTCATTTGCGCCTCTGGCCCAGGTAGGGCTGGCTTTTGCGTGTGCTGTGGGGCAGGGGCCTGCCTTCGTCGGCCTAGCACCACGGGCTGAAGGTGCTACTCTTGCTCTCAGTGAACAGTCTCAGCACCTGTGGGGAAGCCGACTGGCCACAGACCCCCGCGGGCTTCCCCGGCTCAGCGGTCTGTGTTTATGCTAATGTCAGGCTGTTTCATTCCTAGCCTGGCAGCACGTTTTGAAGTTGAAAAATGTAACCCCCCAACACGTACTCTGTTGCTCTTTTCTAGGTTACTTGGCTACTCAGGGAACAACCCTGTATTGTGCCCGTTTTTCCTACAAGAAAGTAGAGAAAGCGAGAGACACATTGCCCCCGGGGCGGCTCAGCTGGTCACGGTCGGTGTTGGGACCAGCAAGGCTGCAGGGGACGAAGGAGCGGGCCTGGAGGCCAGGCCAGGGTCTGTGGGGCCGGGGGCTCCTTCGGGGACTGCCTCACCCCAGCCCTGGGCTCCCAGGGCTGAGGCCAAGGGCACGGCAGGCAGGCATCCCTCTCTGCCCTCCCCGGCTCCAGCCCTGGCCTCAGGCCTGGGGGCACTTGGATCTGGGCCCCTCAGGAAGGGCCAGACTCTCACTGAAGGGCTGGGGTCAGGAGCCACACACGCTGGTTTAAGCGACCAGCCACCTCTGGGGAGGGGACACTGGACCTCCAGCGCCCCCTCCTCCTAGCAAGGGCGGACCACGGCCCTGTCCCGCTCACCCAGAACTGACTGGGGCTGGGCACTCAGACTGAGCTCGGCACTTATGGCACAGGCTGTGACCCCAGGCCCCCGCTTCGAGTCCAGCAGGCACCCCTTTACGTGTGGGGATGGCCCAGCTATGCTGGGAGACAGAGGGGCTGCAGCCTCCCACGAGCAGTGCTGGGGCCGGGACCCCCCACCCTGGGCTGCATCCACGACAGCCCCCTCCCCAAGACCTGCAGCATAACCCTGACTCTGGAAGCGCCCCCCGCCATCCACGGGCTTCAGGGCCTCTGCGTCTGCCTGCAGCCCGTTCTCCTGAGCTGGGGGTCCCGGGCTCAGCATCAGATGCCCCCCGACCCTGGAGGGCTTTCCTCTTGCACAATCAGGCCTCAGCAGTCTCAGCAGCAGACCGCGTGGGGCTGGAACCTTCTTGCAGCCTCGCTTGCCAATGCCTCCCCTCAAGGTCCAGAAGAGCCCTTAGTTTGCACTCAGATCTCAGCCCTCCTGCCGAGGTTGCAAGAACCTGCTCCTAGGACCCTACAGAGCAACACCCGACTCCACCCCAGAGAAGGCCCTGCTCTGCCCCCAGCATCACACTTGGCAGGCGTCTCTGGGCCCTGACACCACACAGGTGGGGTCCTTCTCAGCCTGGTGTGCAGGCCGCCAGCCTGCGGGCTGCTCGCCAAGGCCACCGAGGCCAGTCACCTCCCACTCGCCAGTCCATGGCGCCTGGCTCCCAACAGGGGGACGGCTCTCCCCAGGCCAGCTGATCAGGGCCCCACCCGAGCCCCCTCCCCAACCCTCCCCGGAGAAGACCCTCGGAAACACGGCCCTTCCCCCGTGGCCCCTTCGTCAGGAGCAGCAAAGGTGGGGCCAGCCAGCCAGGGTCGGTTCCTGGGCACCTTCCCGTAGCCGCGCGGCCCAGCGGAGTCCCTGCATTCCAGGCACGTTGGCATCTCGCCTGCAAGAGCCCAGGGCACACCTGGGAGAGCGGGCAAGGTCCCCTCCGGGGGTCAAGGGGATGGCTGGTTTCAGACATGGGTTTGTGTCTTCCTAAAAGTGACGGCTGGGATCCCGGGTCTCCTCCGGCCACATGGTGGGCTTTCTGGGCCAACTCTGCCCCAGGATAAGTCCTCCACTGGCTTCTCAGAGGGCGCCTTGAACTTGGCCAGTCTGGGGGATCCAGAGGGCTGTGCACACCCTTTGGGCAACGGTGATGAAGAGACGCTGGGAGACCACACATTTAGGAGACCGCCTTCACCTAGACCCTCAGGTGCCGCCTCTGCCTGGACACATACGCCCTGGGCCCCAAACCTCTGACCTGCCTGAGACTAGTGGAAGATACCGGGGCACGCCACAGACGTCTGGTGAGGAGAGGGTGGTCTGGTTTGGTTCAATGGGCTGGTAGGCCGTGAGGTGAGGAGCGGCTGGGGGCTCTCTGGCATCACTAGCAGGCGTGGAGAAGGACTAGAGATGCTGCAGGACAGACAGACAGAAGCCAGGCGGGCAGGGAGGGCTGGTGGGGCCCCCAGAAAGCAGCAGCTCCCGTGCTGGGCACACCAGGAGGGTTTCGCCCCAACACGGCAGACAGTGCCTGGGCGCCCCGGGTCCCAGCTCAGCCGTCTCTGCGGGGCCGGGCCAGGAACCGGGCGGGGAAGGAGGCTCAGGGGAGGCTGAGCACTCGGCCACCTCCTCCTGGGGGTGCATGGACCCCACACTCGGGCACCCGCCCGCAGCTCCTGCCCAGCCCCGCCCGCAGGCCCGAGCCTCCGGAGCTTGGGGGGCCTGCCCAGGCTTCTGGCTGATCAAAGGGCCCGCGGAGCTGAGCGGGCTGCGGGGATGTCTGCCCTGAGGTCCGAGCTAGCCCCCTCCCCAAGACCTGCAGCATAACCCTGACTCTGGAAGCGCCCCCCGCCCTCCACAGGCTTCAGGGCCTCTGCGTCTGCCTGCAGCCCGTTCTCCTGAGCTGGGGGTCCCGGGCTCAGCATCAGATGCCCCCCGACCCTGGAGGGCTTTCCTCTTGCACAATCAGGCCTCAGCAGTCTCAGCAGCAGACCGCGTGGGGCTGGAACCTTCTTGCAGCCTCGCTTGCCAATGCCTCCCCTCAAGGTCCAGAAGAGCCCTTAGTTTGCACTCAGATCTCAGCCCTCCTGCCGAGGTTGCAAGAACCTGCTCCTAGGACCCTACAGAGCAACACCCGACTCCACCCCAGAGAAGGCCCTGCTCTGCCCCCAGCATCACACTTGGCAGGCGTCTCTGGGCCCTGACACCACACAGGTGGGGTCCTTCTCAGCCTGGTGTGCAGGCCGCCAGCCTGCGGGCTGCTCGCCAAGGCCACCGAGGCCAGTCACCTCCCACTCGCCAGTCCATGGCGCCTGGCTCCCAACAGGGGGACGGCTCTCCCCAGGCCAGCTGATCAGGGCCCCACCCGAGCCCCCTCCCCAACCCTCCCCGGAGAAGACCCTCGGAAACACGGCCCTTCCCCCGTGGCCCCTTCGTCAGGAGCAGCAAAGGTGGGGCCAGCCAGCCAGGGTCGGTTCCTGGGCACCTTCCCGTAGCCGCGCGGCCCAGCGGAGTCCCTGCATTCCAGGCACGTTGGCATCTCGCCTGCAAGAGCCCAGGGCACACCTGGGAGAGCGGGCAAGGTCCCCTCCGGGGGTCAAGGGGATGGCTGGTTTCAGACATGGGTTTGTGTCTTCCTAAAAGTGACGGCTGGGATCCCGGGTCTCCTCCGGCCACATGGTGGGCTTTCTGGGCCAACTCTGCCCCAGGATAAGTCCTCCACTGGCTTCTCAGAGGGCGCCTTGAACTTGGCCAGTCTGGGGGATCCAGAGGGCTGTGCACACCCTTTGGGCAACGGTGATGAAGAGACGCTGGGAGACCACACATTTAGGAGACCGCCTTCACCTAGACCCTCAGGTGCCGCCTCTGCCTGGACACATACGCCCTGGGCCCCAAACCTCTGACCTGCCTGAGACTAGTGGAAGATACCGGGGCACGCCACAGACGTCTGGTGAGGAGAGGGTGGTCTGGTTTGGTTCAATGGGCTGGTAGGCCGTGAGGTGAGGAGCGGCTGGGGGCTCTCTGGCATCACTAGCAGGCGTGGAGAAGGACTAGAGATGCTGCAGGACAGACAGACAGAAGCCAGGCGGGCAGGGAGGGCTGGTGGGGCCCCCAGAAAGCAGCAGCTCCCGTGCTGGGCACACCAGGAGGGTTTCGCCCCAACACGGCAGACAGTGCCTGGGCGCCCCGGGTCCCAGCTCAGCCGTCTCTGCGGGGCCGGGCCAGGAACCGGGCGGGGAAGGAGGCTCAGGGGAGGCTGAGCACTCGGCCACCTCCTCCTGGGGGTGCATGGACCCCACACTCGGGCACCCGCCCGCAGCTCCTGCCCAGCCCCGCCCGCAGGCCCGAGCCTCCGGAGCTTGGGGGGCCTGCCCAGGCTTCTGGCTGATCAAAGGGCCCGCGGAGCTGAGCGGGCTGCGGGGATGTCTGCCCTGAGGTCCGAGCCCTTGCAGGAGTAGGAGCAAGGGATGGGGGACGGACAGGACCACCCTTGGGGACAACGACACCCCCGTTTCGTCTGACCTGCAAACCCCGTGCTCAGCGTGGGCCTTCTCCACCCTCCCTGCTTCTGAGGGGCATCCCCCACCCCGGTTTGGGGGAGTAGTTCAGACTCAGAGCCAAGTCAGCCTTCTGGGGGTTGGGGACGAGACCCTTACCTGCAGGGCCTCCAGGATGCTGCTGGGCGGAAACCAGGCCGGTGCCACACCTTGGGGACTCTGCACTGGGGCGATCCTGGGGCGAGATCTTTTATAAAGACAAGAGACGCGTTCCCAAAGGGATGTGTGAGCGACTAGAAGCGTTTGCCCACCTCCCCATAGAGGCAAGGAGCGGGAGCAAACCAGCAGCAGCCACGAGGCCCGGGAGGGCACCCCCCTCACCCCCAGGCCCAGGGCGCCCCCTCACCCCCAGGCCCAGGGCGCCCCCTCACCCCAGGCCCAGGGCGCCCCCTCACCCCCAGGCCCAGGGAGCCCCCTCACCCCCAGGCCCAGGGAGACCCCTCACCCCAGGCCCAGGGAGCCCCCTCACCCCCAGGCCCAGGGAGCCATCAGGGACCCTGATGACCCCTACCCACAGAAGCCTGTGCTCCACCAGAGTCCCATTCGTCTCCTCCGGCCATGCCCGGGGCACCCACTCCCTCTCTCAGCCTGCTGCCCAGCAGCCCCCAGCGCCCTGCGGAGGTGGGGGGACCCTGTGTCCTCCGCCGACCCCCAGGGCATCACAGCAGCTCTGGGGCCCCAGCAGGTCAGCGGCAGCCCAGCTGTCCTGGGCCCAGCGCCCCCTGACCCCGCCCTGTCCTGCCAGCGGGACAGGGTCTCGCTGGGGACACGGCGGGCAGACAGTCCTGTGGGTGGAGGCGAGCTTAACTGCTCAGTCTAGCTGGGCGCTTGCCTTGGGCATCCCAAAAGATGCCCACCAGACACAAACCCCATTACTCCCCAGCAGCTGCAGAGGGAGCCCCAGCCTGCAGGGTCCGGGGTGGAGCCCGGCAGCCCCACAGCCCTATCAGCTGGCTCCGTGGCTTCTGAGCAACCCTGGCTGCCAGCCCCTCACCGGCCAGAAACAGGAAGTGGGGGGCAGGGTGCTGCCCTCCAGGACTCAGGGTCACTCCTTGAGGAGACGGAAACGTGGGACAGCACACGCCCCCTTCTGAGATGACTCTAAATGGTCCTTTTCTTCTCAGCCCGCACTTGGTGTCAGCAGAGGGCAAATCCAGCCTCTGTCACACACTCGACGGGGATGATGCCGTTTCTCTTTATGAGCAAACCACTCACGCCTTCCTCCCTTCGCACATGCACCCACTCCCTCTCTCAGCCTGCTGCCCAGCAGCCCCCAGCGCCCTGCGGAGGTGGGGGGACCCTGTGTCCTCCGCCGACCCCCAGGGCATCACAGCAGCTCTGGGGCCCCAGCAGGTCAGCGGCAGCCCAGCTGTCCTGGGCCCAGCGCCCCCTGACCCCGCCCTGTCCTGCCAGCGGGACAGGGTCTCGCTGGGGACACGGCGGGCAGACAGTCCTGTGGGTGGAGGCGAGCTTAACTGCTCAGTCTAGCTGGGCGCTTGCCTTGGGCATCCCAAAAGATGCCCACCAGACACAAACCCCATTACTCCCCAGCAGCTGCAGAGGGAGCCCCAGCCTGCAGGGTCCGGGGTGGAGCCCGGCAGCCCCACAGCCCTATCAGCTGGCTCCGTGGCTTCTGAGCAACCCTGGCTGCCAGCCCCTCACCGGCCAGAAACAGGAAGTGGGGGGCAGGGTGCTGCCCTCCAGGACTCAGGGTCACTCCTTGAGGAGACGGAAACGTGGGACAGCACACGCCCCCTTCTGAGATGACTCTAAATGGTCCTTTTCTTCTCAGCCCGCACTTGGTGTCAGCAGAGGGCAAATCCAGCCTCTGTCACACACTCGACGGGGATGATGCCGTTTCTCTTTATGAGCAAACCACTCACGCCTTCCTCCCTTCGCACATCTGTGCCCACACGTCTGGCAGACCGGGACCCCAGAGCAGAGGATGGTGGTCTTGGCCGGAGCCACAGCAGCCACCTGTGGGCTCATGAGGCCCTCCCCAGTGCAACCTGGCCCTAGATCCCAGAGACCCGGGCTGTGCGTTCTCCCAGGGGGGCCACTCAATCTGCACAGAAGGCCCAGGGCCATGAGTGGGGGCTGGGCACAGGCAGCTGTGTTTCGGGACCAGTGGACTCCCAGCAGCTGGCACTGGGGTGTTATGACCCCGAACCGGGCCCCTTCCCTCGCCCAGTAAGGTGTCGGCATCTGAACTCAGAGAGCATGGCCCTGGGTGGGGCAGCAAGGAGGGAGGCTCTGCAGGCCAGAGGACGGGGAGGGAAGAGAGGAAGGAACATGGGGGTACACGTGGCACCTCCTCTCCAGGACCCAAGGCCTGTGACCTGCCACCTTCAGCAGAGCCACCCCGAACCACAGCCGCCTAGCAGTCAGCTGCCCCCGCGCCTGGCCTCCAGCTCCTGGTCACAAAGCTCCTGGCAGGTGCTGGACCCATCCGGAGCCAGGCGGACAGTCCCCTGCCTCCCCGTGGACACGGGCCGACACCAGGCCCTCCACAGCGTCCCCTGGCCCCAAGGACAGGCCCTGCACCGGGTTGGGTCTCCGTAGCAGTTCCCAGCCCGTATGGGCACGGCCAGGCCCCGCCCTCAGTCCCCACAAGGAGACAGGGAACCGGGAGAGTGCGGCATCTGCAACCACACGGCCGACGAGTGTGGGGCCTGGCCTTGAACTCAGGTCTGCCGCTCTCACTCCGGGACAGAACCAGGGAGCCCGCTGGCACGGGTGATGAGACAAACCATGGGCTTTCCCTCCCACTGCTTTCTGTCACCTTCAATCAGTGACCTGGTGATGGAGAGCGGGAAAAACGGTACCTGCGGGGTGGCGGGGGTGGCAGGGTGTGCCCCGGGGGACCCGGGTCCTCCACCCACACTGCACCCTGGCTGCCCCGCCACCTCCCCAGGCAGCCCCCCAGCGTGGGGCAGAGCAACAGGGGCACAGGCAGAGCCCCACGCTCCCGGGAGGGGGGGCCCGGCGGCCACACCCAGCTGCCCTCGCTTGCATGGCTCGCCTCCACGTCTTGGCAATGAGACATCAGAACTGCCTGGGAATAGTTCCTCACTAGTGGAAGGACCCTGGCTCTGAAGGGGAAAGAACAGAGGACCTTAGGGGCAGTGGTGAGGGCTCCTCTACGTGATGCAGTCAGCACACACCTGGGAGGGGCCGGGCAGGGGCTGGGCGTGCCCACGACCACCACCTTGATGCCGGCCACGTGAGAGCGGCCCCCCAGGCTCTGGCGCACTGATCCCACCTTGAGGAATCGCATGGTCTGGCCAACTTTACAGGTGACAGACCCCAGTAACTACAGCGAGGGTGGGTGACCCCACCAAACCTCAGGCCAGGTTTAGCCGCCCCCCCCACCAACTCCCCTGCTCCTGCTTGATCCGGAAGCAAAGATGGAGGGGGGTCCTGGAGCGGCCGCCTGAGGGCTGCACCCGAGTCACCCGCTGGACAAAGCAGCAGGTGCACGCGGAGGGCTGGAGGCCCGCACACCGCGGTGGCCTCACCCGTCTCCACACAATGGCGAGGGGCTAGGAGACGCTCTAGGGCTGCGCGCCCACCACTCTGGGAGCCCCGGGGGAGGGATGTGGCCCTCCTTCCTCCCACAGTGGGCAGGCTTGCTCCTGTGAGGTGAACTACAGGGCCCCAGGTCCAAGGCCCAGCCGCCTTCTTGGCTCCCGGTGGTGGTCTCGGGGTCCTCCCAAGGGTGCTGGTTCATGTGCTTTCACCCCATTTCTGCCCATCAGGCATTTGGGCTCGGGGCCTGGTGGCCTCTGGGTTCTGCGCTCACAGAGCAGGAGGGCACGAGCGCGAAGCTGGGGAGGGCAGCCGCTGGGAAGAAACGAAGCAGCCCTCCGGGTGCCCGTGCCCAGCTTCTGATCTCCCTTCCCGCGGCCCCCTGTTCCCTCTCCCTCTCCCTGCGGCCGACAGCACTGCGAAACCCCTGCGCGCGGTCCGGCCACCTCCTCGGTCTGCGGGCGCTCTCCGCCCCCCTCCCCCATACACCTGACCTGCTCTTGGCCCGACCCCACCCCTTCTCCAAGAGGTCACCTGCCACCACCCGGCGGCCCCAGCCCTCGGACAAGCCTCTGCCCCGCTCTCGCTTCTCGAGCATCCAGAGCATCACGTGGAGGGGACAAAAACCGGCCGACGATCTCCGGCAACTAAGCAGCGGGTTGCCTCTGAGGGTGAAGGCGAGCGGTGCGGGCTGCTCTCTTGGCTCGTTTCCCGCGTGCAGCCCCCCACCCTCCTCCACAAAACAATCAAGACGGAGCTGGAGCCGCGGGCGAGGAGGCTGAAACGGGCGCGAGGGTGAGGGGTCGGTGAAGGGGTGAGGGCCAGGTGCGGGCGACGGACACAGGGGGCCGAGCAGGCTGCGGGACCCGGCGCGCGAGGCACGCTGCCAGCAGGGCGCAGGCCGGCGCGGAGCCGAGGGAAGCTGGGCGGCAGGCCGGCGGGGGCGGGGAGGCCCCTGATAGGCGCGCGGGAGGCGTGACGTCACGTCCGGCGGGGGAAGCCCTGCCTCAGCGCCCCCGCCCCCGCCCCCGCAGGTGGTGTCGCCGCCCCGGGCGCCGGGTGTGGGGGGCCCGCCCTGGGGACCCCGGACGCCGCCCCGCGCTCTCCGCCACCCCGCTGTCCTCCAGCTGTTGGCAGATCCGCGCGAGCCGGGCAGTTCCCTGCCCCAGGCCCGGGAGCCGGAGGGGCGCCCCGTGCGCCTGGGATCGCGCCCCCGCGCCGCGCCCCGCCCCGCGCGCCCCGCGCGCCCCGCCCCGCGCGCCCCTCCCCG